>KV441669.1:3710-163092 GCA_001644535.1 Pyrenochaeta sp. DS3sAY3a | reverse complement strand
AAAGAGCAAAAGAGCAAAAGAGCAAAAGAGCAAAAGAGCAAAAGAGCAAAAGAGCAAAAGAGCAAAAGAGCAAAAGAGCAAAAGAGCAAAAGAGCCAAAAAAGAGCCAAAAAGGATGGATTGCCCTCTGCCAGAATCGAACTAGCGATCTCATCATTTTTTTCTTTAGTTGAATACTAGTGATGCGCTTTACCACTAAGCCAAGAGGGCGGATCCAGTCATAGACTGGTTGGCTGTTTTGATGGAATATTGACAAATTATTGAAAATATATACGCCAGATTGTGGCCTGGCATTTCGCGCTTGCGGGAAAAATGGACTGTGGGAAGCTACAGAGTAGGCGAGCTGGGGAACATCAACTTTCAGTGGGTCAACATGCGGCATGAGCCGCTGAGGCAAGGCTGCAACGGAAACCATCCGATACAAGGGGCAGACGTGCCTGGCTGTTTTGCATGAACAACACGGTCCAACCAGCCCTTTATGGCTGACTGTGTCATTGAAAAACGCTATGGTCATCACTCTGTTTCTTTCGCAATCAATGCGTCGTCTAAAAGGAGTTTACATAGTACGGATTGTGAGTGAGCCACCGCCTCGGCTGGGCTTATCCGCGCAAACTTGCGACTCGATCACGACGCATTCATCGAGACAGATGCGCACAAAGAACAGAATCAAGCTGCTTCCAGTAGTAAGCTATTCTGGCTGCACGGGGTTTTCATTGGAGTTCCAAGTCTGGTCGCAATGACCACTAGGGGTAAGCTTATTCACATGCCACGCCGGCCGGGACGCCCCAAATTAAGAAACCGGGAACTAGAGCCTCCACTCGCGCCCGCGGATCGCTGTCCTTTTTCTAAAATTTCCCCAGAAAAGCCCAACCTCCACCGCGACACCTCACTCTACACACTAACAAACGCACACTTAGCCAGGCAGCGACACCTGGCTCCAATCACTATCAGTTACCTTTTCGACTATACACCATCTATGGGCTCTGCTTCCTCCTCCGCGACCGATTTCTCTTCCACCGCCCAGCTCTCTCTGGTTGGCTCTGCATCGTACAACACCCTGAAGTCGGGCCTCAACAAGACGGACGCGTCCTTCGCGAGCCTGGTGAATCGCTGTGTAGGGGAGGACGGTCCGCCTTGAGAGGCGGACGGTAATATCGGCGTGTTGTAGATTTGGGACCATCTGTGCGCCACGCTGCGATCTCTCCACGTTTGCGCATGCTGATGCGATAAGCACAGAATCAATACACGCCTTGAATACTGAAGAACACTCTTATATTACCATACAGTGGTACCGCGAAAATGGTTTTCGCATTTGACCAGAGCGAGTCTGATCTCCAAGCCAAGGAGCAGGCTCCAATCCACGTCCCAAGTATCAGCGAGGACGCCTTCGCCGCCGAAAGGATGGGCCTGAGCCCGCCAAAGGTACCTCTTCATGTTGGTACGCCACCCATCAATATCATCTCGCCTTTCCCGAAGCGCGCAGTGCAGCCCAACCTGGAAACCAAGCAGCCTTGCCCTGACAAGCTGGACTTTGACATGGTAATGAAGAAGGCAGCTAAGAACAAGAAGAAGAAAAAGAAGGCTATGAAGGGTGATCTCGCATCAAACATCACGCGTGGTTTCCATACTCCAGGCACCTCTGGAGGCGAAGAGTCTGATTTTTCGCTGGCGCCTACACCCCGCTTTGGTCCAGTTAGGTCCGGACTTCCCAGCATCACGAGCAGCCCTGCTCTTAGACCAGCATCCGCCGCTGGAGGAATCACCAACCTCAAGGCGCAGCTTGAAGCACTTAGTCTTGGTCCCAGAAATGATTCCCCTATGAAGGGTGGTGTCGCAATGTCCCGGGTCGCCTCTGGGCTCTCGAGCAACACCAGCATGTCTGGTCGAAGCGACAGCGACCGCACGGAGATGGAGAGCTACGAAATCCCCCTCGACGAGGACTTCAGTATCGACGCGCTCTCCAAGTCTTCGACTATGCTAAGCAGCGGTGTCGCACGCAAGATGACCGCCGAGGACTTCGAGCCGCTCATGTGCCTTGGCAAGGGCAGCTATGGAACAGTCTTGCTTGTTCGACAGCGGGCCACAGGCCGGTTGTTCGCGCAGAAGCAGTTCAAGAAGGCTTCCATCACCGTGCATAAGAAGCTGATTGAGCAGACAAAGACGGAGCGCAACATCCTCGAGAGCGTCAATCGACACCCCTTCATTGTCAACTTGTACTACGCCTTCCAGGACCATGAGAAGCTGTATCTCATTTTGGAGTACGCACAAGGCGGGGAGCTCTTCCACCACCTCGCGGCCGAGCGCATGTTCTCCGAAGACGTAGCCGCCTTCTACATGGCGGAGATGATCCTTGCCCTCACCCATCTCCACCGCACTGTAGGCGTCATCTACCGTGACCTGAAGCCCGAGAACTGCCTCCTGGACTCCGAAGGTCACCTGCTCCTCACCGACTTCGGGCTCAGCAAAGTCTCACTCGACGAAGACAATCCATGCCGCTCCTTCCTCGGCACCGTCGAATACATGGCGCCGGAGGTCGTTCAGGGCGTCGAATACGGTGCCGCAGTAGACTGGTGGAGCCTCGGCGCGCTCGGCTTCGACCTGCTCACGGGCTCGCCACCCTTCACGGGCAACAACAACGCCAAGATCCAAGAGAAGATTCTCAAATCCAAGCTCAGCCTACCCTACTACCTCTCCGCCGATGCAAAGGACCTGCTCACGCGCCTCCTGCGCAAAGAGCCCAAGAAGCGCCTCGGCTTCAACATGCCAAAGGACCTCGTCACCATCAAGAACCACCGCTTCTTCCGCAAAATCAACTGGAAGCTCCTCGAGGCCCGCGAGCTCGAGCCCCCGATCCAACCCCTCATCACGGACCCGGAGCTCGCGGAGAACTTTGCTCAGGACTTTACCGATTTGCCGCTTAGTCCCGTCCTGACCAAGAAGAATATGGATGATTTCTTTCCCGATGGCCAGACGAATCCGTTTGGAGGGTTTAGCTTTGTGGCTAGTCAGAGCTTGTTGGATGGTGGAGAGTGGGGATATTGAAGAGGGGTGATGGAGCAAGGGCACGTTGGGTTGCTTTCACTTCTTGTTTATGCTGTTTGCATGCCTCCTTTTCGTGCTGAATGTTTATTCTTTCCTATTGCATTGCGATCCAAAGCGCTTTAGCGGAGGTGTCGCCAGTCATTCATCTAATAGGGTTCGCAGTCATCATTATATCTCTTCATTTTTCACTTCATAGGCAAAAGTAGATATGGAGTGGCCAATTTAAAGCTGTTATTTATCTAAGAAAACGCCTTGGTTCTCTGCAAACTCCTCCTAAATCTCTGGTATCCTGACTACTGATACAAACTATAAACTGGAAAAGTGGGAATCATGAATCGTAAAAGAGAAACCACATGCTATATCCTTTTCAGTCGCACACACGCGGCGCCTAGATGGTAGGAGCAGTGGCAGTAGACTTCTCGCCCAATGTCTCCTTTGCCTTGGCACAACCTTCGCAGGCACACTTTCCTGGAGGGCATGGGCACTTGCCAGCCTCAGCAGCGCAGTTGCATTGTGTCTTGTCGCTGCCAGGCAGGGTGTGAACGTTGGCCTCCTCAACGGTTGGCTTGCCCGACTTCTCGCCCTTCTTCAAATCCGCCAAGTGGCGAGCCTCGTTGTGCACATCCATGACTGTCTTGTTACCCTGATCGTAGAAGGCACGGAGCTTCTGGCCAGTGGGGGTAGTTGCGGCCTTGTCGAAGTAGCTTGTCAAGCTAGCCCAGCCAGCAAATGCCTTGTTGGTGACACCGAGCTTCTGGTCGACGGCCTGGGCTTTCTGAGTGGCTTGCGTCTTCTGGTCGAAATTGTTCAAGGCATTGAAGAACTTTGTGGAGACGCCATGCTGCTTGTCTGCTGCCAGCGCACTCTCGATGGCCTTGTCTGAAATAACATAGCCGTGGGCAAGGTATTCGGCGAAGATGCGGGCGCGGGGCTTCTGCTCCTGCTCGATATGATGGTCGCCGTCCTTGGCTTCTTCGGCGGAAGTCGACTTCTCGCCTGCGAGCTCGTCGATGGACTTTGCAGCGCTGACCTGTACTGAGTTGGGGCCGAGCTGGGTGTTGTCGAGGAGGAGGGCAGTCTTCGCGGCGGCGGCCTTCTCGAACGTGACGGACGCGGACTGGGTGTCGTTGCCGGTGGCGGTCACGCTGATGGTCTGGATCTTGCCGCAGAAGCTGAAGAACGACTTGATCTCGTCCTCGGACGTCTTGGTGGAGATGTTCTCAACGTGGACGGTAGCAGCCATGGTGATGTGTTGATGGTGGTGGTCGATTTGTGGGTGTATGAGACGTGGTTCTTGAAGTGAGGTGTGAAGAGTGGAGTGGCAGGAGACCAAAGGCAAGGGCGAAGTTGATATTTGTACTGGTGACGTTTGGTGTTGGGTGGAGGGGTGCCAGGTCCCAATCAGGTGAGGGGCGAAGCAGCCGACGTATGCAGGACCATCTGGCACGTCTCGCAATGACGTCGGCGGGGCGGTGTTTTCTGTGGCGCAGCGGGCCAGACGCCCTCGCACAAGACGCGCGAAGCTTCATGAAGCCCGTCGTTGCTGGCATGTGAAGACGCACCTGTTGCGCACGCCTGGGCCCTGCATAGTGCTGCTTGCGAGTTTTTCGAGGCTGCACGTCGTGGCGACTCGGGGTTGTCCGACGTTGCCCACCTTCAGGCGAGTTGAGCACATTCTCCCTCTCGTGATCATGGCCCGTTATGCTTTGCGAGACTTGGTCCTCTACCCCTAGATTGCCAGTTTAGCGCTGAGGTCGAGTGCCATTGAGGTCATCCGGTTCCAAACAATTACACGGCTGCGACAGCCTTCTTATGCTCCTCGCGCTCCGGCTCAGGTGACTAGGACGCCAGCAGGGTGCTCTACGTTTTGCAATGCACATAACCCTAGATGTCTTGTCCAGATTTTTGGGAATTCTGAGCAGTATTTGACTCGTTCAATTGGATGATTGAGCTCCACAACTAGAGATATCTCTTGTGCGATAATGTCCATGGATGCACACCTCGGCAATAAAACGTCATAGCTCCAACTTCTTTCTGCGAGCTCCAGTCCCCCAATTGTGATCATATAGTTGCTGCCATTGCTTTCCACCGTGACCATGGCATCAAGAGTACTCTCGCCCTCCCCAAATCTCACAAGACAATGCCTTCGTAGCCTCCCGAATCGGACGTCACGCCTCTTCCAGCTTCCGCAACGCCGATACATATCGGCCTACGGCTACGAACAAGCCAAAGCCCTCACATTCTCAGAATATGGCGACCCACCAGCCGTTCTCTCGTTGCACACGCATTCCATCTCTCCACCTCATAGCAATCTCATGACACTCCGATTCCTCGCATCCCCCGTCAACCCGGCAGACATCAATCAGATCCAAGGCGTGTACCCCTCAAAGCCCACATTCACCACCAGCCTGGGCACCGCGAACCCCATCGCCGTCGCTGGAAATGAAGGTGTCGCAGAAATCATCGCCCTGGGTGACAAAGTCAAGGCAGAGGGCTTCAAAAAGGGCGACTGGGTGTTCATGAAAGGCCCTGGATTCGGGACCTGGAGAACGCACGCTTCGGCTACGACTGCCGATGTTGTCAAGCTCGACGATGCGACCCGAGAGGGCATCACGCCCATCCAAGCCGGCACCGTGAGCATAAATCCCTGCACAGCATACCGCATGCTCAAAGACTTCACCACACTCAAAGAGGGCGACTGGTTCATCCAGAATGGCGCCAACTCGGGCGTCGGCCGCGCCGCAATCCAGCTCGGCAGGAAATGGGGCTACAAGAGCATCAACGTCATCCGCGGGCGCGACGACAGCGCCGCAGAAGAGAAACTGAAGAACGAACTGAAGGAACTCGGCGCCGACGTGGTGATTACAGACGCAGAGCTGCAGAGCCAAGGCATCCGCGACCAGGCAAAGGAATGGACAAACGGCGGCCGCGAAAAGATTCGCATAGCGCTGAACTGCGTAAATGGCAAGCCCGCAATTGCAATGGCGAAGCTGCTGTCTTCGTCTGCGCACTTTGTCACCTATGGCGCCATGTCCAAGCAGCCCCTCGCCATCCCCGCGTCCATGCTCATCTTCAAAGACATCCACTTCCACGGCTTCTGGGTTAGTCGCTGGGCAGAGCGGAATCCCGAGGCCAAGGTCGAGACGGTCGCTGATGTCTTGAATATGACGCGCAAGAAGGAGTTTAGGGATATTCCCGTCGATGAGATCAAGTGGGAGTGGGATACGAAAGGCGAGGAGTTGATTGCGAAGGTCAAGGATACGCTTGAGGGTTATCGGGAAGGAAAGGGCGTGTTTGTCTTTGGGAAGACGTAGAAAGATCTTGTTTAGCTGCCGTGAAGAAGAACTATGTAAGTATGCGTGCATGCATCTACCCTCCAAGTGTGAGGGTTCGCACCGTACAGTAGTAGTAGATGGACTAGTATTAGCATTCATCAAAGTCTTCTTGGCCTCCCAAAGGGAACTGGAACGTGCTATGCTCTGGAACTACTGTTATCGAAAGAGCGCAATCGAGGGTTGCGAAAAGGTGGGCGGCTGACCCTTCGCGCAAAATCGAGGGTTGCAAAGACGTGAGCGGCTGGCTCCCCACCATTTGCGGAATCACGCTGGTGTTTTCTTAGATAGCCGGTGTCTATCAAGCTCGCATTTTGGAGTACGATATACTGCACAATATCCATGAGGAGTCAAAGCTGCGGCGATGGTCGCAACTGGCGATGCAAAAGACACGCAAGTCGTTCCCAGTCCACAGCCTCCGCCATTCAAGAAGTCACGCTGGTGTTGTCTTAGATCAATCGTGCTCACCAGGCTCATTTCTTCAAGTAGGGTGTACTGCAAAAGATCCACGCGGAGGCGAAGCTGCAGCGAAGGTCGCATCGCCAGTTGCGGAAGACCTCAAGTCATTCCAACTTCACGGCTTCACAACAATAGCAAATGGAATCCTAGGTCATTGTAATGTTCTACGAGAGCCGTATTCGCTAGACGCAAACATTTTTTGCGTAATCCGACTTGGTGTTGTTGTTGTTCGCAACCGTCGCGCGACGCCCGCCGCGATCCGCCATCCACCACCCACCTTCACTGAACATCCTCAGCACCCCAACCTCCAAAAAACCATCTCAACTCTGATCAAACCACGATGATTGCCTAATTGAGAGATCTAAGCGAGCCTCACGTGAAGGGAAGCACAGGCCACATTCTGAAAAGTATATAGGCAGGCCACCTCCCAGCTTCCTTTCCTCTTCTTTTCTCTCTCGTCACTGAGTTGTCAACAATCACCACCACTCTCAAAGACTATCTCACTTCAGATGACTATCATGTCTTCTCTTGTTTGGTTCTCATGTCATCACAACATGACTTCACTTCACCATCATCATCACAACATGACCTCACTTCACTTCAACATCATCACAACATGAGTCCAACATGACTTCAGTCTCTTGCCTTGAGCTGGTTTGTATTCTTCCTTCCTCTCTTCTCTTCCATGCTAACACTTCTCCAGCTCTGCTTGCATCCTCCCTTCGATCGACGATAAGTCCTCTTCAGGCGCACCCACTCGAACGATCCCATTGCGATTCAAGTCCAATGGCGCACCCATAAGTCCTCTTCAGGCGTACCCATAAGTCCAATGGCACCTCTGTATGACCTCTTCCGGCATACTCTCACATCACATGGCATCGCTCGTTTGTCGCATCGACACACCGCGACAGAGCAGCTCGGCACACACACACACACACACACACACACACACACACACACACACACACACACACACACACACACACACACACACACACATCCTCTATCCTCTCTCTCTCTTTCATTCAACATCAACACTCATTCGGCACTCATTCGACATATACACACACAAGGTGGAAATGGTATGGAAAGATGGCTTCAAGGGAGGAGGGCATCACCTTTGATCTTTCAAAGATCAGGGTGTCAGGACAAATCCTCCCTTGTGGAAGTCATCGTGGTCAAGGAAACTGGAAATTTGGCTGGACGAACAGTGATCCATGAGGACACTGGGCACTAGGCGCCTGTGCTCGATACGACGCGTAAAAGTCATGGCAGGAAAAGGATACAGGAGCAGCTGGGCTGTTGGCTGTAGGGCTTCCTACGGGGTGGATGGCACAGGATGCAGGAGCAGCTGGGCTGTTGGCTGTAGGTCTCCTTCGGGCCGGCTGGTACAGGATGCAGGAGCAGCTGGGCTGTTGGCTGCAGGGCGCCTGCGGGGTGGAGTCACAGGATGCAGGAGCAGCTGGGTTGCTGGCTGCAGGGCTCCTGCGACGAGGACGAATGGACGAACCGGATCACTGGACTTTCACTGGACTTCACTGGATTTCACTGGACTTCATCAAACACATCATCATCCTCATCATCAGAACAAACACATCATCTTCATCATCATCATCAAAACAATCAAATGAAAACATCTTCTCTCTTGCACTTCTTCCTTCTTATGCGTGTGACTTCTTCTGCTCTTGAGTGATACTAACTTGTTCCTCCACTCACTGCTATGTTCCTCCACTCACTGCACACCTTATTCATCCACCCTTGTACACCTTGTTCCTCTACCAACCACTGCCTCGTCTCTCAACCACTACCTCGTCCCCCCACCACCAACCCTTCCACTCCCTCAAGTCCCCACCAGCCAGCAGTGAGTGTTCGTGCACACCCTCCCAATGCCAGCGCAGCAGTGCAATAGTGCAGCAGAACGCGATCTTCCTCGTCCTATCGCCCTTCTATATCTGCATACCAGTCTCGAGTGAACACTTCCCCAAGAGAGATTACATGTGCCATTTCCAAGAACGTAGCGAGAGCTGCGCTTTCAACGTGGCAGATGCGCGCTGCTACTATTTTATATGCTTCCATTAGGAACGTCGTTCGACGATGCTACTCAAGACTTCCCATGCGAGAAGTAAGAGAGGACCTATGACCCAGCGTCAAGCCTGCTCGCAGTGTCGCGCAGTGGTTGAGTCGCCCTCCTAGCCAGTCTCGACTATTTGGATCATGTCTCACCGTGGGCGAGGGCAAGTGACATGCGTGGAAGTACATCGAAACATGAACATCGAAAAAAAACTCAAATTCAAGAAAAAAGAAGAGGTATCTCAGAATCCAAGCAATCCCACGTCAATCAGTCAATCAATCATCCTCGGTAACCCCAGTTTCCAACTCCGGCCCAAACTTCTATATGGCCAGCAGAACATTGGCATCGCATCGGAAGATATAAGCAAGACAGATGATAGCAACACACTCGGATATACAACGCTCCAGCCAACCGCCTAAACTCCGTCATGAACTTCATTACCCAGAACCTCGTACCGTGCCAAAAGTCATGGAGAGCTCAGGACTCATCGGCGTACTCCTGCTCGCCTCCCTCAGCAAGCAGGTCTTGCTCTTCGCAGCTCCTCTCCACCTCGTCGGCGATGAACTGCTCGTACTCCTCCAGCGACCGCTGTACATGCAGTTTGAAGCGCACGATATCGTCGAGCATGCGCTCAATCTCTGTGTGCAGTTCTTCGCGGAGGGTGTTTGCGCGGAGTTGAAGTTGTTCATATCTCGAGGAGTAGTTAGCACAAGCTCGACCATTGCGAGTTCCAGGATGATGTTGAACTTACTCGATGTTCACTGCCATTTCTCGTTGAACCATGAGTTGTACGCTTTCGCCGAGGCCACTGCGCATTCGGCTTAATTCCTTCTCCATGCGCTCAATCTGTGCATCAGACTGCGACTTCTGAGTGTTGGTGATTTCACGTAGCTTTTCCAACTCTTCTTCTGCCTGCGCGACGCGATGACCAAGTGCCTCGACCTCCGCCTGCTTGTCGTCCATGGCTTCCTTGATCTTGTCAAGCAGATCATGGTTGTTCATGTCTGCCTCCATCGCGACATTTCTGCGCTCAGCAATCTCCTTTCGCAGCGAAAGAATGTTGGTTTTGACTGTACCCCGAAGGTCAAGGTTCAAGAGGTGTCCAGGTGCATAACCGGTTCCTGAATCATGAAGTAGACGATCTGCAGGCTCTTGTGATGACCCGCCCATCTGTGAACCGGAGAAGTTGGGCGCATCGGTTATGGTGAGAACGAGCTCGTAATCTTGGCCTTTTGCGTTAACAGCTGTCGAAGGAATAACACCAATCTGGTAGCCCAGGTTGTTGTATCGCTCGATGGTCTGTTCCAGCTCGTCCAGTTTGCGCGATGCAGCGAGTTCCTTCTCTGCGACGCGTTTCTTGGACTCTTCGAGACGCGTTGAGGTTGCTTGGAGAGCTGTGTCAAGGCGGTCCTTCTCATTCGCCATGCGATCGATATCTGCAATGGTCATTCCTCGGCCATCGATGATTGCCTGAAGCTCTTGTTGTTCCCGTTCGGACGCCTCGAGCTCTGCTTCGATCTCTTCGATCGACTTTTCCAAGAATGAGCATCGGTCGTTGTACTTCTTGACCTTGGCCTCCATGGAGTTGTTATAATTTTCAAACTTGACTCGGTCCTCTTCGAGAATCCTGATTTGCTCCTCCAGCTTCCGAATCCTTGGTCCTGACTTGCCGAGTTCTTCAATTTGATCTTGAAGATATTTGTGTTCTGCTTCCAAAAGCGTCACCTGTTCATGATGCTGCGCGTTTGATGCATCGAACTTGGCTGCCATCGCGTCAATGTGCGGCTTCATGTGTCTTTCCTGGGCTGCTTCATCGTCTTCGTCGTCTTCTGCCGACAACCATGTGCTGTATGCGTCTGAGAGGAAGTCGAAGATGATGCGATCGCCAGATACGTCATATCCAGCCTCGAAACAAGCATCGTCATAGGTTCCAGATTCGTATGCCTGCATGAGGCGCGCAAGCTGCATCATCCAGTGTAGTAAGCCGAGGAAAGTTGACCAGTTGTTCCCACCGACCGCAGCAATCTGGGATTTCATGATCGACTTCTCAAAGGGATAGCGCATCTGCTTGAGAAGAACGGGGACTTCCTGATCAATGGATTTTTGGAAGCGATAGCTCGGATCGATGCGGTTATACAGCCACTGGAACATGCAGTTGAAGTCCTTTTGGGTTGGTGAAGTCATGGCCTTGTTGGACAGAACGTGCTTGGACTCCATCTCGAAGTTGTTGTGAGTCAAGTACTCGAGAAGCTCGTGTGCCATTTGCGCGCGTGTGCTAGCATCCTTTAGGCGGCGTGGATCTGCAGGAGGAGCGGCTGGCATCGGCGCTGTTTGGAAGAAAGACTGCTTCACGCCAGCCTGGCCAGGCCCGTGGGACGTTCGCGATTTGAAGACGCTGCTGCGTCGCTGAGCGCTCTGCTCAAAGTTGGTAGAGGCTGCTGGAGCTGGTGTTTGGAAGATGGACGCGCCGGGCGCAAAGCTCTTCCTGCCGCTGCCTGCGCCAAAGACATTGCTGGTAGAGTTGCGATGAACCGACTGGAAACCCTCAGCGAGATTGGTGCCCGAGGATGAGCGCTGGAAGAGTGGCTGGCTGGGGCGACCTGGGGCGAGGGACATTCTAGATCCACTCTGCGAGCGCGCGTGGTTTGGAGGGAACTGCTGCGATTGTTGCATGATGTTGGTGGAATTGGAGCGCTTCATTGCCGACTGGGGCATCGGAATGGCAGAAATATTGTTGTTCATGGGTCCTAGAGTCTGCGCAAACCGTCAGTACTTCTGCGCAGGTGCGATGGGATCAGACGGAAGCTGCGCGGCGGCAAACATACCTCGCGCGGTCGGCGGACCGAAAACATGCCCGACTCCTGGGCCATAGCAGAAGATGTAGTCGCAAATGCTGTGTTAGGAGACTGGACGTCGCTAAGAGTGTTCCGTAAAGATATGTGGTGGTGGTGGTTGTGAGTCGTCGTGATGCGCCCGCATGTTTGTTGTTGTTGTGACAGGGTGCGCTAGCGCCCGTAGCAACTAGCAACGCGCCCACGTCAACATGGACCTTGATTGGCCGCCACACAGAGCCTTGCCGTGGTCGGCCTCTGTGTACCTGCAGTCCAGGTGGGTTGACAGGTGAGAGAAAGCCTGGCGAAACTGCATAATTAGACATATTGTAAACAACAAAGAAGAATTGGATAGTTGCAGTACTCGGCCAGCCAGATGGGCCGCCATAAGCGTACAAGTAGAAGAATATGCTAGCAAGCAAGCGTGATATGTAGAGCCAGATGGCATGGGCGCTGCCAATCGCGTCCCTCATCCCCAGCCTTCTCAAACTTCCCATCCCAAGACAGAGGTCTCCAGGCCTCTACTATCGCCTCTCGACTGGGGTATCGTGTGCACATGCGAACCAAAGCGATAATCCAAGGTAAATATTCCACAATTTTTCAAACTCCACATCCAGAAAGAACAAAGTATGTATGCCATTAAAGTCAAAATCCGTTAGAAATGCATCGTGAACATGCCTCCATCCCAGTTGTCCAGTGCGCGCTGGCTACTTTATGTTTTTGAACATGTCGTCGCCGCCTAGACTGATGCTGTCGTCGCTCACACCAAACGTTTTGAGCTCAGGAAGCGCTGGGGGTGGCGGTCCCTTTGGTTTGGGGGGTTGCGCAGCGGGCTGGGAAACGGTCCGGCCATTGGCCTGAGGCGTAGAGGTTTCCTTTCCTTCTGGCACGGAGCCAACATTGAACGTCTTCTTCTTGCCGAACCAGCTGCCGCTCTTCCGCCTCGACAGGCTCGGAGCCTGGCTGTTTATGGTAGCCGGTGAACCCGGCCTCTCTGATTTCAGGCTGTCCGATGACGATAGTGTGCGAAGGCCCAGGAATTTGCGAACCGATGCCGGTCGCTTGCCTGTCGGGCTCGTTGGTGATAGAGCCACGTCACTTGTGCGAGCCTGCTGCGACTGTCCCTCGCCTGCGGAACCCTCATTCTCTTTGCGCTCTGGCGACTTGGGCGTGGGGTGCGATGAGAGCGGGCCCTTTCCAGGTGTAGGCGGACGCGGCGTGTCGGGCGGGCTATCGAGCGGCGCGGGTATCGAGGTGCCCTCTGTGAGAGAAAAGTTGACCGGCGTAAGCGTCAATGGCTTCCATTCGAACTTGCCAACGGGCATGGTGGGTGGTGTTGAAAACTCTTCGTGGCCCTGTGGGTAGGGAGTGGAGGCTAATACCGATGCAATTGCTCGTTTCAAAGTACGAGAGCAGCAGATCAAAGAGCGTCGCGAAGGCCAAAGTAGGTGGAAGCTCAGGAGGTTCTGTGGAGTAGCGATTTGGACAGGGTACGACACAAGTTGCAGGGATCGCTTGCTTGCACGACACGAGGCGCGGATGGGGCGCGTCGACGTCCAGGAAACGGTTTCAACAAGCGCAGGGCTGGCGGACAAATGCTAACGGCACAACGCGGATCGCAGGATCAAAACAAACATGCGCGAAAGGTGTGAATTGTGCAGATGCACTGATGCAGGCAATCTTTCCACCGCAGATGCCGCACGAGGCCTCTAGCGTCGTGGCCAGAAGAGGAAGCTGCGGGCCGTTTCGAGTCAGGGTCAGGGCTGCATCCAACTTTAGCCTCGCACCCAAGTGCAAGGGTCTACGGAGATACTTCATCAACATCCAACTTGCTCCAAACTTGATGCATTTCCATAAACACCCCATCATATATCTACCTCATGTCTGCCATCCTCAGGCTTGAAACGTTTCACTCAGACGCTTACCCGCTCATTCAGGGTTCGACAGTTCGGCATCCAGCTTTCAGTCCTTGGTTTCTCTTTGTGGCCGTCGTGCACTCAGTGCTTCACCTCGTCTTCCGTTGTTGCATCTCGTCAAGTTCCGTGATCTCATCTAGCAATTGACACGTTTCCTTTGGATTAGCAATCCAGGCTGTCGTACATGCCAACCGAGCCTTGAAATCATTTGCTCCAGCGCTGAGGAACTGGTCGCCCACGTGCAGCGTCTTTCCGCCCTCGATTCCCCCAAAGATTCGTTGACAGGCCAAGACCCCCCAGGACTTATCACCGATATCAACAAACACGTCATTGCCGCCTGTTTAGTATGTTAGTATGGTTACTCCAACATGGGGTTTAGACTTGCCATTGAAAGCGCAAAATGGCAGTCGTTGTCCAACTTCCGATATTTCCTGACTGTGTTAGTGACCACAACGTGTTCGAGGAGATAAATCAATACCAGAACTTTCTGAACGATGAGCACCGTCTCTTCTAGTGTCTCTCGACAGAATCTGTGACCATCTCTTGGGACGATGCCAACCGCTCTGTCCTTTCTAACCACCAGCGCCTCCATTCGGAAGTTCCGTACAGTATCCTTCAGGGAGGCTTCTGCAATGTCAAGGAGCTCGGTTATATCCGACTCATGCCACAGCAACATCTCCTTCAATAACCATTCCTCTCTTGGCACGAGCCTCAGGAAGTCAGGATTGTTCTCATCGAACTTGAAGCAGAAGTTGCTTTCGCCACCCATGATAATGAGGTTCTGCCTCAACTCCATGGGTAGATCGGATTCTTGGATGGCATGAAGCAGGCCGAAAAGTCTTTCATAGTATCGCTTGGCTTCGGTGTATCCAGCTGCCGTAACGATGCCGATTTTGGATCCTCGTCGCATGAGCTGTAAAATCTTTGGAATCACCGGGTTTTCCGGAACCAGACACTGGCCATCATCGTACAAGGTGACATCTCCGTCGAATGTAACAAGATCAAGCGGACCTCCTCGCACAAGACTCATCACCTGCGCGGTGTTGAGCACAAGTCGAATGTCGTTGAATGATGGGGGAACAAATCGCCGATAGCTGATGAATCGACGTTGATCTTGCCAGATGAAAGCATCATGCAATGCCAGAGGGGTAAAGAAGTTGGCCACTGTTGGAACCAGGAGTTTGAGCTTCGACCTGTCTGGCTTGCCGACTAATTGGTGTTCAACTGTGGAATTGGCTCAGCAAAACTTCTCTTCATGGCATTATGTGGGAGAGAAGTCTACACAGAGTCACTTACTGTGGTCGTTGATTATCTCTTCGACATCACGCATGATCTCAGCATATCGGCGCTGGGAAACGCTCGCCTGGTGATCTACCGATTCTCCATCAGGCTCGAAGACTGCCGTCGGCTGTGAATGCAGTACAAATGGCACTGCTAAAAGGCCCTTGATGAGGGTTAGGTAAGGCCTTTGCACATTGAGGTGATGTTACCTTGATCCATTCGATCTAGCGTAGACGGTGAGATTACATCAGTCAGAACTTCAGATGACAGGACTTACAAGCTGGTCCCTACGATGGGTCTTGGTGAGGGATTAGCAATTGTCAGGGTCCAGTCTACGCAGCTCCACACACACCTTGAGAGCATCTAGGGGTGAACTATGTTAGCGTGCTTGAACACGATGCATGAAGTGATATAGTGGATTGGCAAATGGGATTGAATTGTCTGAGACCACATACATTCCACGCGATATCTTGTCGTCATCTCTGCGGTTCTAGAAAGGCGAGAGTAAGAAGCAAAAGAGGAGAAGAATCGGTGAGTCTGAGTTGTCACCGTGACCAAAGGGCTGTTGCCCAAAGCTTATCGGAAACCGCCGCTAGCCGCGAATGGAAAGCACAATGCACCAGTGGAGTGCTGTGGATGAAATTGAAACGTGCAATTGGTTCAAGTGACTCTCTTCACCCGTAAATCACAATAACGGTCCGTTGTGAGAGGCTCGACGTGCATGGTGAAAGGTACCAGCGCCGCTGCAGGAAGCTTTATCGATAGCTCGACCCCAGGCACAGGGCGCCGATCTGCAGCGGGCGCTACCGACAGAGCTTCGACCTCTGTGCAAGGACCCACCACAATCAAACCAAAAGTTACCAACGACAACTCGACGCGCACACCGACATTGGCTTTGCCTTTCGGACAGCCATTCGGCGCTATGGCTGGGAATGAGTCGCTGAAAGATGTGACTTTGCGGCCATGGCCACCACAGAAGAAAGAGGAGCTCAGCCAGGAGGACCTGCTGCTCCAGATCGAACAGCTCACCACCGAACGAGGGCATCTGCGCGACATCACGGAGAAATCGCTGCAGGACGATATTGATTCAGGGAAGCATGTGCCAGAAGACGTCAAAGATGGTCTTAAGCAAGACGACAAGGACAAGGACGCTCCCTCAAAGCAACAGATGGTTGAGAAGGTCTTCAACGCACAGAGGGAGATGTATGGACACTTGGAGTATGCTTTAGCCCTCATCCTATCACCTGAAAGCTAAGCTGACATATCCAGATGGGCCAAGTTTGCTGCGGAAAATGCGCTCGACCTTCTCTCCCTCGTCCTGTCCCAAGACGTGAACAAGCGCTCGGTAAACTCGTTCAGCCATACCTTTAGAGAAGTGGGCTTGAACCAAGGCATACCGTTTGGTTCAATCGGAGTAAGCCGTGAGAACCACGAATTTCATGTGCGGAAGCAGGACGAGATGATGAAACTGGAAGACTTGGAGCGCAGGCAACTCATCGTGGCCAAGGGTTCCAGAATGCAAGCTCTTGACTCTGCAGCAGACGAGATTCTTCAAGCAGCGCAGAAACTGGAGAAGGAAGTACGCAGAGAGACGAAATATTGGCAGGAGATCGTCTCCGTTTCTGACAAGGGATGGCCGATTCAGCGGCTACGACGAAATACTCGTCACGTCCCATTTGGTGTCCGCTATGGCCTTCCTGAAGGTAAGAGTACCTCTTGTTTGGACTTCAATTCACAAATCTCATTATATCCAGCAAGCAATCATTTCAAGGCTCGCGGCTTTGCTCCTCTCAATATGGACGCGGATGGCAGTATAATACTTGATCCAGCACTTAGATTAAAACCTAAGACACTCCGCGTTCGAGTCAGCGAGAACGGCCGGATAACTGGAACATCGCACCTCTCAATTGAGAACGAGCTTCAGAATCTGTCAATCGAGAAATCGATTCAGATAGCACGAGACTCTTTGTTCGAAGAGGAGCTATACCACGAAATGAGCATAGAATCCCGCCAACTCATGGCTTTCGGCGTTAAATTCCGCGATTCGATCATCGAAGTCGATGCACCAAGTCTGGGTGGTGAAGCATCACAACGGAAATTACTCATTGACTGCGTACCCCGAGAGACTGCCTCGCTAGGAGACCAAGATCACTCACACGACTGGGTCGCACAGAGTGTTGCTGAAGCATTAAGACTTCTGCTTTCTCATGAACACAGCTTGCGTCTCTACAGGAGGTCCCAACTCCCTACGCCATTGACTTCACGAACAAGGGAAAACCCAACACCACCATTGCTGCGTACTCTTTTGGCTGTGTTCCGCCACCTGGAAGGCGTCGATTCGCTCTACCTGTACCTCGAGAAAGTGACTAGCACACTACATAGCGCCGGCCTAGATATCGCCCTCGAAACGACGCGGGAGACATCCTGGGCGAATCTCGCGGAGACTTTCAAGACGCCTTCAAAGAAAGACCTCTCAGCGACAGATCAGCTCCTCGGCATATTTACGCGGCCATTCGATGGAAAGGCTACCCTAGCCTTACCAAACGCCAACGCAACACAGCCAGACACCCTGACAATCGATACGCGGACCATCATCGGCCAGCCAACATTCGGCACAGAGCATAAACTCAACCTCCCCGTGTCACTGACCTCAGATCTCGGTCTCTTCCCACAGCTCAAGTTTTCCTCGGTCGACGAACTCAAATCGTACCTCGACTGGCTTCTCTCTCTGCACATTGCGCATAGGCTGCTCAAGAACGACTTCGCTGCCCGTGCATTGATCAAGGACAACGAGCCCAGGATCACGATTCTGGGCAAAGGAAGCAAGAAGGGCTCGTCGACTGCCTCAAAGGATGTTTCGGTTGAGCTTGAGGATGGAGAGTTGAGGGTTACCGTGTCGAGCTCGGAGCAGCAAGGACCTGGGGATGTTGAGCAGACGCAGACTTGGAGTGGGAAGGAGGAAGTGGGGAGCTTGAAGGAAGTGGTTCAGGCGTGGGTCGCTTGATGTGATACATCGCGGTCGTTGGATGCCGGGAATCATGCTGGCAATGAAGTTAAGTAGTCGGCCAGTAGAACGACTCGGCGATGAGTGGTCGTCAGAAAATCAATACTTCAGTCAACATCGAAATGAATATTGCACATGCTTTCCCATCCTGTGTAAAGATGTCATTATACACTATTAATACTAATATCAATTAACCTCCCACGAGTATCGGCAGGTCGACGACAGCCCACTCCAATCGAGAAGAGAAGGAAAAGACGTATTCTCTCGCCCCAGGGTATCACACAACAACCATCCATCCATCCATCCATCCATGAAAACACATACAAATCCAGTCCCACCCTCATCGTGAAAGCATCACGCTAGTCAAATACTCAATCTGGGTCCTCAGCCCCGCAACCTCCATACTCCGATCCGCAACCTCCTGCGTCTTCTCCTTGAGCAGCCGCCTCAGCTCCGCGTTCTCGCGCCGCACCCGCTCGAGCTCGGGTTCCGCGGGCGCGGCCACGGGTTTCGAGTGTGTGGGTAGCGAGGAGAAGGGCGTGCTGTCGTGTTGGGCTGCAGAGGAGGTGAGCGCGGGGTCGGTTCGAGGGGCGAGACTGGGCTCTGGGGCGGCGGGGAGTTTGGAGCGCCGTGTTGAGCGTGTGTGTTGCTGGGGAGGGGGAGTGGGAGGGCGGTCTGAGGGGATGTGTACATCGAGGTCGATGTCGGCTTCGGGTTCTGCGTCCATGTCTGGGTCTGCGCCTGCGCCTGCATCGTTCTCGTCGTCGTCGTCTTCTTCATGCAGGCCCTCGCCTACTTGCTGACCAGCGGCTTTCCGCGCTCGCTTGATCTGGGCCCGGATATTGTATACGTCGCGCTTGAAGATGTGGATTCCTGGCAGTCGGGACTGAAGGACTTCAACCGTTCGCCCTACGCCGCGGTCGCGGCCTTGATTCGGCTCGCCTTTGCGTAGCATTTCCTGCTCGACGATTTTCCAGACTAAACCACCGCGCTCGAGGCTGTGGGTGCTGTTACCTCGTGCTTGCTGGTGACTGAGCTCATTGTCATGATCTTCCGTCCGCCCTGAACTCTCATTTCTGGTGTTTGTGTCGCCAGACAGACTCAGTCGAGCTATCTCCTCCTTCGCGGTGATGCCCCCGACTCCGATTCTGCCCCCGACTACACCCCAAGTTCTTTTCCGCTGTAGTGCCCAGCCCTCGCTGGCTCGCCCGGGATGGTTGTGCTCTGCTTCGCCGACTCGCAGTACCCACGCGCCTTCCTCCGTCCGCTTGCCCTCGACCCACATCTTGCACCCTGTCTTGTAGCTGACTCTGTTCTTCCTGACTCTTGTCTCGGAGGTAAGCTTGTGTGTATTCTTAGGCTGGCCATAGCAAACGCATGCGAGTTTTATGCGGGAGCGGTTTTTGGCCGTGGTGTTGATGGAGAGGGCATATCCATGTTCTGAAGCGTGAGATTGCGCATAGTCGTGCAGAGCTTGCCATGATTCGTGGGTCGAGTTTGGAGGAGGTGTCATATCGAAGTGGCCTTGAGGCGCTGTGTTGGGCGTGAGCGGTGGTGGTTGGGGTGGTTGCGCGTTCGAAGGATAGAGGACTGCATCATCGCTATCCTGGATGAATTTGCTGTCTGGCTGAGGGCGCGATGAGTCTGCCATCATCTGAGATGTATTCTCCAGTAGGCCTTCGGATGTGTAGACATGTTCTTGATGCGCTTGATGGTGGTCTATGGTAGGTTGCTGTGTATTTGAGCTCCGGACATTGCTCGACGCGTAGCCGGGTAGGTCATGGCTTGAGGAGACATGGTGAATCGAGGCCGGGAAGATTTGATAGCCTGGTTGAGATGTCGCAATTGCATTGTATTGGTCAAGGTTGTGTCCTTGGGTGCGGAAGGTGACTGCCATGTTGATATGGAGCGTTCCCGTCGACGTTGTTCCGTATCAGCCCACGAGATGGCGCTCGGACTTCACCCAGCAGCTTGTCATGTGCATATCCCGGTCTTGTACCACTTACCGCTCAGTGAGATAGTTATACGAAAACTGCTTCCATAATGGTAAGCTTCATCTTTGAGTCGGCCCAAGAGACGAGCGCCGTGGTTTGTGTTCAATTTCTCAAACTAAAGGCTTTCGCCCATGTATCACAACTACCTCGAAATACGCGTGAACTTTCTTCTCCTTCAACCCATTCCTAAACTTTGCAATGAAGACTTGCGCCTCCTCTATGCTCCATTGCATGACTTTGGTCAACAGAAACAAGGCCCAGCCTTCAGCTCCTTGTGAGCAATGCAAAAAGTTCCATCGTCCAAGCTCCTTCATGTGTGGATCAGCAGGCCATCCATTCACTGGAACCTTGTACACTTGCTCCACTACATGTTCGAAACCTTGGTTTTTAATATATGTGGATAAGTTCCAAACCTCAAAGAATGATTTGCCGAATTTGTTCGATGCCTCATGGAATACGTCCGACCATTGGGAGAGTACGTGATCAGGGGTCAAAGTTCCGTCGTCAGATTTGAATTGGATGCTCATCTCGAGTTGGTGAAGATAGCCGCCTGGTTGGAGATGGCCGTAGACCTGCCTGTAGAGTGCTGGCCAGTCTGATATGCTGCCATAGAGACCGCGGATATTAATGAAGTCGAAGTGTGATAATGGATAGGTCCACGGTGATGTCACATCGTCAATCTCAAATTTACAATTTGGGGGTGAGAAGGAAGGTTGGATAGGAGAGAGATCCACGCCGATTATTTCCGCACCAGGGTATTCTGTTCAATTAGTATTTCACCATCGTGTTAGGTGTCGAAGAACGTACCGTCGGCCATGTCCATGCACCAAATGCCAGTACCGCAACCCAAGTCGATTACCCTCTTCGGATCTGTGATAGGTGCTAAATGAAGCTGTTGGTGGAGTAAAATCAAAAACATATGATGCGCAATATCGAGCTGGTCGTTTTGGAGTTCATCGTTAGGGCCCCAGTACTCCCCTTCCCGGAACTTGTGGTAACGACGACCATTTTCGTAGCGATGTCTCCAGATTGTAGATGGTATAGATGTTGTGTCGCTCGCATTATCGTCATCACCATAGGCGGAATCCGAATCATCCGTGCTGGCGTTGCTGTCCTACGACGATGTATCGTTAGTCAGTGCTCGTGAAGGATCATCATTGCTATTTTCAGCCATTTTGCCCAATTTTGGATCAAAAGCTATTCCAAAGGGCGTCGGGGAGTCTCACAGCTTGCACGATGGGGTTTAGATGTTGTGCAGTTGAAGATGAGGCGCCAGCTGATGGTTCGAATACGGGCCTCGCGGGGCTTTCGGGACCTTTGCCTGAAGGTGACACTGGACTGGAGGCTGTGTCCTTCTGCTGCTCGCTAGCAGCAGGTAACGCCTCCACGGGCGCTGAAATATTAAGCTCTTCATCGGCTTGCGATGTCGACATTATAAGGATGTAATTCTAAACGGCTCAGGACGCAACAAAGAAGGCGGTCCTGAGAATATCCGATCCGGTGGCTTGCGCAACTACAATGCTCAAAGGATACCCTCGCAAGTCCCGCGCGAAGGAATCCCATTCATAAGAACCAAGAGATAAATGGAATTCGAAAACAAGAAAGACGTGGAAAGAAGCAATGTTATCCAAGAGGCTGGCTGCTGCCGAACCATGCTCTGATACCATGCCCAAAGCATGTGTGAGACCCCGGAAGAAGGAATAATGGCCGCGTTTCCGCTCAACCTTGCACAGCTTGAACGGTTCAGCGAAGGGAATCTGCGGGAAGCAACGTGGCAGTGGACTGATTCCCCATCAACGTCCTGCGGTCGAGACCATATCGAGGATAGAGAGGTCTGCCGTCAGTGGCTCTCGGCCTCTGTTAGGTGTAGTCGCCCCCCACCTCGTATGCGTGAAGCTGCACACGACCGCAGCCATCAAAATCTGCCGCGAGCTGTCGCTGCATGGATAGCTACAGGCCTGTTGCTCGAGCCGCACTTGCGACGAGACACAATGCGACAGATCGCGATGGTAGTGCGCGTGCGGTTGGGATGGCGCCGGTTCGGTAACGCGATACCAGCACGTACGCTAACGCATGCACTGCACCGCACCAGGCAAAGTCCCCTGCAGTGTCTTGTCGTCTACCTCGTCAGCATCCGCCGTGCCTTGCAATGTGCAAGCGTGAATGGCGCGGATCTCTATCCGCGTAGCACAATTCGTCTGCCCCTGTCGCTGTCGACCCGGCCCGGCCACGATGGAACGGCAGAGCGAGCAGGCCCAGCACGCCTTGCTCCGTCGACGATTCGCCTACTCGAGCCCTGTAGAGATTGCAAGAGACAGGCCTTCACCAACTAGTGCGATGCAAGTGGGTAAGATGCCCCGCCGACTTGCGCGACTCCTGTGCTGCTCAACTGTCATCAACCTTTTTTGAATCCCTCAGCCATCATGTCCGGCGTGTCGGGTTCGCTGCTGGCGCTTCCACTTCTGATCGTTGCTGTGGCTTACTTCGTGATACATAGAATCCTTCAGTATCGCCGTTTGCAGCATTTTAGTGGCCCGTTCTCCACGGGATTGTCTTGGTGGTGGCACTCACGCGCCGTCATAAGTGGTCAGGCTCATCGGTATTACGGCGAGGTCACTGAGAAGCATGGTGCGTCGATGCTGGCGACGACTGAAGCAGAAACAGTTGCACACAAGTCATGAGGCCCTGACGTTTGCATAGGTCCGATCGCTAGAGTCGCCCCAAACCATCTTGTTACTTCAGACCCGGATTTCTGGGCCAAGATAAATGCAGTGCGGTCACCCTACCAAAGAGCGCCATGGTACTATCATGCTGCTCGATTCGAGCCTGGGAAAGATAACGTCTTCACTGATTGCGATAACGATAGCCATGACGCACGACGCAAGAAGATGGCTGCAGGGGTAAGTCTCGCAAATATGTAAACCGATTCGAATTTCGTCAGCTATCTTGAAACTGCACGTGTTATGAGCATCGGCTAACCTGATTGTTCAAGTACTCCGGAAAAGAAAACCCAACATTGGAGCCCTCTATCGACACACACGTCAAGGAACTGATCCAACTCGTGCGCAAATATGCCGCTCCCAGATCTGCAACCCAGTGTACCAAACCCATGGACCTCGCCAAGAAAATCCCATACTTCACCCTGGACGTGATCAGCCATGTCGGCCTGGGTGAGCCCTTTGGTGATCTCAGAGCCGACGAGGATCTCAAAGACTACCTCAAGTCCAGCGAAGAGGGTCTCAAGATAGGCAACGCGGCCTTCGCAATGGGTATCGCTTGGCTCAAGGATACACCCGTGATTGGCCCTGCGATTAGTCCTTCTGAGAAAGATGCATCAGGCTTTGGCCGAATGATGGCCGAAGCGAGAAAGATTGTGGACAACAGGAAGGCCAAATCTATGGAGGGCAAAAGTGATATGCTGGCTTCGTTTGTAAGGAATGGGGTTTCAGGAGACGACCTCTTCCAGGAAGCTTTTGTAAGTCACGATAGGTTAATCTATACAGCGATTGTGTACTAATACACCACAGGAGCAAATTCTAGCTGGATCAGACACCACGGCAGCTGCTATCCGCATCATCCTGC
The DNA here is from genome assembly GCA_001644535.1 of Pyrenochaeta sp. DS3sAY3a. Lineage (NCBI taxonomy): Eukaryota > Fungi > Ascomycota > Dothideomycetes > Pleosporales > Cucurbitariaceae > Pyrenochaeta > Pyrenochaeta sp. DS3sAY3a. Next base: position 139,581 of record KV441669.1, on the reverse strand, counting down.
TCTACGTCATGAGCCACCCCCGCGTCTATGCCAAACTCCAAGCCGAAATTGACGAAGCCGCCAAATCCAGCACTTCAGACATCATCCCGGACATCCAAGCCCGCAACCTACCTTACCTATGTGCCGTAGTCCGTGAAGGCCTAAGGGTACGTCCCTCCCTCAGACCCTCTACCACCCTCTGCTCATCCACTAACCTTATTCCCACCAGATCCACCCTCCCGTAGCAAACCTCTTCTCCCGCATAACGCCCCCCACAGGCGACACAGTCACCATCTCCGAAAAGACATACCACATCCCCGGCGGCACTCTAATCGGCTACTCAGCTTGGACCATGCACCGCAACAACACGGCCCTCTACGGCGAAGACGCACACGTGTTCCGCCCAGAGCGCTGGCTCCTCGACGAAAGCATACCATCCGAGAAAGAGCACCTCGCCGCCATGACCAAGACGAATGACATGATCTTTGGCTATGGCCGCTGGCTGTGTCTGGGCCGCAATATCGCGCTGATCGAGATCCACAAGTGTGTGTTTGAGCTGCTGCGGCATTTCGACCTCGAGTTGACGGATCCGAGTGAGCCGTGGAAGACGTTTAATAGTCTGGGCTTGTGGGAGATTAGGGATATGTGGGTTGATGTTACGGCGAGGGAGTGAGCGAAGGATAGGATAGCAAACAGCATAACGGCCGCGTTAGATACCATCTCCACTAAAGACTGATTTGTATGTACATAGATTGATTCGTTATGATGGTGATGGGGGATTCATTATTACGATGAGGAATTCATTCATTAGGGCATTGTACTAAAGATAGTGTGGGGTATAAACGTAAGGGGGTCTCAATCTGAACCAAGATAACTTCGTCCACCACTCCTCTCACCAAAACGTTCCTCACTTGCTCACCGGCACCGGGGCAGGGGCTGGAGCTGTCTCGGGTACATATCCATCCTTTGGATCAGGGAGGTGGCTCACGCTCGGCAAGTTGTCTACAATTTGTTGAGCTGCGGCGCGATCTGCGGCTTCCTCCTTGCCATCGCCAATGATCACTGGCGGGCTGGCGGGTTGGTCATTGGCATCCTCAGTCTTGTCCGCAGCTTTTGAGGTAGTCTTTGCCTTCTCGCCGAAGATGGAATCGGCGTCCTCGTTGATGGACGATGCGTCGCTGGGTCCTCCTGAAGCAGCGTCCTCAGCAGCGAGGCGCTCCTTCTCAAGGCGAGTTTCGCGACCGCGCTTGTGGCAGTACCAGAATACGAAGAGCAGGACTATGCGTGTTAGCTTTGGGGTCGTTCAACATGGCGTGGCAAACTTACCGAACACGGCGAGGCTCATGATAACATTGGTACCTGTAGCCAACGCCGGGAACCTGAACTTCAAAAAATTTACGATGCTCCTAAGCGCAGTCGCAACGGCGCCTTGAACAGAGACCAGGCTCTTCAGGCTTGGAACAGAGGGAATCTTTGACTTCTTGGACTTGCTTGCTCCAGCGCCCGCAGCCATCTTTGCATCGAAGCCGGGCTTTTCCGAACTCGCTGCTAACAGCTCAGGTCCAAGTGTCGCAGTGAGTTTGGCAGGCAGACTTTTGACTAGATTCTGCAAGAAGGGAGGCAGGGAGCCGTACATCTTCTTGAGCTGAGTATCGTAGTCGGTGAAGAGCTTCTCGAGATCGTTGTAGGCGGTTGGAACGCCATTGACGAGATCTTTCAGGACTTGAGTAAATTTCGAGAGGAGCTCTTCCGACTCTTTGCTAAAGGAAAAAACGCGATTGTTGACAGCTGAAAGATTGAGCTGATCCAAGATATCAGTGAGCTCCTTGTTCTCCCTCTGCGTCTCGTCTAGCTCTGCAGCCTTTGCGGCTTCGGCGGCAGCAAGCAAGTCGTCGGCGAACTGTGCTCGATCCTTGTCTGAGATGACTTCTGCCTTTTTCGTATCTTTAGTCTTCTTGTCCCCGTCTTTCTTGCTGAATTTGGTCGAAAAGTATGAAATGACACTCTTCTTCCTCTCCAAAAGGCCGTCTATCGCCTTTTCCTTGCCCTTTCCGGTAGGCTCTGCAGTTACTTCAGGTGGGCTTGTAGGCAACGCAACCTTGTCTGCGCCATCCATGAGCGCCTCCTGCGCATCTCGTCCAACCTTCTTCTGGCCATTGTCGTCAATGGCTTCCATACGTCGAGTGGGCAGTGGAGGAGGGGTGCCTTCAGGCTCCGAGGCTATGGCCGCAAGGCGCTCTAGAAACTTTTCATCTTCTTCGTCCAAGACAGGTTCAGCACCGACCTCCTCGCTGGGCTCTGTGATTGTTGGAGGTGGCGGAGACTTGACTGGCTCGCTCGATTCAGCTGGGGACGCTTGGACTGGTGCTGGGTCGGAGAGTTTTGGTGTTTCTTGTGGTTTCTGGTCTGGAGTCTTTGATTCCGAGCTTTGAGGAATCAGCTGCTTGGAATGTCGACGCAGCTTTTGAAGGTAGGACGCCATGGAGGGCGACGACTCGTGACTACTTGACTTGGGTGCAGGAGTTGATGTGTTTATGAGCTCTTGATATGGGGACTTGAGGTTCCCAAGGTGCAGGAATGTTCTTGAAAGTACGCCAGACACGATAAATGCTCGAGGAAGCTGCTTTTGGTCGCCCTTCGTAAGGATGTTGTCGTGGGCTGGGCGAACTGCCTGTTTGTTGCCAATGCTCAAGGGCGGCTGCGTCATCGGCAGGGATCGTTGTTCTAGAGCTCCCCGCCATGCTTGGCAGTCCGGTGATCTTTCAGCCAACAACAACACCACCACTAACACTTGAGATGTCCAATTCTGCGACATTGCCCGATGATTGAAATCTCTATCTTATCTAGAATCTCAACATTACCTACAAGGCCTTGAACTGATGCTTCATCGGCCCTCTCATCATGTGCAATCTTCAGATTCAACCAAAGGGCCTCTTTGATAACATGTAACCAACAAGACAATCGAACAAATCTGAAGGTGAAGCTAAAGAGAATATATATCCAAGAGTGACTGACAACACCAAATCGAAATGTTACACAGAGCCTCCCAAGTAAAGTCACATATAAGCTCGACCATGAGCCGACTCGAACAGTCTCCTTGCTCCCGAAGATGTTGGAGATTCAATCCCCCTGTTGCACCTTCCTTGTACTGGTATGGAAAATCTCATTAAATCATGAATCAATTTTGACTTCTTTTCAAACTTCCGGGCTGAAGAACAAGACGACAAGAACAGCTTGAATATCCGCAGTGTGAAGACGCTGCTACGGAGTGGCCCCTTCGCCTCATCATACTTTCACTTGACAATCTCGAATCCCTCTCACCTGATCCATCCCTCTTCTTTGATCACACGATGTGTATCTTTTGGGTCTACTGAAAATTTGACACGTGCCCGAATCTTTGCCGTGGCTCTGGCCAATTTCTTTCACTTCAAGTCGCAATTTGCTCACCGCTTTTCGCTGTTTCTGCAATTTTTAAGGGCCTCCTCACTTCGTCCAACTTTATCTCGCTTAAATTTGAAGGCCCCGAGTGAAACTTTTGTCCACGCCGTGGGTACCTATAAAGCGTCGACTCTCCCCCCGCTTTTGCAAACCACGCCCACACTGAGCACACCCACCAGCGAAAAGTCCCTTGCAGCCAACACCATGGCTCGAACTCGGAAACCACCTCGCAAAGGCCCTTTCGTGCTCTCTAGTTCTCCCAACTCTTGCAATGTCTCACGTCGTTCACCAACTCCAGCAGTTGATGAGCTCATTGATCCACAGCTGCTTGACACCAACAACCTGGACGGTGCATCGAAGGACCCTCCCGATGATCAATCTCAGTCTATGGACGAGGACTTGGGTGAATCCTTCTGGCTGGGCGAGGTTAGTTCCACATACGTCATTCCGCCTAGGACTGCTAACAATCCACAGGCCAGCGACGATGATGACTTCCAGCTAGACTGTGCTGCCTCTGGCTTCGGTGACAGTGATGATGGCGACGATGGTCTCTTCTTCCTCGACCATGACAAAACCCACAAGCATCAGCGCGAAGACTCTTCTGCCCGAGAGTCTTCCACCCCACCCGTCAAACTTGAGGATGATGGCACATTCATCATCGATGACATCAGCGCTGTCAAGGCGCCGCCTGTCCGTCACGATGGCTTGTTCGGTCGGGGTCAGGCAAAGGGAGAAACACTTGCTGCATATGACAAGCCTGTCTCTCATATCTTGGACGATGATGATCAACTCATGATGGACATGCGCGAAAAAGGCTTCAGTGATCGCCAGATTGCCCAGAAGTTCCGCAAGGATGGTAGGAACAATTACGAGTACAAGTCTATCGGCACACGCATTTCGCGTATCAAGATGGCTCAGGCTGAGAATGTGGACTTCTTGCTCAAGGAAGGCTATAAGGAGTGGATGCTTGAGGATGTAAGTCACCACCATTTGTCTTTCCGGAAACCTCCTTGCTAACATTCTTTCCATAGGATCGCCTTCTAATCCAAGCCTATGCCGAGGCCGATGCAGAAATCAATTGCGACATCGAGCGTCTCCGAGCATGGCGCTTCCGCAAGGTCGCAGAGCACATGCGTCGTATCGACAAGAACTCCATGTTCTCTGCTACAGCCTGCCGCGATCGCTACGACACCCTCATCACAGGCAAAGCCGTCATCCCTTCAGCCCTTGATGACAATCCCACCGCCCGCCTTGCAGAAATGGAAGCCTACCGCGACTCTCGCGAGGCCATCCGCGCCCGCGAGGAAGAGCAGAAGCTAGCCCGCCACGCCCTCGACCAGCAATGCAAGGACAGCCACCGAGTCCGCAACGCCCAGAAGCTCCAAGAACTCGCAGACCAGCGCGTAGCAAAGGAGACGGAGAAGGCCGAGCGCCTGCTCCTCCGCGCCAAACAGGCCGAGTCCCGCGCACAAAAGGCTCGAGAGGACCTGGCTGCCCGCCTCAAGCGCAACGCAAAGATCAAGCAGCAGCAGCAAGACAACATCAAGCAGGCCAATCTAGGCAAGGACACGGCCGGCGGCGCAAACGACTCTACTGCCTCCGACGACAACGGCCCCCCAGACCCGCGCGGCCTGCTCTCCGCTGAAGACCTTATCGGTATCTGCGCAGACGAGGGCCTCGCAGTCGCCGACAAGACGCCCAAGGCTCTGCTCGCCGAGCTCCGTGCGACAGAGGACAAGCTGTCGATGAACGAGCTGCGTGCGCGCTGCCTGGCTGCGGGCCTCAGTGGTGGCGGAACGAAGCTGCAGATGAAGTATCGCCTTGCTCTTACAGCTGCACATGGCTGTCCGTCGTATGACGCTGGCAAGAAGACGGGTGGGAAGTAAGGCCTTGGAGATCCGGGGCGTGCTGTGGATGATGATGTGAGACATGCTAGATGCGGATTAGAGATGGGACGGTGACTTCAGTGGGTAATGTGGGGAAGTGAAATGGAGGGACCTAATGGGATCGAAGGACCTCGTCGTGAGCATGGCATGGCGTGCTGCAGTAGTGCGAAGTCTGCTGCCGTAGGACCGCAGTCACTGGGAGGCTTCCGTCGTGCCAACTTGCGACACCCAGGTGCTTCAGGCTATTTTCCCAGATAATAAGATTTCTTTGCAAAATATTCGTGGTATTCGTCATATTCGTACAGTGTGTATGCTGACCCAGCCACTCAATAGTCCAAAGGCTTCCCAGATGTGCTGTCCGGCTGTCCAAACCTAACCTACCAATAACTCCAGAGGCCCACACGGTCTCCCTTCATCCCAAAGAAGAAAGAAAATATCCTGTGTATCAATTCACCCCCGATCTTACTTCCCCAGCCCCCGCCTCGCGCGAAAAAGGTATCAATGATCTCTCTACCAGCACTCCCACTTCTGCCCACCCATAGCAACAAGCCGATTGAACAGCTCGTCCCGCAACGGCATAGCCGTCAACCGCGTCTGCTGACCCCTACGATCCGTAACCACGATTCCGTCCGCGACCTCGCGGCCCATCGCCCAGCCAACAACGAGCTTGGCCTTCCACCCAAAGCCACCCACTTTCCTGAGCTCCGTGATGTCGCCAACAGGAATGCTCCACAAGGGGTGCAAGTCCTCTCTATCGATGCTGCCAATCTTCTCGATCGTGCTGTCTGTCGAGAATGCAACGCACGGAATGGTGGCTTTGGTCGTAATGTAGACGTGGCCCTTCTTGCCGTCATAGCGGGCTTTGAATTCTACAGGTCCAGACGTGAGATCAACGCCCTTGGGAGGCACGGCTCCAAGACGATTCTTTGCATGTCTAGAGCCCACTGCGGCCTTGACCTTGTCTGCAGACATTGTGGTCTCGACGCCGCCTTTGACAGTGCCGCGGAAGAAACTAAGGATTTTGCTGCCTTTCTTGCCGTGCTTGCTGTCTTTGGCTTGGTCGATGTCGGCGCCGTCCGTTTCGTGGGCAACAGTGGGATCATGAGCCATGGCCTCATCGAGTTCGTCTTTGGTGGCATTGAGTGGCCAGTCTGCACCAGTGGCGCGGAGTTCTTGCTCGCTGAGGTCGGTAGGCTGCTCTGGCGGGGGTGTGGCAATATGCGGTGGGGGAGGCAATGGTGCTTTGTTGACCTCGCCAATGCGGAGAAGGGTGATAGTCAGTTGAGCATTTGTCGGTACACCCTTGAGTAGGGTATTGCGAAGTTCCAGGAGCTTCGCCCAGTTGGGGAACTTGCGATTGAGCAGAGCCAGGCCACGGGAAATGACTGGGTCGCCGAAGAAGCCAAATCCAACACCGAACATCATCCCTTTCGTGAACATGTATGATGTAACAAACAATGAGACCAGAAGTAGAGGAGCAATGACGACTGCGAGGCGGATATGATACTTGTTCTTAGGGAAAGGAGAAGTGGGCTCCAGCATACTAGATAAATGTTAGCGATATCTGAGATGTTCATGGACTCAAGACTAACTTTGCAAAGCGCTCCCAAGTGTCGGCAAGGTCGGCAAGGCCGTGCATGATGGGCCTCATCTGTGTCCACATCATGGTCTCCATGGGTACCTTGGTTTTGTCGTGCTTGGCCGAGGCAGATATACCGGCAGCCGTGTCCTTTGCATCTGCAGCACCTACAGCAAGTGATGTAGGATCAGGAACCTTGTCATCCTGTGCATCACCCTCCGGAGGTTCACCCTGAGGATGCTTCCCAGTTGCGCTTGAAAGTGCCACTGAAGCGATGCCGTTGACAAAGTTGGATGCTTCCTGTTCGACAGCTTCACCCTTATGGTTCTCAGGCGCGCCAGTAGCGCTGTCCGTGCTGCCCAATGTACCGGCTTTTGGTTTCTGGACACCTCCCTTAGAGCTGACGAGCGCAATGGGCGCGGGAGGGAACAAGATTCCTCTCGACCGTGGATATACAATAAGGGTGATGAGAGTGGTGAAGATCAATGGAGTAATGAGGTCAAATATCCAAGCGAGAAAGTAGGCAGAACAGAAGCCGGCTGTGCGACGAGTCTCTCTCCATGAACGTATACGAACGATGTGCTTTCCAAATCCGATCAGTCCGATGCCCTACGTCCGAGTTAGTTGAGGTCAGAGTACCCCTCATCTACTATGGGCTTACAATAGTCATATACAAGCGCTCAATGTTTGCTCTCAGCTTATCTGGAGAGAAGTCTTCCTCGTCTGCAATGTTCAAGTCCAAGCCTCCAGGAGGAGCTGTGGGGATCTCCTTGACATGGTACATTTGCTACCAAATATCAGCACATTGGTCATGATCAATAAATGTCAGCTTAAGTTACCTTGTTGAAGCGGCGAACCAGTAGCCAGAGATCGTCATTGGCAAGACCCCCGACAAGAGGGTTCTCAACCTGCTCCTTTGGCTCGTTCCATCCTAGATTCACCACCTCTTCCTCATGGTCAAGCTGTGCTGCACCCTTCTCCTCGAGCGGGGCTCCTTTCGCTGCCTCTAATGCTAAAGCATGGCTTTCCGTGGGCGCATCTAATATTGTAGTCGCCTTTCCCTCATGCTCGGTTGGATCAGTGTCCGGAACAGGGACCAGGTCCTTGAAGACCAGTCCTTCGGTCGACATGGTGGTGTGCAGCCTGAAAGATCAGATTTCTTGGGAAGAATAAACGCAGATGAGCAAGAAGAAAACAGTGGGTGCTTGAGTGTTGTTTCCTTTGATAAAGTGCTTGGAAAGGGCATACATGCACATTGCGTCATTGCATTGTTAGCGACACCAGCCACTGACGATCCGAGCACTCTAGCTCAACCACAATACGTAGTGCACATGTGGAAAGAGTGCGTATCTAGGCAAGCACGGCAAGCTAGTTGGATGACAGCTTGTTAGACTCATTTGGAGCTGAGACTTCCGAACCGACGTGAACTCTCAGACATGCGGGTTTCAAACTTTCCCATGAGTCTGGCATGGGACTCTCGCTTACCGATAACCATCCCACAAGATCGCGATCTCCAGGCTAGGGTACTATCGGATCCTCCTGCTTTCCCCTGCTTCGATCATTCGGACCCCACGTCTGCATTCCTTCAGGCCATTGGGGTGCACATTCTCTTTCGTGATTGCTCCAGCCCGCGGACCTGACTCTTCTCGCGCTCATCTGGACTACGTGCAACTCAAAAAATGTTGACAGGTGGACCGGTAAACATATCAATCTAAACAATCCCTGAGACATGCATCTGCCGGGACCCCTTGAGTAATGTTTTCATTTCAGATCCACCATCACAGCGTCGTTGCTCGCTAGATTTGGATCCACGGGGCTTATCGCTAAAGTCCGATGACCCGCTGAGCCTTCCAGAGCCGGGTGTGGCATGTACACACTTCTAGATTTCTTCTTTTAGCATCGCAATTATTTTGGTTCGAAGCATCCGAATGTATGAATCGAGAATTGATGATTCGTCTCCATGTCAGCGTTGGCAATCCGGCGATTCCTGTGTTCATCACCAAGATCTGATTGCTTAGGTAGCTTGTTTGATGCCGCATAGCGCTTGACTACCTAAGTAGGTAGTGAAAGGGGTAGGGAACAGATCTTCATTGTGCACAATATTTCGCATTCAAGTAAATGTTTCAAACCTCTTTCCATCACAGTCAAGTTTGTTAGACTTCAATTACGTGGTTGGTGGACACTTTGAGCTTCAGCCTTCATGCATCTTCTACTTTCAGTATGCTTTCTTGCAAATTGGCATCCTTTCAGGATGCTCTTGCGACCTAGGGCCTAGGTTCTCGAGCTGGAGCCTCGATCTCATTCAATCGGCGAAGATATTTCCGCAGCGTACGAAAGGATGATCGACAGCTAGTCATCTCCACAATCCCATCACACGTGCTATCTTCGGAGGCTCTGTTGTGGTTCTGTAGGTTCGGCGAAATGGTGGATTCCAGGTTTGTCGCATTCAAGTTTGTCCCATCCAGATTTATCGCATTCCAGGTTGAGAAATTGATTTTCATAAGGCACAGGATGTCATAGCAGACGAAAGGGTGGTAACCTCGTTTGCATCCGATACGACTGCGGGCGAAGTAGATGCAGAAGCCTCGTGCAGTGACTGTTCGCGATAGCACCGTCTAGAACCTGAAGATCGAAAGTACACTACTGTCTCATCTCCTTTACCTAGTTCAGCTGATAGACTATTATGACATCCCTTATTCGGACATACTCTTACCCCTATTAGGCCGATGTTTCGAGCCTCATTAGAGGCTATCGGGCTGATAATGGTGGTCACAATAATTCATGTCCCGTAGTTCTACGCCACAAAATCACACCGACTGCAAATACAAATTTGGGTTAAGACTTTCCGCAACAACTAGATCAGTTCAATTCTCAGACGCGGAGCCGTTTCTTGTCACTCATTCTGTCCTTACCTGTTAGCCGAGACCTATTCGTATCCGTTTTTGCAGTCCACAAGTCCACTAGGGATCCATCGGAGAACCAGAGTCATGCGGACAATTCTGATCTGGGCGGTTGCCGCCTTTGTCACTATTTCTGCTCAGAGAGTAAGCACAAATGGCCGTTGTGGTCCCGACTTCAGCAATCGCGTGTGCAAAGGCTTGTCGTATGGAGACTGCTGTTCCCAGTAAGCTTAAGAAATTCAGGTGTGCTTTACGTGCTATATTATAATTCGTTCATCAGATATGGCTGGTGCGGAAGCACGTCAGGTTAGTTTCAAAGGCTCTGGTGTGATAATCAAGTCCAGAACATATATCCTAAAGCTTGAGTAGGACACTGTGGGACTGGTTGTCGACCCAACTTCGGCACCTGCTCCAGTTTTAGCGCATCTTCAATAATCCGTTCTTCGACTCTTCGAACTTCAGCATCTAGCACTCGCATCTCGTCCTCTGCTATTGCTTCCCCTTCTATCCGGGTTTCAAATAATGCACGCTGTGGCTCCGCCAATGGTGCGACAGGAGGCTTCACTTGCAAAGGATCAACTTATGGAAACTGCTGTAGCCAGTACTCCTACTGGTAACAACCTACCTCATGTCTGCTTGATGAACTACCAATGCTAATGCTTTTTGATAGTGGCTCTACATCTGCATACTGCGGAACAGGTTGCCAGCCTGGGTTTGGGACTTGCTCAGGCATATCTTCGTCAGTGCGATCGTCCAGCACATCGCCGGCGCATTCTTCCAGTAGTTCCGTCACATCCTCACTCATCTCCTCTTCCGCAATCCTGTCGTCAACCAGTTCTGTCTCCTCAGCGCTACCAAGCTCGACACCAATCATCACACCTCCAACCCAGCTCGTCTTGAATCCGAGCTTCGAACTCGGCGACGGAACAGACCCCAGCTTCTGGACAATAGAACGTCTTTATGTCATCGATGCCGGCGCCACCGGCCGTTTCCAGACCAACCCGCGTACAGGAGATTACTCTATCCGGGGCAGGGGCCAGCCAAACGGCGGGTACGACGTAACGCTGAGCCAAACGGTGACGGTCGTGCCTGGCGCTTCGTACAACATCGAAGTCTTTGCCAAACAGACGACCGATGGATACTGCTCGATAAGCATCTACTTCGGCAACCAAGTAATTCGCGAGTTCGCTCCTCCAGGCACTGCTTATACGTCCATTGCTGGTGTCGTCAATATTCCTGTGGGAGATCCTGTGCGGCAGGCTTTGTTTGTCGATGGGGCGTGTAGTCTGCCTAGCGACAGCGCTGCAAACTATGATTTATTCATCGATGATGTGACTATGACTCTTGTTGTGTAAAGGCACTTACTGTGTTATAGGACGCACGTCTAGACGGGATTGTCTACGGAGTACTTTAAAGAATTTGACTTGCAGTTGTCGCCTAACGCTGCCTGCGTTTTAGATACCTCTTATGCTAATTTCCCTCCTCTTAGTCTTGTTATATATGCTTCCCTTCGAAATCGAATAAACATAATACTTAAGTATTTATTATCGAGGTGTATAATAATACGGAGAGATGACTGTTCTTATTAAAGAGAGTTTTTTAATTCTCATTTACAGTAGCGTGTTGCACAGCACAAAGGCTATCAATCCTCATCCACAGACCAGATAAATCCTCAATGAACGCCTCTGCCACCTTGAACCCTCTTTCCACCGTCATCCCTAGTAGATGTAGGATTGTACTTCTGCACCCCTCGTCGTTTGCCCTCGCACCCGCAACTCGTAATGGGAAGAATAGCAGGATGCCAGCGACACCTTGAGTCAGCAATTCGTGGGCGAGTCGAACTATCTCAAAGACATGCCAATTGATATCGTCGCGGCATAAGATCGGTGCTTCGGACGCCGTCCAGTACGGATGGTAGTCATACGTGCCTGACAGGTAGATGCTTGTTGCGTGATAGTATATGAACCCGATTGAGGATTCGGTGTCTGCTTGAGCCTGGAGTGCCTGTTGCCATGACGATGCGTCGAGCCACCATTGCTGCAGCAGCGCTTGCAGAAGGAAGCCTTCACCAGCTAGAGACTTCGCAAGCGTGCGCTGAGCATGTGGGGACATTTGCGGTGCGGCATCGCAGAAGTGAATTGCTCGAACACTCAAGTCAGAGAACCGCGGCAGCATATCAAACAATGCTTCCTTGGGATGCCACAATGCTGCACCCTCGCCTTCCCAGAGCCTTGATACCGCTGCAGTCCATTCCGGATTACTGAGGAAAGAGGGGTCTGAGAAGATGAAGGATCGAGAGATTTCGAAGATTCTGGTTGCGAGGAAGAATGAGCGCCGTTGAGAGTTGAGAGGGTCTTGAGAACTGAGAGTTTCTGGGTCTTGCAGTCGTAGCATGGTAGATGTGCCGTGGAGGAAATGGGACAGCCAGTTTGTTCCTGTGGAGTCTCGCATCAACTGGCATATCAAGTCAGTCATTGGCTAGAATAAAATTCCTTTCAAGGGTTGCTGACTTCAAAAATACCCAGAATGAAGGTCACCCACAAGGCCGACTGATCAACTAGGAACGTGCCAGCCGTTATTTTCTTTTGCACACAGCTTACAGAACGCGCATAAGCTTTTAGCGCTTCGATATTGTTCTCCTTATTCGACGTACACACTGCCAGTGACTTCCGTTGTTGGGAATGTAGCGCAGCCACTGCCTCGATGGCATCTCGCAGAGCAGGCGAATGCTGGAGCATAGCGGTCAACTCATGATTAATCAAACTCTTCTGACTTGTGAAGGCATTCATAGACATGAAAAACTCGAAGAAGTACGATACGTAGTACTCCGTTCCCTTGGCCGACACAAGTGTGATTAAAGGAAGGGTTGTGACATCGTCATGTAGTCGAGGATTCCTCGATTTGGTTTTCTTCCCAGATGGGCCTTGCTGGACCACAACGAAACTGATCCCGGTTTTCTTAGGTGTGATTTCGCATGTTCGATATGTTCTTATGCAGTGTTGACATGGTATTCCACCCGAACACTAATTTCGTTTGTCAAGCTGCACTTCACAAGACGAGTGAGAGTTAGAAGCGGATATACATACCTTTATCTGCTGCTTCGCACACGAATCACATCTCTTCCGACGTGCCTTTCGTCCGTCATAAGGTCCAATGGCAGCCGGCATGGCAATGAAATCCCAGATGCAGTAACACAAGAGCGAAGCGAAGCAAGAAAGGACGTAGCCAGATGCGCAGAGCTTAATCCCAATCTGCGTGCTCACACTAGCCTCAACGCGCGTTCACCCCAACCCCAAAAGGAAACAATACAGCGTGAAGGGCGGCCGCATAGACTTTTCTCTCATCCGCAATCGGATCTCGCTGCTTCGTCGGCGATGTGTAATGGCTCCGACTTTGAGGCTGAGCACTTCCGCAAAAGGTTATACCTGATGCGGAAGGGAAAGAACGAGTCTAACTTCTTTTGGGCTGAGATGGAACGCTACTCCACAACATCACCCTGGCCAGGGTCGATCATGCAGGTACAAAGTCATAGACATTAGGACCGTAGAAGAAAATTTGATAGATATTCAGAGCTAGTGAGCGCTTGGCTACGTAGAAAAAGAGCCTTATTTGGGCTCAACCTTCGGACTAAAAAAGTCAAGACAGAACGAAACCTTTAAAACTACATTTGTACATTCCCCACACTGCCTCGTCTTAGTAAAAGTCGATACAACCTAGAGCTAGTTCACCTGCTAGTCTATTCCATGGAGCAGTGAAGGTGCGGCCCAGCTTGATTCTGCTACCACATGCAGTCCGTCCAACCCAGACTGTCAAAAAACAGAGCAAAAAAGTTAGCACCTTTTTGGAGGGGGGGGAGGTATACTTACTTAGTGTCAGCTCGCAGGGTCGAACGGTGGACCTTTCAGCCAGATGATGCGAGAAACCAACTGGCCTACTTGTCTCACCGTGCCCGATGGATTTTGCGGATTATTTTGTAGATATAGTGTTAGCATAATTGCCTGGTCTTAATGGTGATAGACTGAGTGGCAAATTAAGCTTGTTTGGGTGGGTGGGTGAGTCTGCACGTGGGTTGCTAGGTGAGGCAGGCGCACTTGCTCAGGCGCAGCAGGTGCGTTTGCGGACATGATACAGCGAGATTTGGGATGGACGCGCGGATCACCTCAAGGAACTTTAGACTAGCGCACCATGATTCAGGTAGATCCTGTAAGGGTACTGAGGTCGGTCAGGTATATAATTATCGTCTCATGCCCCGAAAGAGAAGAGCTACACATCTGTCAATCTTCTATACCTAAGTATTCACTCCTCTCCAAGACTGCTTCTACCTCCCATCCACCAAGATGCCACTCTCAACCTCAACCGCCCTCCTCCCCCTCCTCCCCCTCCTCCTCTGCCTCTGCACAACGATATCCAGCACCATTCTCCCCACCGTCGGACCAACCACCTACCCCATCTCCATAACATCCTTCGCCCTCACCGATCCCACCCGCCAGGACCCCTTCGCGCCATCTCCACGCCCCCGCTCCCTAATGGCCTCAGCATACACGCCCATCCTCTCCTGCGCACACAAAGCAAACGCTTCGTACATGCCGCCCGCCACCGCCGCGTACCAGGATACCCGGTTCGCGGCCTACGGTCTACCGAACGGGACGTTTGAAGCCCTCGAGCTGGAAGTCTGTGGCAAGCCTGCTGCACGCTCGCGGAGCTGCGGGAGCCCTTCGTTCCCGCTGGTCGTGTTCTCTGGCGCCCTGGGGACATCGCGCCTGCTGTACAGTAGCATGCTGCAGAGCGTTGCGGCGGCAGGCTACATCGTCGTGTCGCTGGACCACCCGTACGATACCGACATCGTCGAGTTCCCGGACGGCAGCACGGTGGAGGCAATCGACATCAGCAGCGATGCGGATCTCGAGCGAGCGCTCACCACGCGCGTCCAGGATATTGGTTTCTTGTACAGCCAGCTGGGCAATACGTCCTTCACGGCACGGATCCTGCCAGGCTCCAGCGCCCGCTTCAGCGTCTCCAACACTGCAGTATTCGGGCACTCGTTTGGTGGCGCCGCGGCCGCAGCAGCTCTGCTCGAGATCCCCTCGCTCAAAGGCGCCCTGGACATCGACGGCACGCTCTTCGGGCCCATACTCACCACCGGCACTGCAAAGCCCTTCATGCTCCTTGGCCACGAGAACAAGACGCAAGCTACAGACCCATCCTGGAAATCCGCATGGGCGAACCTATCGGGCTGGAAGAAGGAGTACGAAGTCAAGGGTTCCGCGCACTACAGCTTCTCGGACTTGCCACTGATTGCTTCGAGCTTGGGGTTCCAGGAGCTGCTTCCCGCGGAGGTGGGCGAAGTTCTGGGTGTAGTCGAGGGAAAGAGGATGATGGAAATAACAGTGGCGTATGTGACAGGTTTTCTGGACTATGTGTTGAAGAGTGGTTCGGAGAGGAAATTGGAGCAGGCAAGCAAGGAGTTTCCTGAGGTTGTTCAGGCGGCGTAGAGAGTACTGATTCACAATTTGAGTGGCTTGATAAAGGTTAAAATTAGCAGAAGAGGTTCGAGATGGTGTGTTATAATAGATAATTAGTAAATGTACAGATAGGAATGTACATACATCAAGAGGTAGTTGCGTAACAAGGTCATAAGATACCACCACACTCATTTTTTATTCCTAAGCTACCTATTTTGCATCACCTACGCTATCTGCCAATAGCGTCTTCACCCAGCCCACTATTCCTTGTCCAGACCAGTGGCGGCAGTGCTGGAAGTAGGAGCGGCAACAGGTGCAGCTAAAGGTTCAGCAGCAGTAGGAAGCTCGGCCTCTTTCTGCAGCGGGTCCTCAACCTGCGATTTGACGGGTTGCTCTACCTTTGTGGGTTCCTCTAATGCAACACCTCCCTTCACATCCTCATCCACTTCATCCTGCAATTCAGGGCCAGATCCAGGGAAGGCACCAGGTGCATCAACAGATCCGCTGGTCGTCTCCGTTACTAGCGGCTCTTCAGGCTCCAAGACAGCTGAAGTCTTGGAGATTGTTGGCTCGAGAGCCGATGATGGCGCTTCACTGTCCTTAGTGACCGTCTTGGTAAGTTCTGACTCTTCCGGCTCAATCACGGTACCCTTTTCTTCGACTGGCTGAACAACCTCAGGCTCTTCCTTCTTGCTGGGCGCACGTAGTGACTCGGATATCTTAGCGCTCAGTCGAGCAGACGGCACATCCAAGGTGCCATCTGCGCCAAAGCTCCAGAGCTCCGTGACGGGAGCGATTTCCAGTTTCACCTTTGGTACAGCAACCTCGGCAGTGATGGTAGCGACGGGAGTAGGTGAAGCAGCGGGTTTCCGCCTCTGGGGACCTTTAGCCCTACCCTTACGAGCGTCCGCTAGTGGCGCGGCTTCCTCCTGCTGCTCTGGCTCAGGCTCCTTGACCTTGGGTGCTTGTGGGCCAAGACCTAGCTTGCTGTTCAGATCCTTCAGGAAACCAGCTTGGAGAGCAGCAATCTTGGAGCCCGCTGGTCGAGCAGGAACCGGTGGTTTGGCCTTGGGTTCTACTACCTCCCTTTCGGAAGACTGCGGTTCTAGGGTAGGAACCTTCTCTGATGAGCCAGTAGATGCCTTTACAGGGCGAGCAGGAATCTGAGGTTTCGGTCGGTCAGGGATAATAGGGGCCTTCTTATCGACGGGAGAAAGCTCCTTCTTGACAGGACGAGCAGGAACATCGGGTCTAGCTGGAATCGTTGGCTTTTCGACGACTGGAGAATCCTCCGCATACTCGTTCGCATCGTCTACCTGTGGCGTGCTAACAGTGGTCTCCAAATGACCGTGTGATGGAGCATCCTCCCAGATGTCCTGACTTGGGAAGCGTTGCTGCATACCAGGGCGTAGAGGCAATTCATCTCGCACTTTTCCAAGATGCTTGTTTTCAGCTGCGAAGCGCTTGGTCTGCTCGGGCAGGAACGACTGCTGATCTTCCTTAGTAATATGCGTCTTGCGCTGCTCCTCTGCCTCGGGATCCTCAAAAGCTTTCGCCGCACTACCCTCAGCTGCCGGAGTTTCCGGCTCCTCGGGTGCTTGTGGCGTCTCGACGGTAGTCTCGAGCTGCAGGCTGCCAGGGGTATCTTCCCAGACATCCTGGCTGGGGAAATGATGGCGAGCAATTGTAGGGCGCTTGAGCTTGTCGACGGTAGACTTAGGTTTCGTGGTATGATCCTCATCTTCGGGGAATAGCGGTTCATACTCCTTGTGCGATTCAAGTGCCTGCCCGCTCCG
Source organism: Pyrenochaeta sp. DS3sAY3a (assembly GCA_001644535.1). Lineage (NCBI taxonomy): Eukaryota > Fungi > Ascomycota > Dothideomycetes > Pleosporales > Cucurbitariaceae > Pyrenochaeta > Pyrenochaeta sp. DS3sAY3a. Next base: position 122,541 of record KV441669.1, on the reverse strand, counting down.
ATCGAAATGAGTTGGACTGGAGATCACACGCTGTGCTTGATTGGAGTTTCTGCTAGAGCTCCTGCTGTGGCTTCGAACTTTCGAGAGATAACCTGGAGAGTTATCTTCATTGGCAACGTAATCGTTGCCATGTCGTTCGAGTTCAGGTGACACAGCAGGCTCCCTCCACTCTCCACCAGCACGCTTCTTCAGCTCATCAGAAGCAAGAATTGGGGTGCCTTCTGGGCCAAGGTCCTCGGTTGGCGCATCGTAATTCGTGCCATGGATTTTACTACTGCGATGAGCTGGAGGATCAATGTGAATAACTTCTCCGGCTTCGTTGACCTCTTCACCTGCCTCATTACGTAGAGGTGACTCAGTCTGGCTAGCCTTGATGGAAGCAGGACGGCCTGACGATGGTCGTGGTGACGCCATCCTGGAAGAATATTGCTCACTAGCTAAGAAGCCAATATGCTCATCGGGCGTTCCAACAGCCTCTCGGGAAGTACCTGTAGGTCCAGATTAGTTACAAGTGCTTACCAAATATTCACGCCGAGAGAACTTACCCACTCCGATATCCTGTGATTTCATGTGCACCAACTTCTCCAAGTTGTCTGCTCGCCAATGATAATCTTTCCTGTTTTCTTGGATATGCGGCCCATATTCACCCGCCTTCTCGCGCTTGAGATCTTCCGGGTGCTTTTCATACCACTTTTGCGTGAATTCATCCTTGGGAATGACACCATGGCCGTGCATACCGTAACTGCCAGGAGGACCATGGAAGATCTCGCGACCACTCTTGGTGCGACCATGATGGCGAGGTCGCTGAGACGATCCCGATGCAGGGCCAGAAGGCGCAGTTTGCTGAGCAAATGGGGCAGGGCTGGGAGCCTGAACGTCTCCAGCGTTGCGGAACATGGGCACCTGAACACCGATTTCCGGAATGCCCTGCTCCTCCTTATCATTATAGATGGAGCTGGGGCGAGATCCAGCCGAGGATCCGGAGCGGCCGCTCTTGCTACTCGGGGCAGTCCTGTCATCGGGAGCAAGCTGCTTGCCAAAGCCCGCAGCCTCGGCTTGCGACGAGTCGGTACGCGTCACCACTTGAATCCTGCTTTTCGCAGTGGAGCTTGGTACTGACGCTGTGGGAGCGTGGAGGGGCAAGTCTCCGGCCACATTCTTGGTTTGCTGTGGAGAGCCACCAAGATGGAGGCTGTCATTTGTGAGGGTCTTGGAGAGGTCCTCGAAGCTGGCGTACTCGTTGCCCTCCTCACCAAGCGATGGGAGAGACACGCTCGGTGGGCGGGGTGGCAGCTCAGTCGAGAGACGGCTGCCCTCTTTAGGCGGGCCAGTGTGTAGATATGTCGGGTCGTTCAGCGGGGAGCGGGCGAAGCGGTCTCCATTCGGGGAGACAGAGCGTTCGATGCCGCGTTTGGGGCGAGGAGGGACCTTGGGGGTGTCTAATGACGAAGCCGGGGCCGGAGCCGGGCTGTTCTGAGAGCGCGAGGGACGCGGTGGTATTGTTGGAGGAGCGCTCATTGTGAATGTGTGGTTGGAGGTGTGTTTGGGGAGTGTGTGGATGTTCGGAGATGCGGGGAGATGCGAGATAATGAGGAAACTAGAAGCGATTCTGGTCAGTTAGAGATAACGAATTCTTTGAAGAGACCAGAATCTGCTCAGCACCAGCAGCAGCAGCTCGGCAGCTTTCATGCAGGTCAATTGGGACCCGGCCAATAAGCGTCGGCGCGATTGAGAGCCCAAAAGATAGCTGGAGGGACAAAGCGGGATTATTCTGCAGACCTACCAGATTCAAAGCACGCAATTGATGCGGAATGTATACAGTATGGTGATGGGTTGACGAGTGTTAGAAAGCGTCACGGAGTCGTGATCAGGTCCAGGTACGCAAGATCGATCGGAGAGGTCGACCGGGCGGTGCACTTATGTAGCGAAGCTCGTGGGCCCGCATCTTGCATCATGCCTGCCATGGCGTATCAGGCCCGGGCGTTTGCATGCAGCAGCCATAGTCAGCTCCCTGACAGAAAAACTTGCAAAAGCTGTCACCTGGCACATGGACTTTGCATTTCGATACGCCAGGGCAGAGTTGGCTGTGAACACAATGCGCTCTTGAAGTCGGAGACAGCATGCGCCAATACGACAGGCTGCATTACCACCTCTCCCATCACCCAGTGCTGCACATTGAAACCACGCACCGCTAGCCGTATCAGGACCTGTGTATGCGCATGTCGAACATGACTTCAAACATGTTGCAACAATGCCCCAGATCTCGACAGCTGCCCAGCTGTTATTCTCCTTACTTGCCCATACATCTCTGAACAGTCACCTGAGTACCTCCATCTCCATGTCGCCGGCGCGCAGAGTCTTTTCGTCGATGCGTGAGCCGACGCCACTACTAAACCGTTCGCACCTTAGCGTTTCCCCGCGCCTTGATCACCTGGAAACGCATGTGGTTCCTGGCAAACTCCTGGCCATTCATCGTCATCTCAATATCGAGCAGGGCCTGCGCCAGTGAACAGTCCGAGTGGATGAGAATGAACTTCAGCCCCCCACCCTTTCCTGAGGCATGCATCTCCTCGCAGTCATTCTCATGCGTCACATACAAGCGGCAGAATCATTGGCTGTTTGCGATCAGCCCACGATCTAGAAGCCGTGTAGTATTCACAATGGCTGCCGTGAAGGAATTGGCAGTCTAGGACGTCGTCATCGTAACATGTGGGTCCTTCAACGTCGTCTTCCCACACGCAATTACGTAGGGACCCCCACTTCGACCATGACATGCATGGGAACAGATGTACACCCACGACTCAATCGACTATTTAAAGTTGTGTCATTTTTCATATGGTCGGCCAACTAAAGAACAGGTCCAGACCGCATAGACAATCGTGCCCAAGAATCCTAAACGCCTAGCTGTTGAATGATGATACAAAACTTGAAGTCGTAAACATCAAAGAGCCTGCTTGTGAGCTCCCTCGCACTCTCGTATCACAATAGTGCAATCATCTTCGCCTTTTGGCGAAACATGTTCGTTTCTCTCCGTCGCATTCCTCAGTCGCATCACTCGTTCCTGAACCAGCAGTTCGCGCACATTCCTCGTCTTATATGATCATCTGAGCAACGCCTTGTCCACCGAGAGTTTTGCTACCCTGGAACTCTTGGCCCTTGAACCCGGCGAGAGCATAGAAAATAGCAGCAATCAATAGGAAGACAGCTGCTACAATCAAGCTGGTGGCCATGGCAACGATGCTGACCCATTGTATGGCGCTCATTACGAGGTAGATGGCCGCGCGCATGTAGTTTGAGCTGAACTTGCGAATGAAGGTGTCGAACTTGGCGGACGTCGGGCAGATGCGTAGGAGGAGCGGAATCTCAATGAAGATGATGATGAAGGAGCACACTCTGTGGGAAACAGTTAGCCCTTGCTTGTGGTGGTCTAAGTCCAAGTAAGGACCACGTACAAGCAAACGATGCTGAAAGCAATGACGAAGTTGGCGTGGAAGATGTTGGCAACTCCGAGTGCGAAGCACAGGAATATGCATAGCACGCCGGTCCTAATCGCACAGTTAATACAGTTTACTCTTGTCCAGACCCGCGCTTGCTTTGGTGGTTTATTGCGAGCTTGCTGATGGAGCGTTGATGTATGCGAATGTTCAAGGACAACATCGGAAATGTACCGCGCATTGTCGCTTTGAGGGCTCTCTGAACGATTTGCGGGATTGTCCTGGAGATACTGGAAGTGCTAGGAGAAAAGCGCAACTAACCATTGACCATAGATACCTGAAAGATCACAATGTCAGCAATGCTCAGTTGTTTTCCGAAGAGTCCTTCTTACTGAAATTCCTTGACCTGAATTCCTCTGCGAGAGTCATTTTGGCGATTGAGTTGCACTAGCTATTCCGGAGGAGATCGGACAGCGCAGGGCGATGTGGTGTGGTGGAAGTGGTGAGGGTTGGCGGTATTGACTTTGTTGATGGGCGAAGCTGAACAGAGCTCTTGGAGGATGCGATCAGGCGAGCTTGGCTGGTTCGGGATCCGTTCTTTGAATGACCTGGGAGAGGCGGCCGACGTACGTGGAGTGGTGCGTAACGTAATCGTGGCTATGCCGTGGGTTCCGGGGGATTCGCTCTTTATTGTTGCCTTGGGGTTGTTGCGAAGGCGATGATGGGCAGCTGTCCTCAGCAGTCGGAGGCGCGGGCTTCCAGAAGTTCCACTTAACTAGCGGTGGCACTTGCCGAATCCGCCTTGGGTTGCGAATGGGGCAAGCGCTGTGGCTCGGCAACGCACCTTCCCCGACAACCAACACCACGATTCTTTTGGGAAGGAAAGCTGTGTGGTGATTTCCTCATGGGAGGGATGGGGACTTGGAAGAAGGAGTCATGGACGGCTCTGGCGTTTGCAGCGGCCGCTGTCGTCCTGGCCTTTCGACTTTTGAAGGCCACCAAACCACCAGCGACAAACGCCGACACGAAACAGTCTCAAGACGACGACGCAGAGTATGGACTAAACAACATGAGTGCCGAGGACAGAGCGTATCATGAGCGCTTCATGCGTGAAGCCATTGCTATGGTAGGTCAAACTCTTTACGTTTTACCTATTTTACACTTTTGCATGCTCGTTACATTCTCCCTTACACAAGCGACATCTGCTGACTCAGCCTCATAGGCCGACCTTGCCCTCCACAGCGACGAAACGCCTGTCGGCTGCGTCTTTGTCAAAGATGGTGAGATCATTGGACGAGGAATGAACGAGACGAATCGAACCTTGAATGGTACTCGACACGCCGAGTTCGTTGCCATAGCCGGCATGTTGGCTGAACGCCCAATTAGCATCCTCAAGGAGACGGACCTCTATGTCACTGTCGAACCATGTGTCATGTGCGCTTCCATGTTACGCCAGTATGGAATTCGAGCCGTCTACTTTGGCTGCTGGAATGAGCGATTCGGAGGAACCGGTGGAGTGTTGAACATTCACTCTGAGTCAGTAGAGTCCCAAAACTGCTTGACAAGTATGTATGCTAACAAACAGTAGTCCCAGCGTTGACCCTCCATACCCAGTTACCGGCGGCATCTTTCGAGAGGAGGCTATCATGCTGTTGCGAAAGTTCTACGTTCAGGAGAATGAAAAGGCGCCAGAGCCCAAGCAGAAGAAGACTAGGGAGTTGAAGACCGAGATCTTGCCCATGGACGTCCATCAACCCAAGTCAACACCACCGCCTGCTCTCCCCAAAGTCGCAGTTGCTACGCCAGCTATAGGTATTCCCAGCGCCGCAACTCCACCGACTACAGGTATTCTCAGTGCTGCAACTCCACCTGCTACAGGTATTCCGAGTGCTGCAACTCAACCTCCCACAGGTATTCCTAGTGCTGCTACGGCAGTGCTTGCTTGAACAACCCACCGGGCATATATAGCTACCCAGCATGGTATAGAGGTGCAGCCGCGAGGCGAGAACGCGAAGGACTACGATACCGCTACTGACTTCATGTATATATGATCAAAACGGACCTTGTTTAGTAATTGCGGCAGGTCACTTGGGGATTACTCAATTAATCATGGAACATTACACTCATGCATACCAATGTGAGGTGTACCAAACAAGTCATAATCTCCATTCGTGTGACGTTAAGTGAAAAGACCTGTAAAACTCACAAATATCTAACCTTGCATGGAAAATTGAAGAAACACGAGGAGAAACTGTGGAATTGAAGGAACACGAAGAAGAACTTTGGAATTGATGGAACACGAGAAAGACCTTTGGAATTGAAGAAAGGCTATACAAAAGAGGAAAGCGCCATAACAGATGCTCTAGAAAAACAAGCTAAAAGATTAATGCATCAGATAAAGAGACTTCCTAGCCAACGACTCCAAAGAGTCATCCACTAGAGAAAATGACAGGAAAAAAGAAATGTTGCGACTTCCTGGTAGTCGCTCGAGCACCCTGCGTATCCAGGACAAAGAGGGTATATCAAAACATAGGTGGGTATCTCGAAGCAAATCCGCCTAGGTGCTCGTAACGATCTAGGATGTGCGCAAACCGCCCTCGTACGCGGCCAAAGCACTGAATGACCAGTCGTTGGCGACTCAGCAACATCGCCCCTGTTTGGTCTTGCGCACGCGATCAATGTCCTCCTCCCATTCCTGCTGAGCCCCGCCTACGCCTGGAGTAGTCGGGAACCCCAGCCAACTCCTCCTCTTGTCGCCCATGCCTACGCGAAAGCTGCCGTTTCCGTTGCCGGGGTAGTCGAAGTAGCCGTTGACATTGCCGTTTGCATCGATTCCTGGGGTAGCGCCGGCCATGGCGAACTGCCGCTGCTCTTCGTCGAATTTCTTCTGCTGCTGCTCGACAAGCTTCCGGGTTATGACGCGGAAGACCTCGTCAACGCCCTCGCCGTCCTTTGCGGAGATCTCGTGGCAGCAGTCCCAGCCGATGTCTTGACCCCAAAAGCCACTGGACCTATTGCTCTGCGGAGACGCCATGCCGCCATTCTGAAAAGCAGGTGGTACTGATCCCCAGCTATTGCTTTGCGTAGATTGAGCTTGTCCGTTTTGTGCAGGATACAGGTTCTCGGCAACGTATGCGATGCAGCGCTCAAAGGGTACTTTGCGCTTTTGGGGTTGTTCGGCGACAACGTCGGATTTGGTGCCTACAACATGCAGGATTATGTCGTCTCCGAGGTTGGCCTTGAGTTCCTTCAGCCAGCGACCCATTTCTTCGAACGATTGAGGATCGGTAATGTCATAGCATAGCACTGCGGCATTTGCACCTATGAATATACCATGTTAGCTTGAATCATGACGCGTGTATGAGGATCCGCAGTCAAGGCTAGGAAAATCGCCTCGGCACCCGGCCTGAGCCCTTGGGCAGTCGGGCAGCATCGAGAGCCAGGATACCGTAGCTTGAAAGGGGGCGCAAGATATTCAGAGAAAAGGAGTAAGGCAGGGCGCGAAGAAACCTCCAGAGTGTGGACAGAATATGCCTCGCTTTTCGCGAAAGTGTGGTCTAAACATACCTCTGTAGTACAGCTTAGAAATGGATCTGAACCTTTCCTGCCCGGCTGTATCCCATATTTGTAGCCTGACCACTGTTGACGAATCTATATCCACCACCCTCTTGGTCAAGAATGATGCGCCGATGGTAGACTGTGTCGAAGGGGGTGTAAAGGCGTTCTTTACATAGCGATGAACGAGAGAGGTTTTGCCGACGCCCTGGCTTCCCAGGACTACGATTTTGGCTTCCAGGCTGTTCGACATGGCGGTGTCCGCGAGAATAGAGGAATTCTGGGGAAAGTTTTGTGCGCCAGTTTGTCGCGCGAAAGCCGGTGAATAAGACGGAGCGGCGGAGCCCGGTTGTATCTATTCACGTCGACGCAGTGACCAACGCGGTGGGATGGGCTGTTGGGCAGAAATCTATGGGCAAGGCGGCCGCAGGACAAGTGGCATGGCGTGTGTGCGTCTTCGGTGTCGTAACGTGAGGTAAGGAAAGCTCATGGAAGTTGACGTAACTGTTGCAGTGAGAAGTTCAGGCAGTTTTGTCAACAAATGACATAGCTGGAGCGTTTGGCGCTTGGGGCGGGTCGTCTTGGCCTGGCAGCCATGTGACTGTCCGCCACGAGCCCATTTTGGGTCAGTTGGCTTGGGGGCAGTGTGATGCGTCCTCGAAAAGGATGGGCGCCCATCGTGATCGCAGACTCGAAGGTTCAGCAGAAGTAAGGGATGGCGAACGTATGCTCGCATCCAGCGCGTCTCGGTGCAGTTGATGCACGTCATTGCCGCCCAGGACCACTTGCTTCTCCGCGCAGCACGTCGGAGGTAGCGCGCATCCGATTGGAGACGGGACAAACTCCATGCGACCGAAGGTAACGAGACGTGCAGACAGTTGAGCTCGAGGCGCGCTGGTGCTGACAATTCCACGCTGCGTCTTGGTCGCCCCTTGCGCCAGTAGGAAGGCTGGAATTACAAAACGCCGAGGCGAATTGCTCGATTTGACAATTCCACCGTCGCTGGCTCGCTGGGGCGACTCGTCCCGAGCAGAAAATATGGGGCGTGAACGTCCCGACGTATTGCGGGGATCGTTACCCCGAGCTAGACTGCCGCCCAGAGCTGCTACCGTCACCGTCATTATCCGCCATTTCAGATTCTAGTGCCTGGAAATAACCAAGATCGTCTTTACTTATCTTCCCATACTCCCTTCGTTGCCGCCTTCCTCTCCACACTTTTGGACTTGGCCGTCTCTTCCTCAATTGACCTCACGCCACCCCGCTGGTCGCCACAATGAATCACGATAGCAACGACAAGCAGGCGGTGAAGCTCACAGGCGCTGAAATCGCAAAGCACAACAACCGAGAATCGTGTTGGGTTGTTGTCCATGGCCGTGCCTACGATGTCACCGAGTTCTTGCCAGAGCATCCAGGAGGTCCCAAGATTATTCTGAAGTATGCTGGAAAGGATGCTACCGAGGAATTCGAGCCCATCCACCCCCCTGACACACTCGACAAATACCTCGACAAGTCGAAGCACCTTGGGGAGGTGGACATGAGCACTGTGGAACAAGAAGAGAAGAAGTTTGACCCTGAGGAGGAAGAGAGGCAGAAGCGCATCGAGCGCATGCCCATCCTCGAGCAATGCTACAATCTGATGGACTTTGAGGCAGTGGCACGCAAGGTCATGAAGAAGACAGCATGGGCATATTACTCCAGTGGTGCAGACGATGAGATTGTATGTTTAGGCAAGATTCATTAGAAGCTCGCTTGCTGACTTTACCGCAGACACTCCGAGAAAACCACGGCGCCTTCCACAAGATCTGGTTCCGCCCACGAGTCCTCGTCGACGTTGAGAAAGTGGACATGTCTACCACAATGCTCGGTACCAAGGTGGATATGCCTTTCTACGTAACCGCAACGGCACTCGGCAAACTCGGTCACCCCGAAGGCGAAGTCATCCTCACACGTGGAGCGAAGAAGCACAACGTAATACAGATGATCCCAACCCTCGCATCCTGCTCCTTTGACGAGATTTGCGATGCTGCCGAGGACGGACAATGCCAGTGGCTACAACTCTACGTGAACAAGGATCGCGCAGTTACCAAACGCATCGTGGAGCACGCCGAGAGGCGCGGATGCAAGGGTCTCTTCATCACCGTCGATGCCCCACAGCTCGGTCGCCGCGAAAAAGATATGCGGAGTAAATTCGAAGACGTCGGCAGCAATGTTCAGGGCTCTGATAATGTGGACCGAAGCCAGGGTGCCGCACGTGCCATCTCGTCCTTTATTGACCCGAGCCTCAGCTGGAAAGACATCCCTTGGTTCCAGAGCATTACTAAGATGCCCATCATCCTCAAAGGTGTCCAGTGTGTTGAGGATGTCATTCGCGCCGTCGAGGTCGGTGTTCAAGGCGTCGTTCTTTCTAATCACGGTGGTCGCCAGCTTGACTTTGCACGATCAGGTGTTGAGGTTCTTGCTGAAGTCATGCCCATCTTGCGCCAACGTGGATGGCAAGACCGTCTTGAAGTCTACATTGACGGCGGTGTAAGGCGAGCAACAGACATCATCAAGGCCGTTGCCTTGGGCGCCAAGGGCGTTGGTATTGGTCGACCTTTCCTGTACGCCATGTCTGCATATGGACTTCCAGGTGTGGATCGTGCCATGCAGTTGTTGAAGGACGAAATGGAGATGAACATGCGATTGATTGGTGCCTCTACCATCGCAGACTTGAACCCATCAATGCTTGATACCCGAGGGTTGAGCATGCACACGGCTCCAGTGCCACACGATACTTTGGGTCTGAATGTTTATGATCCACTTCTTGGTCCCCAAGAGAAGGTCGTTCAGAAGTCGAAGTTGTAGGTTACATTTGGAATCTAGAGGGTTAGATCAGTGTTGTATATTTGTATTTTCCTTAGCATAGCATGTATGTCAAATCTTATTTCAGCATATCTCCAGATCACCTGTACAGAATCATACACCCAATGTCTTCATCGTATGGCTTCAATTGGTGCGTTACGAAAAGTGTGGAAAGAAGTCTTCTACTTTATGCTTCACAAATCCTGACTTCTTCATCGTTTTCTTTCGAGTTTCTTTCTGATTTGTTTGCCAAGACTAATCTCAAGCATCGCCCTTGGTGTCTTGGAAGGAAGCCAGACAATTGTGATGTTGATTGGAGTACTGTTAGTCTCAATCATACCAAGTCGCTCCTCGGGAAAATCCCCTAAAGTTTTCTTAGTTTCCACCCCAAGTACTGACGATCAGACCCGTAGACGGATTCTCCTTGATCCTCTCCGCGTTGAACTCCATGAACCTGATATCGGCTTTCTCAAAAATGGTCTTCCAATCCTCCGCCTCACGTTCTCTAGAATTGAACAGAGTAAGCATGATGGCATCCATGGATCTGTTGTAGTGTTAGCAAAATCGGGTTTCTGGGACAATCGGTCCTTATACCTAATCCGCATTTCTTGCAGCATTCCTAGACTACCTGGCTCAGGCAACAGGTGATCTTGGATAACCACTTTTGCACCCTGCTTCATTGCAGGAATCAGCTGCTGAAGCACTTTGACACAGTACTTGTCCGGCCAATCATGCAGCACATATCGCAGCAGATACACCTCTGCGTCTCGAACCGGTTGCTCAGTGAACATATCATGGCTCGCAAAGCTCACCCGGCCAGCAACCTCGTCCGGAAGGCTCTCCTCCGCGCCCTTCACAACCTCAGGCATATCCTGCACCACGAACCGGAGCTGCGGGAACCGCCTCGCAAGGTCCGCGGAAACATGGCCCCGTGATCCCCCAATATCAACCACGACACCTCCCTCAGGCAGGCTCGCCCAGTCAAAGTACGTCGCCAGCGCATCGAGACTCGCTTTCGAGGTCATCGACATGGCGCCCGCGAAGCGCTTTGCGCGCTCGGGATTCGCATTCAAGAAGTCAAACGTGTTGAGCTCGGTGCCGTTCGCAAGCGCATACCCAGTCACATTTGGCTCCTCGCTCTTCGCGGCAATTGCATCTACAGTCCTGGAATGCGCGGGCCAGCATTCAGCGAGCGTGAGGCCCATGACATGGCCAATCTGTTCATTTTCGGCAAGGACTTTCGATGCTGCTGTGTGCGATACGAAGCCTGGGCTGGGTTCTTGGAACACGCGGTGGAAGATTGCGGTGTAGCGGATTATGCGCTTTAAGTCGTGTTCAAGCAGTCCGCATTTGGAGGCGAGTTCTGTGAAGGATATGCTGCCTTTTATGGGCACGAAGTTTGCTATATTGTTCCGGTATACCGCTGCTAAGGGCGCGAAATTAGACTGTAGTAGTGTCAGTATGGCACTTTGTGTTCGTACCGACCTTCATGAAAGGGCTCGGGCTCGGTACCTCTGGGAGAATTGCTTTGACGGGTCCCTCGAGGAGTTGCCGCAACTCAATAGTTGCTTCGATAACAGTGTCCCGAGCCTTGCTTACGTCTGGTGTCGCGTTAGGAAGCGGTTCCAGTAGAGCATCTGGGTCGAACGACGGTTGTGGAAGGTTGTTGGCTTGGAGAAACTTGTCAAGCAACTCCGACTGGGACGCAATTATTTTGGCGAGTGACAGTATTCGCGAAGATTCGGTAGCATGTGGAGACTCGGCCATTTTGTCAGAGGGCGAAGTGTGAAGGTCAAGAAAAGATGTGAGATCCTCTGTGTACGTGGGGCACGGTTTTGATTAAAATAGTTATTATCACGTGGCACACTTCTTGAATGCATATTCTGAGAGCATTAGAAGGTAGAATTAAAGTTGTCGTTCTTCTAGGAGAAGTTTTTTGATTTTTTACATGCTATAGGTATAGGTATGCCTGAAGTCACTCAGGGTCAAGCACTTTATATAAGGGTTAAAAACAGTTACTCAAAGCCCTCGTGAAGTATGTCTGCTTTGTTTCTCCAACGAAGTTTGCTACGCCGAGGGGACCTTGGTAGGTTCTAAGGCTTCAATTGCGCGGTCGTTGTGCTACATGGAATGCTTCAACGCCGTATAATACTATTTTGCACAGTGTAAAACGCAACCGAGTAGGCCTTCATACACATTCCTGAGTCTGTCCTACAACATGTTATGCGTGTCCCATATACCCCAATACACCTAAGGCTACAATACTAAACATTTTCCTCATTTCCCTGGAGCGACTTCAAATTTGTCATTCGCGAACCCGTACTGCGAATTAGGACCATAACGTCTCTCTAACTCATACAAAGGCCTCGTGTCTCTACAATACCTCAATTCCGAACCGCCGTCGATTACCTTGACGAACTTGCCATTGTCCAGTGGACCTGGTTGAAGTGATACGCTCTCAAGCGTTGGATCCGCGTTGCACATGATCGACTCTCTCAAGTAATCGAAACAGTGCGGCCAGTGTGCATCGTCTCGCCAATCTGTGCCGATGTCGACGCCTTTCTTAGCAAGTTGCATCACCCTGTAATGAAACTTAGCATCAGCATTTTTGCGATTTGTTAATTGAACCTACATGCGCATTTTCGCCAGGCAATGCATCTGATGGAACCTATACGCACAGTTAGCTAGTTTTTGTCAACTATATCGGAGTACTAACATTGCGATTCCCTTTAAAGTGGTGTTACCTTTACCATCCGGAAGCTGGATATTGCCGGTTGCCATGAACAAGTGTTCCTTCCAGAGATAATCCGTATTCGGATCCAGGGACATGTATCGGAGGTCGCGAAAGAATCGATGTTCGATGAGGTTGCTCTTCTTCCATGAATCTACAGCATGAGGATAACCTTCTAAAGGATTGGGAGAATGTGGGTGTGAAGAGTGAGGCTCATCTTCTGAGCATTTACTTGATGACGTGCTGCTGTGTATCGTAGTGACAAGTAGAAGAAGAGAAAATGCAGTCATGAAAATAGAATAGAATTTCCAAAAGGGACTGTTGCTTGTTGGCCATGCGAGCCATCTTCGTCGACGAAGAGGAAAGACATTTTCCTCTCCGGTCAGTGGACAATCTTCAAGATCTTCAGATGATGAAGACCTCTCGTTGTCGTGCTCACTGGAGATATCCTTTTCTTCAACAAAAGACATATTGTGTTTCGAGAGGTTGAGCTGTGGGAGTTGTGAAGTCTGCAATAATGTGGACACGACGAAGTATCCGTTCCACGTTGGAGGGGCTTCAGCCGGTTCTCAACAATTAGCTGTATGATGCCATGCCGTGTGAATGCACATCGGTATGGTTTAGGATAGTTGGTCGCCCGTAAGTTGTCTCATACTTAATGGCGCAAATAGTGGGGTCACATTATATTGCTTAGGCCAACAATAAGATCAATCCTCCTGCAATCGCTGAATGGTTGCTCCTCAAGATGACCCGCTATGAGGCCAGTCGAGAGCCCCAGTAGTTCGTGATCTACTCTCAGCGGATTTAGAACCATGTCGGAACGGAGAACATGGAGGGGCGAAATCCGTGGCGACGCTCAGGGGTGGGACTAGATGATTTGTTCTGCATGAAGGACAAGCATAACGGAAGAAAGCTTATTGGCAAACCTAGGTACTCTTATCTTAGCTTGTGTTGGCTCCGGGGCGTTACGCGCACTCCAACGAAGGGACTAACACTTCGCCTAAGCGCCTGCCCTATCTGGGAGGTGGGCTTTTAATCTGGTTAGAAATCCTACGTAGAGAGTACATGTGATGGCTTTTGTGCTACTGCATCCCCGGATTTAACTGCAAGCCACGATTAGCCATGTGTAGAATCCACCAACGCCTCTCCCGTCCGGACCGTCCGTACAACAGATCCATGCTTAGGCCTCCCGTCTGCAACCCTGTCACACGCAACACGACATGCCGCCACTGCATTACCTAACCGTAAAACGCCGATGCATGTTCTCGGCCTATATACGAGCTCGGAAAGAGAAGTGGCATGTGGTTGAGCCGTGTAACCGCTGCTCTACCGAGCCGCTCAATGGATAGAGTTCATGTGCAACCGGGATAGGACTCGGGGTTGAATAGCTTACGATGTTGGTTTCATGTGACATTGCTCTATCTCTCAATGGACGTGGCCAATGGGACCCTGTATAAATAATTCGAAGGAGTTCGAAGGATCAAAGAGACAAGGATTGAGATATTCGGTATTTGATGACAGCTCTTGATTGGATGATAGTCTTGCTCAAGTTTACGAATAACGGTAAAGCTCACTTAATCCCTGACTAAACCATCCCAACTCCGAAACTACCCTTACAACTCAGAAAGAACCATTTGCTTATGGAAAGGTGCCATAACCAGTCACAATCGTCCCCCGTTGCTAATCCCCTTTTCCCCCTCCCTCCAACCCCCTAAAACCGTGCCCTTCACGTAGGTCCATCAAATACTACACCATGTTTCCACGGACCTCTTCGCTCGCCGTCTTTGAGGCCATCCTTGCCGCCGTCACAGTATCCAAAGTGAGCCCCAAGGGGAAACTTTGTACGATCAACATCTAGCGGTGTGTCTCTGTAACACGCCGAGTTGTCTGTTGCAAAGTCCCTCAACGCGTTCCAATCATTACACTTCCGATACTGCTCATCCCCGGCAGTATCGTCGCCGAAAAGATACAATGGCGTGTTATCAGCTTTACACATGACGTACTATGAAAATCGAGTCAGTGAATTGGGCTTGAGGTAGATTGATAGAATACCGACCTGACGAAGCATGTCCAAACAGTGGCCCGAGTGAGGAGGGTCTATTCAGTTCAGTATGTGTAGAAAATCCGAGGGTAAAATGGGGGGTGGCTCACTGAAAGTATACTTATCGGCTCTGTGGACAGCCTCCCAAAAAGTCCTCCGAATGATGGTCTTTTCCTTGTTACTCTTTTGGCCTAAAATAAGTAGGTAGTGGCTTGACTTACAACACAGTGAATCAAATGATATGCCTCCAAAAGGTAAACATTCTTACTATCGTCGGAAGGTAAGTGCATGGTGTCGGGCCAATGCTGAGACTTGGCCCACTTCCTGTCCATTGCAATGAAGCCATGTGCAGGGTTAATGTTGCTCCAAAGTTCGTCAGTCTCCGTAAAGTTCTTTTCGGAGTACTCAGTCCACCAATTCAGGCGTTTCCATTGAGTGGGTAGAGTCTGGACACGTGCTGGGCTTTTTGTTAAAAGTGGCTTTGGATGAGTTCAATGGAGACTTTACCAGCTGATTTTGGAGTATACTCTGGTTCAGTAGTCCCTCCATCCTCTGAAAGATGTTTGATCGCTAGGAGACCAGTGATTGTGATTATATTCGTTGACACCAGGAGTAAGATCACTGCCCAGCTAAACACGGAGCTAGCTTTGTTTGAACGCTTTCTAGCGAACACAGGTTCTTCGAAGTCTTTTTCACTTGGTGAATTTGAATCATCTTCTGAACCGCCACGAAGGGCTGCGTATACCGAAGTATCGCGATTGGTGAAGGGAAGTTTCTTTGAGAGAAGTTTCGCACCAAACATATTTGAAGAGAAGTGCAATCAAGCTACAATTGCAAATTTTAAAAGATTCGAAGGAAATTGTGTCGTTAAACTCAGCGTGCAAAGATATGGAGTAGGTGGGATCGAAAGAGATACTGTTAATCTACGCACCTTCACCTTACCCTTGTCCAAGCATTAATACAGTAGATAAGGCACCGAAGAAAAAACGGGTCGTAGCTTACTCCATACGCCAAGGTCATCTGGAAGTTGCGTTGGCCACCCATGCAAGATACTGTAAAGAGTTAAGCATAATCCAGCCGCATGCATGTGCAGGAGGAACAACAAACGACTATTCTAGATGTGGCTGACTCCAACTTTTTGCAGGTATCGTTCCAAGATGCGGATCCTCATGAAGACATGAGGATCGCTTCTTTACCCGCATCCTACCGGCTGGACAATTGGCTGTCAACCTTCAAGTGCCACCATTGCGTGCTCTTGGGTCGAGCAAGTGAGCCACATGTCCGACGACGTGTCATCCAACGAGCACTCAAAAATGCCCAGTATTCTAACCAGTATCTACTTGAACTGATGTGAGATACCCAAAGAAGTTTTGATTGCATCAGAAAAAGCGGATAGTGTACCACCATACCGACATCGGAAGCTGGTCATTGTCCTCAAGGCGTCCCGTCTAAATCACATGGCGGCTAGACATCTTCAAATGATGAAGATCCAGTCGATGTCACTAGTACTCACTATAGGCTAATCCTCCACACTCGACGGATCCAAATCCTAGCATCAAGAACCAGCGGCCCGCGGCCACGCCGCCACGCGTGCAGTGGATCCCAACCTTCCACCTCCGTAAGACCCATAACAAAGATCAACTGCCGTCATATCCTGATTAAGAAGGTATTAGTCTTCCAAACCTATTGGGTTCGTGTCAAACCTCATCATCGTGACCCCGCCTCAACAGTCACAGAGTAGAACAATGGCAACCTCCGTCCCGATGCAGGAGGTGGTGCAGGTTCAGGATGCAGGCCGGTGCTATCTGACCGACTGCATGGAGGGTCTGGTTGCAATGTCATCACTGATCCTTCCCTTGCGTGACAGATGCTTGCGTGGGTCTGCGGGGGTTGTGATATTGAGGTGCATGGATGGATGAGAACAGTGAAGCTGCTCACGCCACATACAAGTTCTCTCCCCCTCGGACACAGAGTTCCAGAGCCCAAAGTCCCTCTGTGAACTTTTGGACTAGTTTTCCACCAAGCCTTTCAGTATGAAGTTCCTCATCCTCGCTCTTTCTGGCCTCGCTGCCGCCGCACCTGTTTTGCGTAAGTTTATATTAATGTTTAAGTTCTTCGACAACGTTTATAACTTCAGTTAGAGGTTCGACAAGACGCGTATAATGCCCTTGCCGAGAACCCTACGCAGGTGGAATCTCAGGATGGCGTGGATCTCCTGGCTCCACGCATTGGTTACAAACGGCAAGACGCGTATAACGCTCTCGCCGAAAACCCTACACAGGTAGAATCTCAGGATGGTGTAGACCTCCTAGCTCCACGCATCGGTTACAAGCGACAAGACGCATATAATGCGCTTGCCGAGAATCCTACTCAGGTTGAGTCACAAGATGGCGTTGATCTCCTGGCTCCACGAATCGGTTACAAAAGGTCCCAAGACGCGTACAACGCTCTCGCCGAAAACCCTACACAGGTAGAATCTCAGGACGGCGTAGACCTCCTGGCCCCAAGAATCGGGTATAAGTGATCTGATCGCTCCCCATATCTGTAAGTCACCATCTGTGCCAGCACGTGACAGACTGTTGAGATTTGCAGGCTATTCGGTAATTCTCGGCGAAGAATTTCTGAGGTGGAAAATCAGGAGTAGAAGGAAATTGGGAAGTCTGGAGGGAACTACTTGAGAAACTGGGTTGATTTGAAGTGTTATGATTTCACGTGAATGAGAGTTTTGATGGTTGAGGGAAGATCACACTCGTTTATGTTTTCATGTTCGTAGTGACGCTCGTTAGTGGTGATAGTTTGTTTGAATGTTGTTTCCTTATAATTTGAATGCTCTGTGTAATATGTGACTCGAAAATAACACGCCCAGCAACCAGCACTCTTTGAAGGAAAAAAGTTAAGAAAGGTCATATTGCACTAAGGTAGAAATTAGAGCCCATCAAAGCGAAGACAAATCTGATGATGGAACTGATGCCTTTCTCGCGGGGGCCAGTGAGTGTTGCACGTGTGCTTATCTGGAACCCCTCTTGATGGCGCTCTTCCAACTCTCCCCTCACTTCCCAATTCAACCACCTTTCGAATTTACAATCGACGACAAAATGATGCGCTCTTTACACCATGAAGAACTCCCCTTCTCAGAAGACTCCTGCTCATCAACAGATGTGGAAGAAGCCCTGATCAGCGAAAAGCGCCCCGAGGACTGGTATACCGCAAACCCCAGACCTCAAAGACGCTTCCCAGGCGCCCACTGGCTTTTCGATGCATTCCTTCTTCTCACGATCACTGGCCTCCTAATCGAGCGCTTCAAATACCCCCCAATGCCCCTGTCCATCACCAGCGACATAACCGGTTTCTCCTCAACATTCACCTCCAGGATAGTATCCTTCGTTCCAGATCTCTCCTTCGTGCCCTCAAACACATCCACTTTCTGGGACACGAGTGTGCGCGAGAAGTGGCTCAGCATCGTGCCACGAGGCCTCGGGTATGTTAAAGTCGAGCACACGGATGACTATACGGATTTGCCAACTCCGATTCACGATTATCCCAACGAGACTGTATATACAACTGCGATGCCGCACCAGCTGCATTGCTTGTATAATATCCTGGAGGTGTATTCGGCAATTACGTCAGAGAATCCGCACAAGGTGCCTACGGAGTTGACGTTTCATTTGAGGCATTGCTTTGAGTACGTTCGCTCATTGTCTAACGTGAAATGAGGGAAGGCTAATTCAAATATCCAGGTACCTGCGGTTGAGCATCATGTGCTGCGGTGACATGGCGCTAGAAGGGGCGCAGACTTCGTTTCCAGAGGGGTTTCCAGGAAGTGATGGTTGGGATGCGAAACACGTCTGTAGGGATTATGGTGAAATTAATGCGCATTTGGATGAGCATCGAGCAACAGATCGAAAGTGGATTGGGGGTGCAGATGACATTCATTGATATTGTATTGGACTTGACTGAATTTTGTATTCTTTTCACCGCATTGCGACTCTGCTCTCAACCTTCTTAGAGCAAAAGCGAATTTTCTGTTGTGCAAGGTACTAGTGACAAGCAGTGTGTCAGCGAAGGACTGATTGAAAAACTAGAGAGAAATGAAACGACAGATATTTCAGACTCCAATACTGCAGCAAACAGTTTTACCTCTACAAGAGCGCAGTATTCTACACCCCTAGTTGCTTGCTTAATGTGGTAATAATATGTTTGCCAATCAGAGTCAAGTGAGCGGGGACGTACATCAGGAAAAGCCGGAAATAAGCAAGAGCATCCTCAGTACTAGAACAGGAGACAGGTTTCCTCTGTACCTGTATTTAAGCTGCTCTTATATATGTTTCCTCATCAATACGGTAACGAGGGAGAATAAAGCCCACAGGACTTTAATCCTCTGTTGAAAGTGCATCTGATCATCAAAGATGTGTCAGGCTCCGCCCCGGCTATTATGTACGTCAGAGAGGCACCATCCCAGGCCAGCCAACATCACCTCACTACAGCGTCTACTTGACAACATCGTGTGATTTGTGTCACTTCCCGTTACTAAGACTCTGTTCGCTAACTGGTTATTCTCCTGTGGCGGGTGGCCCGACATGGTGCCAAGTAGGCCAATCCCGGCAAAGAACTTTTCTCGAAGACTTTTACGTGATAAGTGGATCTCTAAAGTCACTGTTACCTCTGAACACCGAACTATTACTCACATCGGCCCACTTCATTCATCAAACATCAACAATCCAGTGCTCCGCATCATGGAATAATAGCAGCTTCAACTCTTGTACCGAGAATAGCCAGCTTGGATTCGTCTCCCCCGCATTCTGCACTCCGCTCAACGCGTTTGAAGCGCATCCATCCGAAGGACGAAAATCTGGGGAGAAATAACGGCAGTGATGTCGGTGATCTCCAGCAAGGAGGCGAGGTTCAAGGATGTATTCGGGCACTAGTTGTCATCCGCCATGAGCAGACCCGTGCTGGCCGATACAGGAGGCAAGGGCATTAATAAAGATGGCCCTAGCCGTGCTTCGTTGCATAAATTCATCTTCTGAAGTTCAGTTGCATTTCACATCAGCCCATACCTTGACAACCATGGGCCTCAAGAACTTCCTCAAGAAAGATGGGCGAGAGTCCCCGACCAGCAGTTCTCCATACTACCCAGGATCTGAAAAAGACGAACTCGAGGCGCAATATGGTCACAACACAAATATTCAAACCGGGTGGACAGGTGACGGTCATGCCGGAGCAAACGAGTACCCAGTTGGCCATGGAGAGGATTACCGTACAATGGGCCGATGGCGGGCTTGCGTCATTCTCATCACCATTGAGGTCGGAATTGGTGTTCTCAGTTTACCTTCCGCTCTTCAGACACTTGGGCTGGTTCCAGGAATCATCGCCATTCTTGGCCTGGGAGCCCTCACGACCTACTGTGGATATATTCTGGTCCAATTTTATCGCCGTTATCCGATGATTACCAATCTTGTGGACTGCGCATTGTACGTCGGAGGAAAGCCATTTGAATATTTCCTTGGAGTAGCGTTCATCTTCAATTTGGTTCTTATCTGCGCCTCGGCCAATATAACCATGTCCGTGGCTTTGAACACGCTCTCCAATCATGCTTTATGCACGGTGGCTTTCATGGCATTCCCACACATTGTGTGTTGGCTGCTTTGTCTCCCTCGCAAGCTTACTTTCGCCGCTGCGTTCAGTTGGATTTGCACGATCTCGATTGTGGCGGCGGTCTTGATTGTAATGATATCCTTGGGAATTGCAGGTCCTCGAGCACCGCCTGGCTTTGACGTCAAGATAACATTGGTTGGCAAGCCAACCTTCGTCCAAACGGTCAATGCCATTCTCAATATCGCCTTCTCATTTGCAGGCAACCAGAGCTTCATCAGTGTGATGGCCGAGATGAGGAACGCCCAAAAAGACTTCGCACCGGCACTTTTCATGCAAAAGTCTTTCGAAGTCGTCGTTTACATCATCGTGGCATGCGTTATTTATGGTTTGGCTGGTGACGCTGTCACATCTCCTGCCCTTGGAACCGCACCTGAACTACCGGCAAAGATTGCATATGGCATCTTGATTCCGTCTGTCCTCGGCACCGGTCTCGTAATCGGAATCACAGCAATCAAATTCATGTACATCACGATCATGAGGAACATGAAGCCAGACCAAGTCAATGTGCACAACGTCTTCACCTGGACGCTCTGGATTGTTCTCGGCACACTCTTCTGGGTTGTTTGTTTCGTTGTATCGAACGCCATTCCGATATTTTCATCGATTTTGAACATTAGCTCAGCGGTGTTTATTTCGTGGTTTACTTTCGGTTTGACGAGCATTTTCTGGTAAGAACCCTTAAAGACCGTGGCATTTGAGCACTTAAGCTAATATATAATTAGGCTGCATCTCAATTGGGGTGTACAATGGAGCACACCGAGGAAGTCAGCCTTGGCTGTGTTGAATTACTCGATCATAGCGATGACTCTCTTTTTGAACGCCGGAGGCTTGTATACTTCGCTGAAGGCACTCATCGACACCTTCAATGACCCAAATACGACTTTGAATGGGCCTTTCACCTGTGGAGATAATAGCATATTCTAGGAGAAGAGGCTGTATGGGGTAGTTCGAGAATATATTTTTCATTTCAGTGGTTGTTGAAAACCTTCTCATGCTAAAATTCAGGTCTAACTCGTCAATTTCACGTTTGAAAATAAGATGGCGCAAATACCTCGAGTGCGTTGTGCAAGATCCTGAGATTGAAGAGCTAGCCATGGAAACCCTGTTAGTACTACAGTAGATCGCGAAATCTTTAGACATATGGCTGCTTCAAGTCGTCTTCAATCATATATTCTTCATCTCCGAAACAATCTCTTGACCACGGAGAACAACAGCCACCCGGTTGAGATGCGAATCAAGCCGGAGACCGGCTTTATCGTAAACGTGCCCATTGACGTCACAGACAAATTGGAAGTTCTTCGAGGCTCTCGATGATTTCCGTCATCAAGATTCTGATCTTCATACTGCCGCCTGCAGAACTTTGACACATTCAGTTATCCCGTCACCTTTTGCATACCAAAGCTAGTCCAGGCCTTTAGTAGAGCAGAGAATATACTGAAGACTTTCTGGCTTGATTATCCCATGTGGACGCAAAAGTATGTGAAGGTTCTTTGAAAGGACTATCTTAAATCCTGCAAGGTAGAGTAACATACTGGCGGCTGCCAGACTTGTCCATCACATGCAGAGCGCAAACACAAAGTGATTCGACGAATTTCTCAGGAAATTATCACAGTGCCTGAGCAAAGGTAGAAAATGGCGCCAGAAGTTCTCTGGATTGCTATATAGTTGCATGAGCATATGAAAAGTTTTATCAACGACCTTCTGCCCAAAAAGTACGAAACATAACAATTCCGCATCTGGCTAGTCAGCGACGGGTATGATGTGAAAGATTCAAGCGTCGAGATGTCACAAGTAGTATGCTTCACCGTCGTGCGCAATAACCATCAAGTCGAGCCAAAGGATATTCTAAGTTCAAAATGATCAGGAAAATATCGCCACATCAAAGTTTCCTGATTAGCGCCGATGAACGATTGGCTCGGTGAGAAAATCGAGATGCAGGAGCATGCAGGTCCGCGGGTTGGTCCCGTTGACCGCTTCTTAGGCAATCCAGCGCGTGATGCCTGAAAGGTCATGAAATACACATTTCGAGGGGTGCATGCTCGTCATGAGACCAGGCCGAGTCTCCATGTCTGAATGGATGGTACTGTTGGGAACCAAATGCCAGAGCAGTGACCTCCCCGCGGAGTCTTTCAGGCAAAGCACATCCCAACGTGACGCTCCTGCGTCTCCGCCAAGGATATAGCGGCTCTTCGACGGTTGCGAGCGGGGGTCCAGCGGGAAGCTAGTAAGGGTTCCCCGATGAGCTCCACAGCATGTTTTTCGATACCGAGCGGGTCGTCGGGGGCTGTCTGGAGTCGTTAAAAGAGTTGCTGGGTGAAGGCCAGTGCTATGTATCAGAGGGGACCATTTGCACGCAACTGGACTCTGTTGCTTGAACGTTCAAGAGATGCCAAGAGGCGCTTCTCGACCCTCGTTCTGGGTCGTCGGCCGATCGTACCCGGTGCCAGATTCTCAACGAGCCGCTCAATGATTCGCTGGCCCTCAGATAACAGAACCTTCCTACCTCCACTTTCCCTCCTCACTCCCAATCTTCATTTTGTGCCACTCTGCCTCCAGTCAATTTCTCCTTGCGCTCATCTTTCTTTTTTATTGTCTGTTTCAGGGTTTCTTCTAGACCAAACGCAGTACAGCTCGATCTCACTCACACTTCGCATTGCGGCGAGCTGGAGGATAGCTGCGTGTTGGTGAAGCCGTAAGAATCAAGTCAGGTTGAAGAATGTCAAATCTAAACTCTCAAGATGTTCCCAAACATGATTTTCCCGCCGCTCAACTCTTCCTTCTCGGTGAGTTCTGTGTCTTGCAGCAATCGCAACCACTACTGATTTCACAACACAGCGCTCGTTCGAGTGGCGGAGCCAATCGCGCTCACATCCATCCTTCCTTATGCCTGGAAGTTAGTATCTAACTTTCAAGTCGCATCCGAGTCAAACGCACCCTTTTTCGCCGGTCTACTCATATCAGCCTTCTCGCTCGCAGAAGCATGCAGTGGCATGTACTGGGGAGGTGTGTCAGACCGTGTAGGTCGCAAACCCGTCGTCATCATTGGATGTCTGGGGACTTTGTCCTCCTTGCTGCTTGTCGGTCTAGCTTCAAACTTCTGGGTTGCCCTCGCTGGTCGAATTATCGGTGGGGCCCTCAATGGCAACAGTACGTTTCTCGATCACTGCACATCACATCGAGGTTTGACTGACAAGTAAATTCTAGTCGGCGTCATACAGACAATGGTTGGCGAAATTGTCAGGAACCCTGAGCATGAACGTGAGTGAAGGAATCGAAAACAGTGTAATGCCATTCACTAATCGGAAACAGCACGAGCATACGCAGTTATGCCTTTCGGTATGTGGTCGTGCGATTTGATGTCGTGTGTAACTTATCACTAACATTTATGTTATAGTTTGGTCTATCGGTACCATCATAGGACGTGAGTTACTCTCCTATTCTTGTTTGTAATCACCTCAGATGCTGACGTTTCTAGCTTCGATTGGAGGGTATTTTGCCGAACCAGCCCAGAACTTCCCATCCTTCTTCAATTCAACTGGTATCTTCGGAAAGTTTCCCTACCTCCTCCCCAATGTGATTTGCTCTTCCTTGCTCGTGCTCTCCATCCTGATGGCATACTTCCTTCTTGATGAGACACATCCAGATATGCAGCCAGTAGGACATGGAGAGTCTCACGATGAAGTCACAGCACAAACACCTCTATTCCCTGCCCAAGGCGCTATTGCCGACGCGCCAGTCAACCTGACGACAGAATCATATGGGACATTCAATTCTGTCGAGGTGCAGCACGATGAGCTCTGGCGCGTGCGGTCCAATGGGGACTGGGTTGAAACACCAGAATATGAGAAGGAGAACCAGAAAGTCTTCACGAAGCCGGTAATTATGTTTGTGATTGCATTGGGAATCTTCACATATCACTCTGTAAGTCGACCATGTCCTTTGAAAATGTCTGCAGCGTCTACCATGGGGCATCTCTTCATTGTGATACAGCATGACACTTTGAATTCAGCTAACATCCTTGAAGATGACATACGATCACCTCCTTCCAATATTTCTTCAAGACAAGCTTGCCAGTGCAAATATCAATGCACTGGATCTATCACCGCTTTCGCTCAGTGGTGGCCTTGGAATTCCGATCCAGAATGTCGGCATCATCCTATCTGTCAATGGTATCATCCAACTCGCTATTCAAGCCATCGTCTTTCCCATTTTGGCCGACCTATTTGGTATTTGGAGGCTGCTTCTCATGGTCACCATTGCACATCCAATCGCCTACCTTATCGTACCCTTCCTGCAGCTACTTCCTAGCAATCTTCTATACCCTGGCATCTTCTTCTGCCTCACGATCCGTAATTTGACATCCATCTTGGCCTTCCCGCTACTTCTCATCATGATTAAAGAGGCGGCACCCGACAAATCTCACCTCGGAAAGATCAATGGTCTAGCCGCTTCCACTGGCGCAGCGTGTCGCACGGTCGCGAGTCCAATCGCTGGTTTGCTCTATGGACTTTCAATTGAGCTTCATTTCACACCTTTGGCTTGGTGGGCATCTGCATTTGTAGCCTTGATTGGAGCTATGCAAGTTCCATTCCTTGCAAATGCTGCCAACAACTGCCATGCTCGAGTTCGCACAGCTGCTCGATGCTTTCAATCTAGAGATGAACCACAAAAGGACATTGTTCGGATAACCATCGAGGAGGAGACTTGATCCAAAATTCAACAACCAACACTATGATTGAGGAAAGTTCCAAGATCTGGCAGCGAAAATGCTCGCAAGTAGGAGTGTCATTTCATATTCATCTGGCGATTTTATTTCAAGCGCTTTCTACCTCAATTTGCTGCATCACCTGCGCTCCAGTCGATCACGATTTACGGCATCTTGGAACACGTACATGATACCAAGGCATTGGAAATTGGCGTTTAGAGTTTGGCATCACGTTTATACTTATTTAGAATAACAGCATATAGCAAAATGTATCAGTTTCGAACGATTCACATTCGCAAACAGTTCCTGTAGATTAATCGCAATCCATTTTGCGGGGTCGCATAAAGCAGAAGAATTACCAAGAGTCCTTTCCAGAAACCACAAACATCTCAGAAGTGACCGGGTTCAGACATGGTGTTGAGGACAGGAATAGCACAAGCGGGGATGGCAGCTTTTGTCAGTGGGTTGCGAAACGGCAGACACGGCACGGATGACACAGTGACGTTCAAGTACGGGATTTTGACACAGGAAGATGCTGGTGTTGATGTTGACACCGCCACCTCCGTTTGAGTCTGTCTGGCACTTCGGAGTGTCGCAGATAGTGCAAGGTATCGGTATAGGTGGAGCTTGAGAAGCTGTACATGGTTACGCTTTCAATCAATACAAAAAAATGGAGAAGAGGACCTTGTGCACAAAGAGAAGTAATTATGAGAATGATTCAACTTAATACTTGTGCATTTATCTTCCGACATTGTGTCATGTTGAACGACAGGTGTAGTTAGAAAGCAGAACCATCTATCTATCCACTCCTCCGCACACTCCCGTCAATACCTATAGTGCTGCCGACTTACCCTCTTCTAGCTCTAAATTGACTCGCATGACTCCCACAACTCATGGCCTCCTTATCATATCGCATCCAAGCATCTGAGACAAGACATTCCCGTCCTCTTCCGGATGTCTTCCGAAGCTTAGGGTTTGCTGGCGGCCGGCCGCTGCGAGGCGTCATGGCGGAACACTCGTGAAACGGGAGCACCCGACTATTTCGAGCCCCAAAGCGCGATGCCGCGACCAATGAGAGCGGGCGAGCGACGGCACGTTCCTGAACAGGAAATACATGGCCTGGCGGGATTGCTGCTTCGGGTGCTGTGGATCGAGGTGTCATGCAGGAGAAGGGAATGGTGATGTGGGGCCGCAGCCAGGAGTCGATTCAGTCGACTGAGAATAATCGGGACTACACCTGACAACGGCTTGAGCCTTGCAGTCGGCGCATGCAGAGCGAACGGCCGTCAAAGACGGTTCTGGACAGGACATGACAAGTCGAGGTACCGCTGTGGGTGGATCTGAGGAGGTCGACAACAATGAGGCTCTGCGTGACGCTCCATCGCTACCACGACAAGCCGATTACATCCAGTCAAGCCATGGAGGCCAGCATTCGACCACTCTATTTGACGCCTGCTTTGCTCGCCCACTCCCCAGCGCGGCCTCGCGATTGGCTCGGCCCTGCATGAAGCAGTTACTTAAGCAAGCTATTTAGAGCGTTTCAGAAGCGCCTTCGTACCCATGGCGCTCGGCTAGTCGACAACCCCAAACGGTTCGACATCACCTCACGACCTGCGACAGACCGACAAAGAATGGAGACCGTGGGACCTGCAGCGCGCGCGAGGGAATCGGGGTCCCTAGTCATGGACCGTGGCTGAGTCGTCTCGGGTCCTGCTGCATGTTCGAGGACCAATAGATTGGGAGAGTGATGGATTTGTTTCGAACTGCTTGTTTCATGGGCGTGCGTGAGGGATGGAGTACATATATCTTGCTTCCCTTGGCCTCTTTGATCGAGCATGTTCTTGTATCTTTGATCTTGACTTATTAATCTCAGCTTCTGCTGCTCCTTTCGCTTGGCGATTCGGACAAAGTACACTCGTTAGGCTTTGTTCACTCGTCTGTTCATTCTCAGTACAATCTTTCATTAGTCTGCCTAGAGCAGCATATTTTGGCTTTGCCATTACTCTCATTAAGCAGTGCTTAAGACACTCTCAAGAACAAGACTCTTCATCACAAGTCTACCAACTTTGTCTCCTTTAACCATCTTTCATCATGAAGGCTACATATGCCCTTCTTGTAACCGGCTTAGCCGCTCACCAGGCCGCTGCCACCTGGAACTTCTTCGACAACTTCAAGTCCCCGCTCTACAACGACAATGAATGCAGCGACAAACAGAAGGGTGGATTCAATTGGTCCGATCTCAAGGACGGCGATTCCAATTTCCAGTACGGCGACTTCGACTTCTCCGGCGGCTGGAAGTGCTCAAATTCCCTCGGCAAGCGGGATGCACTCACAAAGCGCACTTTCGGATCCAAGGCCATCGTCAACAAAGTCCGCAAGGATAAGCCGGCGTCGTTTGGCTGCGACAAGAGGAAGTCGGGATTCTCCATCACTGAGATCGATGTCTCTGTAGAGTTCGATGTCGAATTGGAATTGCACTACACCATGACCGACGGCTCAAAGTGCAAACAGTACAGCCCATGCTCAGCTTCTGGCTCCACTATCAAGAACACCCAGTGCGGTGGTGCTAAATCCGTAGACGTTTATCTCGGTAGCCACTACAAAGGAGGTAAATCTGAATGCCAGATTGGCTTCCACAACATCGGATTCGACTGCAACCCCGGAACTGGATACAAGCCACCTACACCCCCTGAGGTTCCTGCTACAACCCCACCAGCAGAGACTTACCCTGCCTCTACGCCTCCAGCATACCCCACTGGTGGCATTGCTACTCCTCCCGCCTGCGAGGGCGAAGGCTGCTATGCCCAGTCTACCCCTGAGGCTACGACTTCGTCCGCAACAGAACCGCCTTCTCCTCCCCCTGCCACTGAGACACCCATCTACACTCCCCCATCGGACATCCCCTACTCTGCCATGCCACCATACACAAACGCCTCCTCGCCGGCATACACTCCTCCCCCCACACACGAGACTTCCGAAGTCCCCCCTCCCAGCTACGAAACCCCCAAGCCGGAATCTTCTCCCGTGGCCCCTCCCCCTACACAAGAGAGCTATACCGCCGTGCCCCCTCCCCCACCAGCGGCATCAAGCACCCACATCGCTCCCCCCTCAACGCCAACCTACCCGCCCGCCAGCCCGCCCGACGTGCTCCCCAAATGCATGAACACGTGGCTGCAAATCGACTCCAAGTGCAAAGACAACACAGACAAGTCGTGCTACTGCGTCAACCCCGACTTCACCAAGAACGTCATCGCCTGCGTGAGCGCATGGTGCGGCACCGACGACGAGACACGCCAGGCGCTCCAGTACCTCATCGGCATCTGCGCAGAGTACGTGCCGCAGAACCCGGGTATCGTCGAGGACTGCCCGACGTACATCCCGCTGAACCCGAGCCCGCCTACTGCTACGCCCACGGGAGGTGAGGGTGCGAGCACCACGCCTGCGCCGACACCGCTTGTTCCCGCTGGGGGTGAAGCGCCGCCTGCCCAGGGAGACGTGCCATGCACCACCATCACGTACGGGACTACATCGCTCACCGTCCCCATCGTGCACTTCACCACGCCACCCCCCGGCGCCAGCGGCTCGACGCCCGAGCCCACGCAGCCCGTCGCCCTGGTGCCTGGGACCGCGCCCGCCGAGACGCCCGTCACCACGACGCCAGCTGCAGGCGGCCAGCAGCCTCCATACCCTGTGCCGTCGACGCTGGGTACGGGTACCAGGACGAGCGTGCCGTCTGGGACTGGGGCGGTGAGGCCGTCTAGCCCCGCTGAGTTTACGGGTGCGGCGGTGCCGGGTGTTGGGGGAGTGGAGTGGGGAGTGCTGTTTGGGGCTGTGGTTGCTGTTGTGGCTTTCTAAGTCGAGAGTGAGTGTTGATTGAGAAGAGAGGTTGTGGATTGCATGGCGTGGTGTTTTGCATTGTGTTGGGTGTTTTTTTTTCTTGAGTATTGTTTTGAGTAATTAGTGAGCGAGTGTGGTAATAAGTATTCGTGTTTATAGGATATGTACCTATGTAATTAGAAATACATCAAATGTACAATCACTTTGTGCTTTAACGTATCAATCTCAGTGAAGCGTAGAGAAACTCACATCCCCAATCACAGAACATAATCTCCCTCCTACAGCCATTTCAGCAAAGTTTAGCATTTCATAATTAAACGTGGGCATGTACAAGATTGGCATTACAAGGCGTAATGTAGACTGACTGACGGACAGACTGTAGAACAAGAACCCCCATCTCGCAAAACGCCACAACTAAAGAAGCCCATTAAAGAAATAGATATACCCTGCAGATTTCGCCCAAGCGAACATCAAGCATGTGACGTGGCTGAATCGCAGCTTCACTGTGCCAGGTCAGGTCCAAACCTCTTGATTCCAAGCGTCCTGCTTCTGCGTCTGCTTCTGCTTCTGCGCCTCATATATGCGTGCATCTCGGTTTAGCCTGGTGCTTGCTGGAAATCGGCCTCTTCGCGTCTATGCCTTAGCAACACTTGCCACCCATTCCACCATTTCCAGCCTCACCTGCCCCAACATCGACCTTGGTTTGTGCGGTTTGATCCGTTCGTGCCGTGTCTATCAGCCTCTTCTTGATGTCGCTTGCGAGCGAGTAGAAAGCCTGGTCGACATTAATGTTGCTCTTTGCGCTGACTTCAAGGAAGGGAATGCCGAGTTCGTCTGCGAGGGCCTGGCCTTGTTCTGTCGAGACGGCGCGCTTCTCTTCCCAGTCGCACTTGTTGCCAATGAGGATCTTGTTGACGCCCTCGGTGGCGTGTTGCTCGACGTTGGAGAACCATGTGCGGATGTCTATGCCATGTTAGCTTTTGGATGCCCTCCATCTGGACGCACAGCTGTCACGAGCGTCTTGGCGCGAGTCATGGGTACATACTGTTGAAGCTCCTCTCATCTGTTACATCGTAAACCAATAGGATGCCCATGGCGCCCCTGTAGTAGGCCGTGGTAATGGTCCTGAAGCGCTCCTGGCCAGCGGTGTCCCATATCTGCAGCTTGACGCGCTTGCCGTCGAGCTCGATGGTGCGGATCTTGAAGTCGATGCCGATGGTGGTGATGAACGAGGGAGTGAAGGAGTCTTCGCTGAAGCGCAGGAGACAGCACGACTTGCCTACGCCCGAGTCGCCGATGAGCAGGAGCTTGATCTGGGGGTCCGTTAGCATGTGCCTGGAGGCGGTGGAGATAAGGGCCTGGGAGCGCAAAGAGCAGGCGCATGGGGGACTCACGAGGAAGTCATAGTTTCTGGAGCCGGCCATGGCGAGCGAGGGTTGCGGGGGTCTGGCTGGGGGAGAGAGGGTTGGAGGCGTCGCACCCACCTGGGACGAGGCGGTGGAAATGCGGGCGGGTCTGCGGGTCGAGGGCGCGATGGTGACGGCGAGCGAGGGGGCGGGTGTCGAGAGAGAGCGGCCAGGCGGGTTCTGGGCTGGTCAGCGGTCGAGGCGTGGGAACAGGCAGCACAAGAACGGCTGTCGGGGGAGGTGCTGCCAGGTTCACGGTACGTCGACGTTGACGTTGGGGCTCGCGCTGCCAAGCGGGCAGGCGAACCGCGGCGCCTGGGGATCGCCCAGCGTGGCCACAGCGCATCCCATCTCGACCCTCGACTGCCGTGATTCAGTGGCCACTCGCTGTTCCACTCGTTAGCCGTCACAGCCTCGGACTCAGATGTAGACACCAAAGGCACTATGGTTCATGTGTATCTATTGTACGCCCTCCTGCATCGCCCTGCGTCAGGTGAACCACTTCGAGTACGCCCACCGGATACGCTCCACCACCTTCTGCTGCCGCTCCAGCCCACTGCGCACATCCACCAGCTCGTCCACTTCCACCAAGAAGTCGTGGAAGATGCGTCGAGGAAGAATCCCATCGGCAGCCTGCCTCAGCAGATGCACCTCGCACAGCAGCAGTCCATGGTCCTTGTATGACATCTCGCCAAACTCAGTAGGCGTTGCGCCTGTGAGAATTCGGTCAATGTTGCGAAGAATCAGCAGCATCCGACCCTGTCTTGCCCATCGCTGCACCCCCTTCCGGCTGCTAAAGACCTCTCGGAGCCATCTGTATGCACCGATGCTGACAAGCAAGCCGGGAGTCAGCCCAATGAAGCCAAACAGAAGCTCCTGACTCTTGAGAATACTGTCGATGCCGCTCATGGCCACCTCGACATCGACCTTGGTCTTTTGAACCTGGATCAAAAGAGCGCTGGCCAAGTTTCCTACAATTGCCCCTCTGACTGGACTTTGAATGTCCTTCTCATACGATTTGAGTACCGCAGTGAGGTCGCCTTCCCGGACTTTTGCCCTGATGTCGGCGATTTGTGTCTCGTTCAATGCAGGTCCATCCGGATTCTTCACAGCAAAATCCACGACCATGCGCTCCAGACTCTCGCGGTCGGCTTCAAGACTGCGCTTACTCATGATTGATACCTCGCTGTCCTCATCGTGCCGAATAGTGCCAATAACCTTTTTTGCAGGCTCAACAACCCAATTCGTCCAGAAGTCAATGACTGTCTGTCCGAATTCACGAATCCATGTCAGAATCTCTTCTCTGCGGTTCACGAAAATACGCAGAATAGTCGTCGATGATATCAAAAGTGCTGTTGCTGGTAACCAGTATCGCACCAGACGGGACGGGCGTCCATTCTCCTTGACCACGGTGTTGAAGCTCGTCGAATAGGTAGGTAGGGCATGTTGAAGTACGTAGCGAAGGCGCTCTGCTACGTCTGCTGGTTTCAGCGAGGTCGCTGTTCGCTCGCCGGATGGCTCGTGTAGGAGGTAGTACGGGTCGTCTTGGGTGATGTTGGCAACAGTTTCGTCGAACTTGTCCACAGACAGTTCCACCGTGTTGATACTTTCAATGACAGCATCCATAAGAGCAATATTCTTTGAGACTACGCTCTTCCACCTTTGTCGTCCACCGTCTTGTGAGCTGAGAAGTCCAGGAGTGTGTGTGCCATCGTCATGTACGCTGTCCTAGATTAGTCAAATATCTACCTAATTTTCAATTTTTACTTGCCTGTCATTGCCCAGTCCTTCGCCGAGCAGCACGCCGAGGGCATTCGCGTTGACCAGGCGAATTCGCTTGAGAGCCGCTCGCTTCCTCCTCCCCTCGTTCCTCACCAACGCCAGTGGACTCACAACTCTTCGCTGAATATTCGCAATGCTCCTCTCTTGTACTGCATCCTTTACGAGTCCGTAGAATTGACTCCACCCATCAGCTACTTGCCCTCCTCTTGAGCGCACATCGCGATACACATCCTGCGACCACTTCCATAATCGTATCGGCGACGTCTGGACAGAGTAAAGACTAGCAAACCGATACGTGGACAGGATATCGTCCCAGTACCAGATGTCGTCCTCGAGCGGTATCGTCTGTGACAGTATCGTGTTCAGGACCTGGCCGTATGCCTGCGTGGTAGCCTTGCTCAACAACAGCCATTCCAGCTCGTGTTCATAGCTCGAATGCGTCCGTGATCCATCATCGTCGTCGTAGCCCTCGTCGTCCTCTCCCTGCGTAAACCATTGATTGCAAGTCGAGCAGCTGCTTGAAATCTCGGCGCGGTGCAGCGTATCCAGGATGCGGTCTGCGGGGACCAGACTCGACGAGGAAGTCGCGGTTGTTGACAGGCTCTTGATCAGGTACTGGAGGTGGGCAATGCGCGCCGTCTTTGCGGGATCATGGGCCTCCTCTGCCGTGAGGGTTGAGAAGGTCCCACCTGTCCGTGTCTTGGACAGCTGCAGCCGGTCGAGCTGGCTGTCGATGCGGCGCACCTGGCTGGCATTCCGTTAGTCGCTGGTGGAGAGAAGCTTGCTGCAGCCAATGCAAGCCGTCTGCTTGTTAGAGGGACAGCGACTTACTCGACCACGAAAGACATGGTAGCCGCCGCGTTGACGCCTGAGTGCAAGGATCGAGGATTGCGTGTAGCCAAAGTGATCTGACCCGGGATCGCGCCCGCTTCGAAAAGAAAGCCTCGGATGACGTCGTTGAGGTTCACACACCACAGCCAATCAGAAACATCACCAGCCAAATACTCACATCATGCAATGAAATATTTCGGCGACACTGAATACACTTATATGTACAATTGATATTCTTTTGAAGTGAAATTGAGAAAAAAAATTTGAGGGCCTTTTAGTATCATAAACAAATTCAACGCCAGAGCCCACAGTACATTGAAGTCCTTCAGAAACTCTCCATGCTCATTCAGTACATTGAAGTCCTCTAGAACTCTCCATACTTGCTCTTCAAAAGTTTGTTTTCTACAGGTGTACAGGACCTTGACATGTTCTACTGTAGTCTGTGTTTTCGCATCTTGCTGCACAGAGGACCTCAACGATTTTCCATGTTTCATCTCTTGATATAACATGAGTGAGGGGTTCCCAAGTATCACATGCTCAATGAATCTCAGATAGTCTACAATCATTCCAGAATATATTCAGTGGACTGTCTCACTTGGAATTTGTACGGGAAACAGACTGAGGCACATCGGGACATGCTCATTGCAAGTGTTGCGCGGGAAAAATGCAAGGTGTAAACCGTCACGGGCTTATGATATGATTATGCAATATAAAGAATATAATAGACCTTGCATGAGTTCGTGCTCCTTTATTTCATTGTTATTGATCTTTTGTAGGAGCGTAGAAGCCTTCAGTCTTAGACTGCCCGCATCAGCTGCCTCGCAACTTAACTGAAGGACTTCACTGTCAAGATATTTCGTTCCCAATATTGCTGACAATGAAGAGCTGGAGCATATTTTAATATAGATATCAACGACGAGACCATCGCGTGCTGTTGTAAGTCCATCGATGCCTCGGATCAGGATAGTCACCTCGTTTCCAGGTAATTGGAGTTTGAGATGATTGTGAAAACTCATCCATTTGCGATGTGTATTTCCATAAGGGTTAGAAGGAACTGAAAAATGGCTAGTGCGATTTTCAACGTGAAAAGCACCAAGATTTCGAAACGAATTTGGATTGCGATGAAGGGAGATCCAACGTAATCCGAGTATAATGCTCTCGAATGCGACTCGGGCAGGTGGTAAGACAAAGGGTGGTTGGGAGGGTCAGGGTGTGTCACGGATCCAGCTGCCCTCCCATCTGATCCGTTCAATCTAATCTGCTCCATCTATCATTTCACAGATCAACGATCATTTCACAGAGCAGCCTGGCAGCCTACAGCGCACGCTCCAGCCTCCGTGCGTAGCCGTCGCCCTGCGACAGCTATATGAGGGCCTATCCCTCCTGTTAGATAGTTTCCTCACGCAATATCTCACAAGTAGAGGCAGTCAACACTGTTCAATCATCTCAACTTCACGTGCCCTCACAAAGAGGTTGCCTTATAGTTGTTGCGCGTGTTATAGGTGCGTAAAGAAGAAAATAAGGTGCGTTGGAGGCAATCCGTGTGCCAATTGCTTAGCAGAAGGCATTGAGTGCCTTAAAAAGGCGTAGATCTATAAGGTAGTTTATAGCATTTTATAGAATTGCATGCTCAATGCGTTATGAAAAATGTCTTTCGAAGCACGATCTTCCGGGTGTGACCCGGATCACCCAGCGTCTTACTCGAGACTGCGAAATATTCAAGCCTCAGGACGAGCTCATCAGTCAATGCATCGTCGTCACTTCATGCACGACGTTCCACACCAGGCATGGACCGAACGCCAACAAGAAGCTTCTCAAGATAAACACGACGGTGCTGGCCCATTCAATCCCCTCAAATTCTTCAATGGCATTCTCGATTATCTCTTGATAATCTATTCTGTGCTGGCGAAGTGATGCAGATGTGTCAGGACGTGTTGCGATGGTATTAGCTTCTGAAAGAAGCTCGGGGGGGGGGGGGGGGGGGGGGGGGGTCGGAAGATGGAGCGCTTGTTTTTGCGTCGTCAAGGGCTCTCCGGAGGAAGTCGATCTCTGCTTGCTGCGCATTTATGTAAACTCCAGCTTGCTCTAACCTATCAACCGCTGCATTTGTTGTTTCTTCTAGCTGTGCGATTACGGGACGTAATGCGGAGCACATCCTTGAAGCCGGTTCTCTCTGCGATGATGTCAAATAGCTATTCAGCATATTCTGGACGATAGGCAAGATTTCTCGGACGGCTTCCTGGGCGGCCGGCGAGTCGTCTGAGAGGGTGAGATGTCCAAGATCATCCTGCACATCGGCTGAATCCCTCGCAAACTCCAACCAGTGTGCTCCACCCAAAGAGCTTGCTGCAGCGCGCTTATGACCGATACCTCTCATTGTTGCTGATGTTAGTTGTGTGTGTGTGTGTGTGTGTGTGTGTGTGTGTGTGTGTGTTAAGGTCTGTGTTGGTTAGGTCGATCCTGCTTTTCCATCGAGGATGATAGGGACTAGAGAGATGCTATTGGCTCACTTTTCACGGTTTGCCAGCGGCTAAAAGATCAAAATAGTTAATTATAATCTATCCCCTCAATATAAGCTCAAAAAACTTAATTTCTGGGAATAGGATGTCACTCCAGTGACCAACAATCCACACTCTCAGCACCACACACACGCAACTTCAAGAACCCCATTCTTCTATACCCCGCGGAACAAAAAATAATAATAACCTTTGTATGTATTCGTGGCTATTTATTACATTGCTACTGATCTTTTTGTAGGAACGGAGAGGCCTTCTGTCTACTTAGGGTTCCCGCATGAGCTGCCTCGCAATTTAAGTGAAGGACTACATTGTCAAGAGCTTTCGTTCCCAATGTTGCCAACTATTGAAGCTAGAGACTGACACAAGAATCACACTTACGATTCTACCATAACGCGGAAGTCTCATCGTATAAAGGCGCGGTGAAGCATAATCACACAACTCTCCCATTTCCCCTTGCAAACAACCCCTACATACTCGCCTTCCCTCTACTCTCAAACGGCAAAATAAGCACCAACACCCCCGCAGCCACAAACAGCGCCCCAGACACATAGACCGGCGCACTCGTATTCAGATCCGCAAACATGGCCACAATCGGCGCCATGATACCAAACACACGGTTCGCCGACGCCGTAATCGCATTGCCCGTGCCGCGGTCCTTGGTCGGAAACAGCTCCGGCGTGTACGCGTACAAGACGGCATACATGATGTTGCTTGTGAAGCTGTACGCGCAGTTCCATCCGAGCAGGCTGGGGCTGCTGACGGCGGTTGTGGAGCAGAAGAGGAAGACGCCTGTTAGTGCGGTGGAGAGCGCGAGCGTGCCTTTGCGGCCCATGCGTGGTGTTTCGACGAGGATGCCGCCGATAATGCAGCCGGGGACCCCGAGCACGGCGATGATTAGGCTGTTGCGGTAGGTGATGTAGGTGCTTCCGTCGCCGTAGTCTACGCCTCTTGTGGCTTGGATGTATGGCAAGAATGCGTTATAGAGAGGGAACGCGAGACCGATGAGAGCCCAGACAAAGGTCATTATCCCAGTCGAGTATGCGAGTTTCTTGGTAGCGAAAAGGCCCTTGATGTGGGAGGCATCGACTTTTTGGAGATTTCGCTTGATGGCGGCCGCGGCGGTGGTTTGTTGATGAGCAGCCAGGCCTCCTACAGCGAGACTATTGCAGGCTTCAAGGTCTGCTAGGGTCAAGGTGGACGTCTTGCCGTTGCGCCGAGCGACCTCGTGGACTACTCGGACAGCCTCCTCGTCCTTGCCCTTTCCCATGAGAAACTTGGGGCTTTCGAAGATGGTGAAGGCGAGAAAGCGGACGAGGAACATGATTAATGCCGTTCCTCCCATGGCAATCACGAAAAACTTGATAAGGTCAGAATGCGTGGTTTACCAGAGGTTGGTGTAGATGAACTTACTCGCCATCCCATATTCTCGCCTCTGGTACAGTCTGTATCTGTCTGCTGGCATGTCAAGTTTCCCAATAGAGGCCATGCAATTAGTGTTGCATAGACTTGAGCCAATGCCCAATTGATCGACAAAACCGTGAGGAGGTACTGATGTGTTCCTGGTAGGAATTCCAGGAAGATGGCAGAGTCCACAGGCAAATTACCACCAACTCCAATTGACCAAAGAGCAGCAAATGTACCAATGGCTGCAAAGTTAGGACTACTGGCTGCAATCATACCAAACACTCCAGTGATGCCAATGGTAAGATTGAAAGCCCAGCGTCTTCCGAAGATGTCGCATCCAAACCCCCAGAACACCGCACCAACGAGAAGGCCAATGTTTTGTGAGAGGGTCAAGAAAGGTCCTCGTTCAGGACGGAACTCGTTCTTGATTGGGGTGAAGATTAGGCTAGTAACGATTGGCCTGGTGAATCAAAGTCAGCTTCGTTTCCATATCGCGATATACCAAGACATTTCACGATATGCAAAGGGTTTTTTACCATAAATTGTCCATGCTCCAACCGTATCCTATGACAATGAAGAGCTGGAGCATATTTTAGTATAGATATCGAGTTGTGGGGTGGTTGGGTGGGTCAGGGTGAAGGAAAAGGGTGGAAGCGCGCAAGGAACACCCACCTGCCACTGATACCTCCCCATGCCAATATCTTGAATCGCCTTATTCAGGACCTTTGCCTTGGCTTCATAAACCGGGTCTAGTGATCCGTCCTCGAGTACACTGATCGGGGCGTTTTGGGTTGGCGGCACATCTTGAGTCGCATCGTGGCTCTCCTCTTCGATTTTCTTGGAATCGTAGTCTGCCATGGTTGATAATCTTAAGTCGATGCTTTGTTGGTAGTGTCGAAAGGCCAAAGGAAATTATCTGAGACGTTTGATTGAGAGTGACTCCCCGTGCGCTGTAGTGAAATATGGTGGATGGTAGCACACACACTCTCGCGAAGTCCTGTGCGCAACACTAAAAATGTCAAAATCCAGCTTAACAGAGAAATCGAAGTCTAACAGACATACCAAAGTTCTTCACATGTAAAGGTCGAATTACGTAGCTCACAAGGACGTCAACCACCCTACGCAGCGCGATCACAAGTCCCCTCAACCCTGAGACCCAACACGCTTATTCAAAGTACCTAGTATTCTGCCTTAATCTCGTTCTGAAGACCAGCAGACGCACACAGAAAACTTCACCAAAAAAAAGCGCGACGACAAAGCTACCACTCCCTCGAGGCACCCACCCAGCCTTAATACATCCCCATCCCCATCCACGACCCAAGGACCCGGAAACCCGCACCGCATTAGTGCAACCAGCACTCCGCAAAGGCAGCGCGCAAAACTCTAATCCCGTTGTCGCAATCGGGATTCCCGCTCGCGCAATCAGTGGATACGAACGTGGGCGCAACAATGGATATGCGCGGGGACGTCATGCATCGCCTTTCATGGGTGGTGGGTGGGTAAATGGCACTGGCGATCTGCAACGGCTGAGTGGTCGGCTCGCCGGCGGCAGGATAGACAAGGCATTTCTGGGGAGTGCTTGATGGCAGACTGTTTAGATAGGTATATCCTTTCGCATAGCTTTCGTCTGATCGACAGATTTTTAGATATTGTTCCTTCTGGAGTTTCATGGTGAAATTTAGAGATGTTCGCAATTGGACACCGATTCTAGTGTAACGTTTCACACACGATAAGCATATTTGTTACGTAGCCACATGGCGAAGTGGGGGAGAATGCAAACGGTTGTCAAAGGCTGTTGATACAAGTCCCCGTATGCGGTTCTTCGATTCTTCGGCAAGGATGCTGCGGGTGGTGCGCGGGACGGGAAGCATCAAAACTGGGGCCAGCCACGCTAAAAATGACGTGCTGTCACGTGGATGGGCGGATACGCGTTGTGCAGGAGCAATGTTTCTACCAATTATGCATTGGAGGCGC
Organism: Pyrenochaeta sp. DS3sAY3a; assembly: GCA_001644535.1. Classification (NCBI taxonomy): domain Eukaryota; kingdom Fungi; phylum Ascomycota; class Dothideomycetes; order Pleosporales; family Cucurbitariaceae; genus Pyrenochaeta; species Pyrenochaeta sp. DS3sAY3a. The sequence continues at coordinate 83,826 of KV441669.1, read as the reverse complement.
TTCAAGAGTGTAACCTCGAGACGCCATGCTTGATGTAACATATAATCTACCACTGACGACGCTGGAATCGTAGTATGACACCAGCCATAACCCCCGCGACTCCTTATTTCCACAGCTTGCTCAAACTGGTGGCCTTATCATCGTGCTTGTTCAGGACCTTGGCGGTTGCGAGGTCAAAGTCCTCCTGGGTGACATGCACCCTTCTCTCCCTCAGGGCATACATACCGGCTTCTGTGCAGACACCCTTCAGCTCAGCACCAGAGCAACCGTTCATCTTCTCAGCAATCTTGGTCAAGTTGATACCGCGGGTCAGGTTCATGCTCCTCGAGTGAATTCGCAGAATATCTGCTCGCGCCTCGACCGTAGGTGGAGGAAACTCGATCTTCCTATCAATTCGTCCCGGTCGCAGAAGGGCAGGATCCAGAATGTCCAGGCGATTGGTGGCCATGATGATCTTGATGTTCTTCGTGGGTTCAAAGCCGTCCAACTGGTTGAGCAACTCCAACATAGTCCTCTGCACCTCGGAATCACCGCCTGAGCTGCCTTCGACACGACTTGATCCGATGCTGTCGATTTCGTCCATGAAGATGATACTGGGTGCATGTTCTCTTGCCATGACGAACAGCTCTCGCACCATGCGACTACCTTCACCAATGTATTTTTGCACCAATTCACTTCCAGAGACTCGGATGAACTTGCAGTCGGCGTGATGTGCTACTGCACGAGCAAGCAGGGTCTTTCCAGTTCCTGGTGGTCCATATAATAGGACACCCTTGGGTTGTGCTATACCGAGCGACTCGAATAGTTCCGGATGTTGTAGACCAAGCTCAATGACTTCCTTGATCTCCTTGATTTGCTGGTCCAAGCCACCAATCATGTCGTATGTGCTATCCGGCACCTTCTCGACCATCATGAGCGAAACGAGGGGATCGACCGAAGAAGGTAGTAGCTTCTCTAGTTTGTAGGAGTCGCTGAGCAGAGTGACTCGCTTGCCGGCGGTGAGTTTGCTGATGTCAACGTTGTCGGAGATGTCCACGACTTTGGCCTTTAGTCAGCAAAGGATGCGAATATTTCAAAAAAGGACATACCATATTTGCCCTCAGGATGCACCTTGACAAGGACCTTTTTGGTGCCCATAACCTTTACCACCTCGCCAACGTAAGAGCCCGGCTGTTGCAAAAGGCCAAGCTCTTCGCGCAATAACCGCACTCTTGAGTTGTAGTCATTTCGCTGGGCTTCCAGTCGTCGAAGCTTTGCCTGCCCTTGTATGATCTCCAGCTTCATCGACTCGATCTTGTTGTGGAAGAAGGTATCAAGCGCCATGGCTGTGGCGGCGCCGGAGGCGGTCGTGATAGGTAAGAGCGGATAAGAGGCGAGTCGAGACGGGGATATCGCTTGAGTCTTGTCGAGCGAAGAGGCTGAGGCTCTCCTCAGAAAGTCTGGTGCAGGAGAGGGTGGATGATGGCGGAGAGCGGGCGGTAGATGAACGTGTTGACCGTGTCGTACTGGAAGCTTCCGAGAAGCTGCAGACACCGGACTAACGATTGGCCGTGGGGCTGCTAACTAGCGTGCTTGGAGCAGCCCCACTGCACCTTCCGCCGTGGTTTAGTCAGGCGTGCATGGTAAACATTCCCCAGTCACCGATGATTGTGTAATATAGAAGCCATGTTGTGGTTAGAGTCAGTTTTGCAGCGTGCAGACAATATGTAGATATTCCCGCGCTGAAACGATTCCTCAATGTTGCGTTGGAGTTCATCTTATCAGGTGTGAGATGGGATCCGGCGTAGTTCCGAGAGCTGCTGCTCGCCTTGTTGATGGCTGACCCCGGCGATCCAACAGGTCATCTGCGTGCAACTGCCACCCACCCTCTCTCTAGGGAGCCCGAGTTGAACTGTATCTGATGCATCTTTGCCTCTCCTCCGCCTTGACCGCCTGGCGGCTGAGTGACTCGCGCAACTAGAATCCTTTGTTTCGAGCTGTGGCCGCGTCCACCCAACCACCCTCAGACCCGCCCTTGCACCACATCAACATTGCGGTGCCGCTGCTATGGAGGACCGCGGAGCGAAGCCTGCGCCTCAGCCCGAGGGCTCGAGGCAGCACAGCGCTCATGGCACTGAGACATCTGGAGCAACCGGCCAAAGTGCAGACTCGGCGCGCTGGCGAGCGCAGGCTGGTGCACAACCGCCAACAAGCTATGGTATGCGCCCACAAGGAGAGCTTAATATGACATGGTACGCGACAGGGGGTGAGGGAACTGACAAGCGCATAGGCTCCATCACCTCTGGCATCGATCGTAGGCAGCAAATGACAGGCCCGCCTGATGCAGCTGCAACCAAACCAAAGAAGCCTGCCATGAGCCGCCGCACAACGTCATCCAAGTTCCCACACAAAGGGCAGGAGTTCAGCGTCGACGATGCTGAGGATGAAGTCCAGCTCGACCAGGCACAGCTTGAGAGCCAGCTAAAACAGCACCGCCAACCCCAGCCCCTACGCCGAAAACCCTCGACAGTCCGCCGCAAGACTGGCGCCCAGGCTGCGACCTTGACCACGATCGAGTCCACAGACGACGACGAGCTCGAAGCGGAAATTGCAGCCACGCCCATACTTCTAGAGATAGATGCACAACCAGGATCTTCATCAGAGGAAACTGTGCGAGCCGACGAGGACGACAGCGGAACCGGGGCCGATGAGGATGATGGCGAGCTCAGCGATGCTGAAAGCTTCACGTTACGCGACCGCCAGGACGCCATCAACGTAACACATCCATTTGGTATCAGGATCTGGAAGCCAGCTCTTTACAAGAAAGGCCGCTCTGTCCAGCGCAACGCAGAAGCCGATATCCACTCAAATCCAGGCCTATACGTGAGCAAGTGGCTTGTTGTCTTCAACATTGCATGGACTTTGGTCTTTGGATGGTGGCTGGCCATCATCACCGCTGTAGGGGGTATCCTTTGTGCACTCTTCGCATTCGACGAGAGCTGTAGGGAATATTCGCGCCTGCTTTTCCACCTTGCCCAATATGTGTTCTACCCGTTTGGCAGGTACGTAAAGCTTCTCCAGGACGACGCATATGTCGAGGAGGATGAAGGCGAAGGCCGCAGCATAAGCGAGTATGAGCAATGGCAGAGCGGAGACATCGAAGAAGGCCGACTTTTCTTTGGGCCAACCACCGGCACAAACTCTCTCGTTGGCCGTCGCCGCAGCAGCGTTGATTCTACAGACGAAACTACAAGTCTGCTTGGGCGTGAGGGCCGAGCCAACATTGTCCACTCTGATACTGCAAGGACTAAGAGAAGGCTATTCGGTCGTGGCAAGTGGAATCTTGGTCGAGTCATTTTCTTCGTCTACTTCTACGGCATCTTGACTCCATCACTTTTCCTTGTTTCTTCGCTTTGTTGGTTCCTAGTCTTTACCATACCTATGGGCAAAGTCACCCTTTTGCTCTTCGACCATTTGAGGCGTCATCCCTTGGCACTCTCCTTTCATTCCGACAATGGCAATGTCCGCCGCCCGGGCGAGTCATCCTCCATCCTGCTCTGCACGTACCGAGCGGTCGGCATCAAATACTGGAAGTACACCATCGATGGAACAAACATCTTTCTCATCAACCTCCTCGGTCTGGTGGCATTCACCATTTTCGACTACTTTGTCCTGGCTGAGACTCTGGGTATGAAATTCTGGCTCACAGACCAGTTCCTGCTCTTCACTCTCGCACTTTTGTCCATTATACCTCTGGCGTACTTTATCGGTCAAGCAGTTGCCTCCATTTCTGCTCAGTCTTCCATGGGTGTGGGAGCAACAATCAATGCTTTCTTCTCGACTGTTGTCGAGGTTTTCCTATACTGTGTGGCACTCAAGCAGGGCAAAGCTCAGCTTGTCGAGGGCAGCATCATCGGCAGTATCTTTGCAGGTGTTCTGTTTCTTCCTGGGCTGTCCATGTGCTTTGGCGCCCTGAAGCGCAAGACCCAACGCTTCAACGTACGATCAGCAGGTGTAACCTCCACAATGTTGCTCTTTGCCGTTATAGGCGCGTTCGGCCCAACACTGTTCTACCAGATCTATGGAAGCGTAAGTGATCCCTTCCCCCTTTTGAACTTTACTGACTTCAACAGCATGAACTCAATTGCCACTCTTGTATTCGCAATCACAACACTCCATCTGAGCGGGACTGTCGCAGGTGTTATTATTCACAAACGCCAGCGCTAAACGACCGTTTTTACAACGAGGCTGTGAAACCATACACTTGGTTTGCAGCTGCTCTGCTTTTCTTCTCTTACCTCATCGGCTTGCTCTTCACCCTGCGGACCCATGCTGCAACTATTTGGACCACCGAACCAGACGAGAAGGAGAAGAAGGCTTTGGAGATGAGTGCAAGCAGTCTTAGCAACAGTGGTCACTTGGAATTTCCGCACTCCTCTTTTGTCAGGCAAGCCACTGGCCAGTCTATTTCCCGAGCGCATATACGAGACAGTCAGCTTTACAAGCGGATCGTCGGCCAAACTTTGCAAGAGGTCGGACTTGGGGCGAACGAATCGTCGACGGATGGCAAGCGACCTGGTTCAAAATCAGACAGCAACACTCCCCACCTGGTACCACCCAAAGACAACGACGCACGATCGTACCACTCCTTTCACGTCGATGGCCTCACAGATGATGCTGCCGAGTCTCTCGCGCGGCAAATCACCGAAATTGCCGCGACCACAACGGCTTTGGCAACACGCGATGTGACAAGGGATCCACGTAAAGCTGCGCATCGTGCTGTGACGCCTAGTAAAGTGCATTCGGAGCGTCCTGCGGTGACTCGAACCACAACTGAGGCTCCGGAGGAGCATGAGACAACGCCAGGTCACGCTTCCGGTGGCCACGATGCACCTAACTGGAGTCGACAAAAGAGCGCGGCGATTCTTCTGACGGCAACTTTGGCATATGCCATCATCGCTGAGATTCTTGTCAATACTGTCGATGCCGTGCTTGAAGGCTCTGATATTGACGAAAAGTTCCTTGGTATCACATTATTCGCTCTGGTACCAAACACGACCGAGTTTCTCAACGCCATTTCCTTCGCTATGAACGGGAACATTGCGCTATCCATGGAGATTGGTTCGGCTTATGCTCTGCAAGTCTGTTTACTCCAGATTCCCGCACTTGTGTTCTACAGCGCGGTACACACTTTGTATATTCCTGAAAACCAGGTCATTCGCGAGACATTCACCCTCATTTTCCCACAGTGGGATATGGTCACGGTTATTCTCTGCGTTTTCCTACTCTCGTACATGTATGGCGAAGGGAAAAGCAATTACTTCAAGGGATCGATTCTGATCTTATCCTACTTGGTTGTCGTGGCTGGATTCTATCTTTCTGGGTTCGACGACTTTGAACATATGGGTATTGACCCGCAAGATACGCTAGCACTTGGAGGCTTTATGGATTCGCGGTACCAGTCCATGAGTTTCAAGACGCGTGGAAGGGGCCGGAGCGGTCCAGCTTACTAGGGAGCAGATAAGAGGAGGGGATATCATAGTGGATTTTAATGGAGGCCATGTTTGGCCGGGGATTTTAGTTTCTGTATTTGCATTGTTTCCAGGCATTGTAGGATTATGGTCCATAGGCGCATAGCGTGGGCGTTAAGCTGTTTTGTTTCTCAAGTATTCATCTGCAATACTCTCCTGCGATATCGGTTAATCATGATGAAGACATGCACTAGCTTGTACGTAAAAAAGTGAGCAGTAAATTGAGATTCTCTGCGCAGCCCTCTATCAATACGAGGAAGCTCTTGTAGGGGTCCAGCATTTGAAATTAAACATGTGCAATTATATTGACCTACTTCGAGCTCAAGATTCATCCTCTATTGTCTGTAAGGAGATGCTCCCTGATTTACATCAAGCCACCAGAACATTGAACGCGTTGCTGACCAGGCTCCAATAGCTCTAGTGCGATTGATCGACCAGACGCAGTTGATGACATATGGTTGCTTTTTGTGCATGTGCCTTCGGAACAAGCGGGGTATTCAGCGAAGGCTTGTTTCTTTGTTCTCTGGGCGATACGTGCAGTATCCCTTTCAGCACTCAGCCTCTCATCAACGCCAGGATAGATCAGATGAACAATAGTGAACGAGCCAATATTCTAGGTCAACATTTGAAGACAGAAGAGAAAAGTGTGGTAGGTGAGATTCGGCACATTGAGGTGCCGAAACAGGGCTGCAGTGTGGTCATGCATATGCGGTGGGAGTCCAGGGATTGAGCGACACATGGAGACAAGCGACGCGGACCTTCGTCCACTGATATTCATCCGTGTTTCGCAAAGGAACGTCCCAACTTGGATAGCAAGACTGCCGAACAGGATACCCTCGACTTTTCAGGGTAACAGGTCGATCTAAGCCTCGTGGAGGCATTGAGGTTGATATTTGTCCGTTATCTGAGACACGCATTGGCAATGAAGCCATAGCTAGGAACAGTAAGCCGCCTTCAGCGCTCACGGTCTTACGACGCCGTGTGCAGCTCCTGAGATGGTTGGGCAGGCGAAGCTGGGCGGATCGGCGCGGAAGACATGAGCAAGAATTATTTGAGATGTGGGGAGTCGACGGTGAAGTGTAAGAAGGTCTCCACGGGGCAGTGCAGTGCAGTGCTATAGCTGGAGGCCACGCTTTGGGCCTCGACCCGGGTTTCAGAAGGTGAGATTCTGATTGGAATCCTGGGTTTGGGGGTACTCCAGAGTCTGAGTGATCCTTGCATGCATCGCGCATCGCCCAGAGGCGACGCAACCGTGGATCGGCCGGCGTCGCGCGGGTCGAGGCAAGCCATCGACATGGTGCCAGTGCGAGTGCTAGTCTCTGGTCATCCGCAGCACTACGCGCTGTCATTCTTTCTTGATTCCGGACTCTCCGCCATTCGCTACCGGGTAGATATGCTGGGTGTATAACCGCTGCTCGTACTTTTGCTTTGCATCGCCTGGGCTTTCTTGGACGCGCGCAGCTGAGCACCCGCAACCCCGCCCGCCATCTCTCGTCCCGCCCATGGCCCTTTTGGCCTCGAGTGCTGGTCATCGATAAGAACGACGCGCAGCCAGTCGCCGCCGCTGCCACCGTCGCCGTTTCACTTAATTTGCTGCCGCTGCCGGTTCCGTCGGACTTGTAGCACTACACGATGCTGCTCGGCCATGTGCAGCGCCTGCCATGGCAGTTGACCTGTCTGCTCTTCGCATCCGTCGCCGCCGCAGTCATCACGCCCTCCAACTCGTCGACAGCCGGCGGCCGCTTCCAGGGCACATTGCCGCTTAAGCACCAGGGCGACGGCGCCCAGATCGCGCAGCTCGTCCCTCTGACGCGGGTTGCGGCCCAGCGAACAGTGCGTCCCACGCTGTGTCGCAGCCTTGATACTCACTGACCGTGGCTAGTTTGAGGGCAACCTCTACAACACAAACTTCTCCAACGTCGCCAACATCTCCGACAGCGAGATTGCCTACATCAGCTGCAACCCCAACGACTACGCCGGCTTCGTCGACGCCCAGACTGTATTCCAGAACGCCTATCAATCGGCGAATATCTCGGGCGTCATCCTCTACAGCACCGAGACGGACTACTGCGATTGGGAGTCAGCCAACAGCCAGGAAATGATGCAGGACTTCCCCATCCTGTCAATGACCAACAAGCAGGATTCGGGAACAGTTAGGGCGGCTATCAGCAATTTGCCCGCCCACATGAAGTACTTCGTGCAGGTTCAGGGCCGGGGGGATGATAGCAACAATAATGGAGGCTTCAATCCGCAAAACCCACTTGGTCCCTCGCCTTCGACGGCCGTGGCCATGATCATTCTTTACAGCATCACCGGCATCATCACAGCGTTGTTCTTGGTCATCATTGTTACCGGAGCTATCAGGGCTCATCGCCATCCTGAGCGATATGGACCACGGAACGTATTGGGACGACCAAGACAGAGCAGAGCACGAGGGCTAGGACGAGCCATCCTGGATACCATTCCAATTGTAAAGTTTGGGGAGAAAGAGCCAGCGAAACCAACGGATGCCGACACCGAGATGGGCTCCACTTCAGAGACAAGAGATGTCAATGGTTCGATTCCCATGGCTGAAGGGCCGCAAACTCAAGGAACAATTGCGACAGATGATTCTGGGTCAAGTACAAAGACTAGCACTGCGGCGGCAGTGGCCGCAAAAGATGCACCCAAGCCAACACTCGATGAACACCAGGAAGGCATTGCACCAGCACAGGCTCTCTCTGCAGGTGCAGCAGCTGGTGCCAGTAGTAATTCCCATGACGAAAATCTGGGATGTTCAATCTGCACAGAAGATTTCGAGAAGGGCCAGGACCTCCGTGTTTTACCTTGCGACCACAAGTTCCATCCCGAGTGTGTTGATCCATGGCTCCTAAATGTATCTGGAACATGTCCATTATGGTAAGTTATCTGCGTATTCCTCAGGAACAACCACTAACTTCATCCAGTCGTGTCGACTTGCGACCTGTAGCCTCCCATGAGTCCGGCAACGAATCCCAACCTGGCGAGGACACACTTGCCCCACCCCTTGACCCAGCAGCAGCAGAGTCTTCAAGCCGCCGCCGCACAGCTTTCCGCGACATTCTTTCTCTACGCCACCGCCCTCACGCAACAACGGAGGAACGCATCTCCGCCCTCCGTCGTTTGAGAGAACAGCGAAGAAACCAAAGCAATGAGGCTGTTGAAGGCAGTCCCAACGCCAGTACCGAGGAAATCGAAACGCCAAGGGAACGGGACCGCAGGAGCAAGAGGATGAGCACTCGGTTGAGCGATGTCTTCAGCGGCCGGACGAGACGGGAACGACGCGAGGAATCTCCCGGTCAAGAAGGCGAATCGAGTCGAAGCGGTACTGCTCAACCGCCGCCCTCATCTAGAGACGGCGAGCCACCTGCTTCTGGATCCGATGCAAGGCAAGCTTAGTTCTAAGCAAAGCCTTTGCACACCATTGATGATATTTTTCCTCCTTCTATGACTTTTATGTTTGGCGTTTAGGGAGCATGGAACTATCTAGTTTGAAAGTTTAGAGGATAGCATCACCATTTGAAGGGCCTAGCACTGGGGGACATTTGGACAGGGACTGGTTTGGTTATACTGGCTTGCATTGTTCGGCGTTCTGCGCGGATGAGGGGAAATACCATGTGGAGTTTGATTTCATGGGAAAGACTGGATTGGATATTCATCGCTGAATGGAGGCGTGGGAAGGTCGATTTAGGGAAGCTTAAATTCAGAATTCAATCGAAGCTGGGAGCGTTCAAGGCTACAGCAGTGCTCATGTTCATTGCTTATTGGTACCTATTGTATCCCCGCGAGAGCATGTTCAAATGACGTTCTCTATGCATCTTCGTCTCCACTCTCGTCGTCGCCAGACTCCCCAATCAGGTCTGCCATCGAATCATCGCCATCCTCGTCATAATTGTACCGCTTCCTTGCTATCCCAGCTGGACGCTCACTTCTGCGGGTAGTTGGGGCGTCTATAGTAGAATTAGTTAGGTTTGAGCGTCATCTGTATTACTAGGCAGGCGCTTTACCTGTCTTGTCTGCCATGTCTTCATCAAAATCGTTGCCATTGAATTCGTAATTGGGATTTAGACTCAAGATGGCACGCTGCATAGCCCTTGCAAGTTCTTTGTCTTTGCAACTTCTTTGGTCCATCGGTAGTTCCTTCATGTCCTCTAGAATAGTCCACAAAGCGCGCAGCGCAGTGACTGCTTCGCGACTGAGTTCAATCGGCGGCGGCTCATGCAGCTGGGTATATGGGCTGTTCACTAGCGTATGCATGTCTCGTTCGAGGCGGCTTTGAGCGTCGGCCAATTCATCAAGCTTAGCTTTGTGGATGCCGTGCATGCCCTCGCGAGGCTTTTCCAATGCCTCTTGTGAGAGCCGAACCACGCTCTTCACGTCTTGCCAGACATTGTGAAAGTCCGTATCGGGGATCTGTGTATCTTCGTTCATAATTGGCGACAGGCTGTGATGGTGTTGTGTTTGGTGTTGTGGAAAGGGAAGTGTCTGGACTGAAGTGCTCAAACGGTCTTGCGGCTGCCTTCACCGCTGGCTCCACCTTTACCCTCAGCTCCACCTTTACCTTCGGCTCTATAATTGATGCTTCTGTCGCTCAAGTTTTGTCAGATTCTTTGCCTCTCATCATTCCCGTCACTCCCACCACACTCAACGACGATTCTTGTTTCTTGTGCACATACCATTCCTCTCCACTCCCGAAAGCCCGGCGATCGAAAGACCAAATGGGTCCCAGTCACAGCTGCAATGGTCTGGGTGATGAAGAAATTTTGTTCGTTGTTTGGAAACTTGTGCGGCCCTGGAGGAAAGCGGAAGTCGATGTTGTATTTGTGAAGCCCATACTTCTCTGAGAGTCCGCGAAGACTGCGAAAGTCTCTCCAGAAGCAAGGGAAGCTGAGGTGTCGTTTTGTATGTGTCGATTGCGGGAGCTCATTGATATTCGACATCTATTCTTCGTATCGTTCCTCAGCATCGTACTTTCGGCCATGGGGCAGGTCGCATTCTGTCTAATCAGCAAACTCATTCCGCTCTAACTCTTCCCAGTTTGCACAAAAGTCAACTTCCAGATGGAGATGTATCTCTTGATCGCAGATTCTCGTGTGTGCTTGAAATGAGTCCGCAACCAAGCAGACTGATAGGTATATAGCTTGAAAGAATAAAACTTTTGTTCTGCTGCTCAGCCTCTTGTCAATCAGGAAAAGTCGGAAATAGAATAGCACACCCTCAGTGCTAGAAAAAGGGACAGGTTTCCTCTGTGTTTGTATTAAAGCTACTCGCATATCTGTTTCCTTCTTACTATAGCGTGGGAGCATAATGAAGCCTACAGGACCTTAATCCTCTTTTGGATGTGCGTCTAATGATCAAAAAGGTGCCAGGCTTCATCCGACTTTTTCGTACGTCCGAGGGTCAGGGTCTTCTGCCGGTGCATATATCCTCACTTCACCGTCGGAGCACGCTAACGTGAAGCATGATGCGGCCAAGTCTTTCTCTCGGAGCTACTTGCGGCAACCAGTCAAGGCATTGTATTTCTCAGTAGCGTGCGCGCCGTCCCCCAGACCCCGTAAAATTCCAGCTCGTCTCCGCATCTGATCGGATGCGAGTCATGCAGGGTCATCTCTGCCGCGCAAATATATCTTCGGCTGGTTCCCCGAGCTCCCATTCCACATCCCCAGCTTTCGAAAAACACGCGCCGTTGGAAATGAACAATCAGCAACAAGATGCTCAGGAAACACAAGAGCGACCAGCCAAGCGGACCAAGATCCGATTAGCATGTCAAGAGTGTCGTGATCGCAAAATCCGATGTGATGGTGGCAAACCATGTGGTTCCTGTACGCGGAAGAAGTTGAAACCAGAACAATGCATTTACAGCGAACCAGTCACCGAAATCGCTCCTAGCTATGTCAAGTCCCTGGAAACTCGCATCCGCGAATTGGAGCAAACCCGAGAGCGGCGAAGCGAGAGTGTAGCCCAGATCCCATTGCAGCAAGATACAATGGATCTGCAGGACAATGCCGACTATCCTGACCCTTCCCCGACCCTGGACGAGAATACATATCCTAAACCCCACAATAATACTAGCGCAGACTACGATCAATCATCGGCGTACCGACAAGAATATCACTCCACTAGACAAGACCTCAGCAATGGTGCCCAGCAAACTCCCAATACCTTCGCATCTTTGCGGATGCCGCCTCCAGAGACAACGAGCCGATTCGATGCATTACGATCTCCTCAACGCTCAAGCATTCCCAATGCCTTCGCCAGCCCCCCGGAACCCCATCAGATGCCTGGTTTTGTCTTCAGCCAAGAGCACCCAGAAAGCTTCGAGAGAGGAGGGTTTGGGCGACTACCATCACAGACGTCAGTCTCTCAATCAAATGAGCCAGTTGAGGACCAGGTTGCAAGTGCAATGGGCGCTACCGAAGGCACACCGCCATCTGCAAAGACTGCAGGCTCTGTTTTCCTGGGACCATCGAGCGCAGCAGCCTTCATGAATCTTATTCGGAAGAACTCGCGCAAAAGAACGCACTCGGAAGTCGTTGCTGGAACACCAAGCTCTACTACCTCGAAAATATCGAAAGCCCCTAGCAGTAAAGATAAGGAGCTTATCCGCGCGTTGATGGAAGACATGGTACTTCCACCACGTCGAGTAGCAGATGAGCACCTAAGCAGCTACTGGGCACATGTCCATCCATTCTATCCCATCCTTCACCAATCGACATTTATGGCGAAGTATGATAGACTGTGGAACAACCATGATTTGGAGTCAGGAGATGTTCCAGAGACCGTGTACTCGATCCGGGCATTCTTCTCTATCTTCAACGTCGTCCTCGCACTTGGGAGCCAACATTTGAAACGCACGAATCGAACACAAAAAGGGAATAATAACGCGCAAACTTTCTTCGACAGATCTCAATACTTGATCACGCCAGATAGCCCAGACCATGGATCGCTTCAGCTTGTGCAAGCCCATGTTCTCGCTGCCCAGTATCTACAGGGCTCGGACAAGATCAACAGATGCTCGTGTAGTCTAGGTTTGGCGATCCGAGTAGCTCAAGGCATTGGCATCCAGCTTGACGATCCCGGCGAAAGTCAGGTAGACAGAGAGGAACGCCGACGCACATGGTGGGGCTGTGTACTCATGGACAGGTAGGCCTTGAAATAAACATTTCGTGACATGCCACTGACGTACCCCAGGGTATTAAGCATGACCTTTGGAAGACCCCCAATGGTCGTCTGGCCTTCCATAGTCCCGTTCCCAGCCCCCGTCGACGACATCCACCTCTCCGCCGAACCAGGCAGTTCTTCGCAACCGTTTTCTGTGTCCGTCCCGTCCAAGCTCTCCTTTTTCGTGCAAGCCTTGAAATTATCTGATATTCTCATCGATGTCTTAAAGTACGTCAAGCCAACTATTCAAACAAGAAAAGACCTATTGTACTAACTCGTCACCAAAGATACTTTTATACCCCTCGCGTTGAGCATCGTGAGATCACGCCGGATGGCTTTCACCTCGAAGACTGTGACCCGCTTCTTGAGATTGATAGTCGGCTTGAGCGGTGGTCGGATGGCGTTCCCGAGTTTCTGCAGTATGAGGCTGAGGGAAGTGGGCTTGAAGATAAGGGTATATTTAGAGCGCAGGCGATTACGCTACAGTGTCGGTAAGTATGAAAAGTAGCACAACTTCCCCGCTGGGTAGTACTGACTTCTTTTCCAGATATCTACATCTCAAAATCTTACTCTTCAGACCCGTAACCGTTGATATTGCACTGAGCCGGTATTTGGACTCAATGACCGCCAGCAAGCGTTCCATGTTGAAGCAGGCGTTCATAACTGGTTGCATTGAGTCTTGCATCTCTGCTGCTCAGACACTCATACATGTATTGTCTGCTACGCACAATAAGGAGCAGCTACCTGTTTGGGTAAGGACTCACATATCTCCAAAATTAACAAGCTGCTGACAAAAGAAACAGTGGTACTCGGTATTTTGTAAGCTCTTCCTTTGTTGAGCGATTACATATCAATGCTGACTACGTCGTAGATTTGTACACGGCTGGTACTGTCATACTTGCAGTGCTTCTCACGCCGACCCTCCGGCTTGCTCAACATCACAATTTGGCTTCTCTGGAAATGTCTTTTGCAATGTGCATCAACTCGCTGTCCTTTTTTGCGGAGGCAGACGGAGGGTTCGCAAAGAGCTGTCTGTTAATACTGCATAGAGCATACAATCATGAAAACCGGCCAGAAACGCAATCAAGTTATGAAGGTGAGAAAATATCACCAACGTTAGATCTCAACTAACACATCATCATAGACAAAGCAGACGGAACTGCAATCAGAGATCCTGATTATGAAATGTCTACGCCCATGTATGATGGCCGACTAGAATCTAACAACCTTGCCCTCACGAACAATGCGTTTCTCGACTCATTTTGGCCAAATGGCGGCATAGAGTGGCTCAACAGTATTCCACTGGAATTCGGCAATAACGCTCCCGTGAACATGGGCTTCACAGGCTATTGATGAACCTTGATTGTAGGCTTCATTGGATATTTCAAGTAGAATCGCCTTCTCTACGATACATACCAAGATTTTTCAACAACGGCTCGTCTGTAACAGCAAACAAATAGCTCGGGCCTTCAGACTCCGCGAAATGCACTCGTTGTGTCCATGCCGGTACGGAGAAAGTGTCTCCTTGTGACCACTCTACTACTTCCACTGCTCCTGTGGCAAGGGTCAGCTCGCTGCGTCCCTTTCCTTCGTAGCAATGATAGACGAAAGAACACGACTCCCGGATAGGACTTGATTTGGTGCCAGAATTGACACGCTCGGCTTGTCCACCCATGGTACGAGATAGAGGTTCGCCCGTCCCATTCATCGTATACCGATAAAGAGCATGGCTGCCTTCCTGGTTGTCGAGGTACTGCTGTACTTCTTCCCAACCAAAGCGGAGAGTTCCATCCGCTTTACCAACTCTGATTACAATTAGCGACGTGTTTGCCATTGTGTTTTCTGGCCACATACTCGCTTGGATATCTTGAATCCTGGTACAATTCAGCGAAGTTCACCGGGAACGCCTGATATAACGGCAGATCCAGACCATCCAGCCAAATCATCGGACCCTCGCCTTGAAACTGTTAGCATTGCCAAACCCTCGTCGAAATAATCAAATCTACCTTCATGCCCATGATCGTGCCACTGCCACGAGGGAGTCAAAATCACATCACCCTTCCGCATAATCACTTTCTTGCCTCCAACCGCCGTAAACCCCCTCTCCCCCTCAATAATAAACCGCAACGCAAATGCCGTGTGCCTATGTGCCGGCGCCGTTTCGCCCGGATTGATAAGCTGCAAGCCGGCGTAAATAGTATCAGTCGTATAGGGGGCCTTCATCGTTGGGTTCACGAGCATGAGCACCCGCCTCTCTGCCTCCTTGTCGCTTACCAGTCGTCCGGCTTCGAGGAGAAGTGGGCGGATCTCTTTGTATTTCCAGGATGCGACTGAGGCTTTGGGATTGGGGAGGGGCGGGACCATGGCGTTCATGACTGTCCAGAGGGGTTCGACGTTCTTGGGTGGGAGGAGTTGCATGTACGAAGATGTTTCTTCGCTGGCCTCGCTGGCTGTTTCCATTTTGTGTGGCGACATGCTTATTGTACTTATGGAGGCGCAAAAACGTCTGCAAGTGCCAGAAATTAATGGCAACGGTGCACAAGATCTGATATCAAGCTCGGCAATGTCGAATTTGAAGAACGCTGCGAATGCTAGAAGAAAACCACAGGAATGTCCGGCCGCATCAAGTGATGTCGCGACTAATTATCTTTTCGGACCCAGATACTAGGCGTACTTCGCGGCTCGGTGGCTTGATAACCCCGCAAACAAAGTTCCGTGGTGCACATCCGACGCGCGCGTGAGCTTCGGGGAGGTCGTGAGGTGCTCGGGATGCATCCCGAGACCGGGCTTTCCCGTGTGAACGTCCATCTTCATTCGTTGAGAAGATTTTGAACTTATCATCGGGTATCAAATGTTTTTGATGCTGGTCAAAGCTGGTATTGTCTTTTCTGACTGACTTGTGTTGCTAGGAAGGACTATGTGCGCTTGTAGCTACATACATAGCACATAACGGCGACCCTCTATCTGAGCTCCACTGTACGCAAGAGCAACGTGTCTCGAATTGCACTGGCACCAACTTGACTAGACAAGGTATTCCTCGACTCATAATTGAGACGATTGGCATTGAGATAGCTTTTGAGAAGCAAAAGACCCGAGAAGCACACAACTCCAAATCTAGCCGAAGGAAATAACAGTGGTATCATTCTGAGTCTCAGTCTACCTCTTCAAAAGCGAATACGGTCAAGAATTGCACCACCACGGCGCATGACACGGTGCAATATGCGTCTGAGCCTATCAAGGCATATCTCCGGAAGCAAAGATGTCTTTAACCGGCGTAAATGCAGGATTGTTTAAACTTGACTCGACCATCAGTTTTGCCTGTTCAAATTCGATATAGAAACAAACTCACCCGTTCTCAACCAACGCAATTCTCACCATGCGGATCTGGCCTTCATATTTCAACGGTACCGTCCACAGCGTACATCCACACTTGCAGCAAAAATGCTTTTCCTTTGCAAACCCCGAGTCTGTCTTTGTGATGATATACGTCCGTATCCAGCCATACGGGTCTTTTGTCGTTATCGATGTACTAGCGTAGGCAGCCATCTACGTTTTGATTAGAACACTCTACGCAAGGCGAGTAAGACGGGAACACTTACGACTTGTGAAGGCGCCCCGGCATTCTTGACACAATCGCTACAATGGCATCGAACAGTCTTTGTAGGCCCGCCCTGGAGCGTAAACGTCACAGAGCCGCAGAGACAGCTCCCCTGGAAATAATCCGTCCCGTTGGCGCCCATCGCTTGTGACGGAGAATAAGGGAGGAGAGGAAACATTGGAGGAAAAAACACAGCACCTGAATCGGCGATGGGCCTTCTCATATAGCGAGGCACAGGGACAAACCAGGACGAGGGTCTTAGGGCATTTATACACTGGTTCCCGCCAAGCACGATCTCATATCCTGGCACATGTATACATTCTACTTGTACCACGACATGTCGTCGACCTAGGTTCACATGCCCCACACTCTAAGCCTCGAACACGATCTTATTGCTGCACCTACCCAGCTCGCTAATCTCGACGTCCACCACGTCCCCGTCGCTCAAATACACCGGCGTCTGCATCCCCATGGCCACGCCGCTCGGCGTGCCCGTCAGAATCAGCGAGCCCTCCTGCAGCGTAGTCCCCTGGCTCGCAAATGCCACGATATCCACCACATTGAAGAGGAGATCGCTCGTCTCCGTGTCCTGCCGTAGCTCCCCGTTCACGCGCGTCGTTAATCGCAGCGCGTCCGCCTTGCCTACTACCGCTGGACTCACGATCATAGGACCGACAGGACACCAGCCGTCGAAACCCTTTGCGAATCCCCACTGCGGCACGCCTCCTGCGTACGCGGGATCGCGCTGCCATCGCCGCTCTGAGACATCGTTGCTGACGCAGTACCCTGCGATGTGCTCCAGCGCTCGCTCTTTGGAAATGTTCTTGCCTGCTTTGCCGATTACGATGCACAGCTCGCCTTCGTAGTCGATTTGCGGGCCTGCTTCGATGGCGAATTTGGGGACGTAGACTGGCGCCGTGTGCGTGTTTAGTGAGGGGGATGGCTTGATGAAGATGCTGGGGTAGGGAGGTGGTTTGCGGCCGCCTTCTTTGACTGTAGAAGCCTCGTCAGCGCGGTTTTTACATGTCTATTTTGAGGGCTTAGGAGTGCTACTCGACTTACTGTGTTTCATGTAATTCAGCCCTATACAGCGAATAATCGGAACATTGGCTTGCTCCAGAGGACTCAGGAGTTCCTTCACTCGCAGAATCCGGCCTGAGGGCACAAGCCGCGAGATCGAGTCTCCAAGTAATTCTCTGGCTTGAAGTGTTCCTTTCTCAAGATGTGTGTTCAGCTCTTGCACCGAAGAAATATCCGCGTCTCCATAGTGCACTTGCGCGTCCTCGCCCACAAAGCGAATAAGGCGATTGAAAGCCATTAAACCAAAATTTGCTGGAATCTTTCGGTTTTGACTTGACGTAGACCAGCTCCATTTTGTATGTCCCTCTGTAGGTCTTACTGGACTAGACTACTGCGTATCATTTTGCTAGGAAATGCTGTGATAGGTGGGGCTGGCGGGGCGATTGGCTCAAACTGGGGCAGTTAATGTTCATTGACTTCCGAGTTTTGTCCCTTCATGCTCTAACCGTTCCCCGATTGGCTGCTCGGATTGTTTCCCGTTGTGGATACTCGACATGAATCGCAGTTCCGATTGATCGCAGACGTGTGACGGATTAATCGCGTTGGATCACATTCAAGAATGTCTTGCGTTGGGTGTTCTGTCACCTATTCAACTTTCATTTTTCTTTTCGCGCAAAACGTATCTTCAGACCATCCAGGGGCCACGAAAGGTACCTTAGCTCGAACGCGGGAGTTATAACTTTTGAATTGAAGTCTTGATTCACTGCGGCGCAAAAACGCATTTTCTGGTCTCCAACACAAAGAATTTCATAATGCAGACTCTCGACGTCGAGGAGGTCATCTCCCAACTGGAGTTGGACGAGAAGATCAGCATGCTCTCTGGTGGAACCTTCTGGGGCACAAAGAGCATACCGCGTCTCAACATCCCCGCGCTCCGCTTCTCAGACGGTCCTAATGGTGTTCGAGGAATTAGATTCTGGAACGGCCCTCCAGCCGCCTGCTTGCCCTGTGGAACGGCACTTGCTGCAACATGGGACACGGCGCTTATCAAAGAAGCAGGAGCCTTGATGGCGACAGAAGCAATTGCAAAAGGCGTCCATGTCTCACTGGGCCCGACGATCAATATGCAGAGATCGCCGATTGGGGGTCGCGGATTCGAAAGTTATAGCGAGGACCCTGTCCTTGCGGGAAATATGGCTGCAGCGCTCATTAACGGCGTGCAAGGCAAAGGTGTAGCGTCTTGCATTAAGCATTTTGTCTGTAATGACATCGAGCATGAACGCCAGGCGATCGATTGCAGAATCAGTGAGAGGGCATTGAGGGAAATCTACCTAATGCCGTTTCAAATCGCACAGCGGGATGCAGCTCCGAAGGCATATATGACAAGCTACAGCAAAGTCAATGGTCTTCATGTGAGCGAAAACAAGAGGCTGCTCAATGATATTCTGAGAGAAGAGTGGGGCTTCGATGGTTTGACCATGAGCGATTGGTGAGTCTTGAACATATTTAGGGTGCATCAGGCCTTGCTAATGCCCCCAGGTTTGGAACATATTCGGCAGCAGAGTCAACCAAAGCCGGGCTAGATATCGAAATGCCAGGTCCTCCCCGTGTCAGAGGCCCTAACATTACAGTATCCTTGGGCAATCGCAAGCTCGCTGAGCACGAAGTGGACGCATGTATCCGCAATCTCCTCAATCTTGTCAACAGAGTGGCACCCCTTGGAATCAAGGAAAATGCTCCAGAGGGCCAATTGGAGAAGCCCCAAGAAGTAGCCCCTCAGCTCCGAAAATTAGCTGCAGACAGCATTGTCTTGTTGAAGAACGAACGCAATGTGCTTCCCCTAGACAAAACCAAGTCTATCGCTGTAATAGGCCCCAACGCAAAGGTGGCACGGTATTCGGGGGGAGGCTCCGCAAGTTTGAAGCCATACTGGCTCGTAACGCCTTTCGACGGCATCTCAAAGCAAGCGTCAGATGTCAAGTACGCTGAAGGAACAACAAACTACAAGCAACTGCCCGTTCTCTCTCGACTGACTAAAACCGCCGACGGCAGACCTGGATGCACAGCCAGATTCTACAACGAGCCTTACGGACAGGACGGTCGAACGTGCCGAGACGAAATCTACACCGATGAGTCCGAAATGCTGCTTGTCGATTACACGCATCCTGATATAAACCCGGAACTGTTCTACATGGACCTCGATAGCACGTTCACGCCTGACGTAAGTGGAGAATACGAGTTTGGATGCTCCGTGCGCGGAACTGCGAAGCTGTATATCGATGACGAACTCATCGTCGACAATGCGACTAAGCAGCGACAAGGCTCGACGTTCCTCGGTGCCGGCACGCTGGAAGAACGAGGCAGTAAAATTTTGGAGGCTGGCAAGACGTACCAAATTTCCGTGCAGTTCGGGTCAAGTTTGACGCAGAAAGTCAAGAAGAAGGGCGCAACGGCCATGCGTGGCGGTGGTGTGCGTGCTGGTGGATGTCTCAAGGTCGATCCGGAGGCCGAGTTACAGAAAGCTGTAGAGCTGGCGAAGACAGTCGACCAAGTGGTTGTCTGCGTTGGTCTAAGTGTAAGTCTTTTTAATTCCTTTTCAGTAAATAACTCCTGCTAACGCACCACAGGGCGAATGGGAAGGCGAAGGCTTCGACCGACCAGATATGGACCTACCTGGTCTCCAAAACCAACTCATCAGTGCCGTCGCAGCCGTCAACCCAAACACGGTCGTCGTAAACCAATCCGGGACTCCCATCACCATGCCCTGGATCAATGAGATTAGCACCCTAATCCACGCCTGGTACGGCGGCAACGAGACAGGCAATGGCATTGCGGATATTCTTTTCGGCGCAGTGAATCCGTCTGGAAAGCTCTCTCTTTCCTTCCCAGTGCGCAACGAGGACAACCCCGCGTATTTGAACCAGCGGAGCGAGAAGGGAAAGTGCGTCTACGGCGAGGACGTGTACATTGGATACCGATTCTACGAGCGCACGAAGCGTGAAGTCCTCTTTCCTTTTGGACACGGCTTGTCATACACTACATTCACATTCGGCGATCTCTCCGTCCAGTCTGATGCATCGACAGTATCAGTTTCTCTTACAGTCAAGAACACCGGCACCCGAAGCGGTGCAGAGACAGCACAGGTATACATCTCGCAAGTCGAGTCCGCGGTTACACGACCACCGAAGGAGTTGAAAGGCTTTGCGAAAGTCTTCTTGGAGCCTGGCGAAGAGAAGAACGTTACGGTCGAGATCCAGACGAAATATGCGACGAGCTACTGGGATGAGGAGAGAGACCAGTGGGCGAGTGAGAAAGGTGAATACCGGGTTCTGGCTGGGAATAGCAGTGCGAATATTTTGTTGAGTGGCAGCTTCACTGTGGCGAAGAATACTTGGTGGAGAGGAATGTGAGAGGTTCGTTTGGATGGTATAAAATAAACTACTAATTCGAATGTTGAACATGAAAGACCTAGACAGCGTTCGTCGCTACAGTACATTTTGGAATGTAATAACAGTCAGTAGAACAATATATGCTGAGGAAATACACCAATTGCTGCCGTCTTGCAGACAACTCTACCTCTATAGCGCATCAGTGTGGGTTGGGGTTCTATTCCTCTCTTCTGGGGTTAGTGGCAAAAAGTTGTAGATAGGGAGGGTTTGATTTGACTCCAGGATCGCAAATAGAAGGTCGAGGTCGATGGCACCTAGGGCTTTGTTGTAAACAGCTTCCATTTCGGTAGTGTGATCCTAAGTAGGGTTGACATTCGCCTAGGCTATCCGATTTGTTGACCTCGATCCAGGCGTCGGCAGAAAGGTCTAGAAGCCTACTTATGGCTTTGGTAAACTGCATGTGTTGGGCATACAAAGGAAAGAGTGATAAAAAATTGCATTGCCTTTCATGCGACTTGAATTCAATTTGTTGTGCTATCGAAATGGCTGTCCTGCTAATCTATCTCGGTAAATATGCTCCCAGATTCCACTGGAAACAAAGCCAATGCTCTGAATACCTGCATATCGCCGTGGTCTTAACAGCCGGGAGCCATTCGAAGTACATAGCATGATCTTCTACTATTCCTTTCACTCTGCCGTCAACAAAGCAATCAGCTTCTTTGCATTTGCCTCCTTAGCAATGTCAAGTGCCGTCTGACCCTCCCCTGACTTCAAGTCCTTGCTCGCGCCATACTTCAGGAGTAGTTGAATCCCTTCAACATCATCACTCAGTGCGGCCATGTGCATGGCTGTCATCCCACCACCGTTGTAGGAAACATTCGGGTCCAATTTCCCATTAGCCTCAAAATCCTCGCCTTTGAGGTATAGTTCGGCCTCCTCGAACTCCATCTGCGACATCAAGGATAGGAATTCGAACGCCCTTTCCCTTTCAGGGTTCCCCTGTGAAACAGTGAGTGGACGTTCAGCTATCTGCAACTGCCTGGTGAGACTTGCCGTGTAGCGAAGGTGCTCATTGATTTCAGCTCCGAAATTGAGTGCTGTGACAGCTCCACATTCAGTCCATGAATTTGCCTTGGGAGTTGAGTACGCTCTGTCCGCAAAGAGGGCAATGACGGCATATGTCTTCCGAGGATTCGGAGAGCTCCAGAATACAGCTCGAATGGAAGCGATGCTTGCAGCGGAACTCTACGTCATCAATGAGTTCTGAGGCTTGCCCATGTTTGCCGCTCGGGACGAGAAGAGGTTGTTGATAGATGGTGCAGTCTTTGTCGCTGGCCATAGGTGGGCTTGTAGAGGGCGGCAAAGGTATTGCGTTGGCAAATATTAAGAGAGTATGAGAGAAGGCTGCCGGGATTGTTCATTGAAGGTTCTTGACATACACATAGCTGAAGTGGGAAAGAGCACGTGCGCTCGAGCCTCTACGGGCAAGCACGAGGAAGGTTTTGAGGCAAGTCATCAACTTCTAGAATCCATATGCTAGAATTAGCTGCGTAAGTGCTATTAGATTGTTTGCAATGTTGGAATGGTTCAATAGTAATATGAAGGAACGTTTATACAACACCATATAGTGTGCTATATATCAGTTCTTGGACATTAGAGCGATATTATTATAGTATAAGAGTAAGCGTTAAAAAATGATGATTAGTACCTAAAATACTCTCCTTACCGCAACTACAGATACACCTGCGGACTGCAGTGGAATAGTAAACACACGTCGCCTCAGCCACACGCGCTAAGGGCGGAAACGCTATCCAGGCGATACCGTTCGCAAATTTACACAAAAAGGCATCAAAAGGCTGAAGAGTGCTTCGGGCAAATGCAACATGAGCGTTCGAGGACATAGGTAGTAGGCAAAAAATATGAGTAGTCTCTGAGTCATGTAATGATCGCTCACCGGCAGCATGCGGTATTTGCAGCCTGATTTCGCCTTGCGAGCTCCAAGAGGCTTTGTCCTACTTATGTTACCCTGCTCTAATTGGTAAAATAACGTTGAGAAGGCAGATTGGTTGTGTATGTGTTGGCCTTGCATGATCTAGGCTGACAGCCTTGTCTGCTTGAAGAGATATGGCAAGGCTGAAACCATGTATCGTTGTACATATTATGCTTTTGACCGCTCATCTTTTGAGGTCCCTAACTTACATTTCAATCTAAGTGCAGATTTGCAGGTTCTTAACATTCAAAAATCAAGTCGAAAACATGGCGGCAGAAGCTTTCGGTCTCATTGCCAGTATCCTCACCGTTGCCGGCGCGGCGATCGACAGTAGCAAGAAACTATACGAAGCGATCCAAGATTTCAAAAACGCGGACAAGGATCTCAAAGAGTTCGGCACTGAAGTCAATACTGTTAAGAAACTCTTGGAGTCCCTGGAAACCGCTCTGAAGAAAACAACTGATAACAGCACGTCCGAGAGCCTCCGGCAGTGTCTGAGAGACTTCGAACCTACAATGGATGGTCTTTCGAAGCTTTGCGATGAAGCCAGGGGGAGACTTATGATGAGCATTGGGGTCCCTCCTGCAGGTCGCATGGCCGTCCCAGATAAGCCCAAATACCTCTTCAGAGAGAAGGCCGTCTTGGCTTACAAGTACCTTATGACCAGTTACAAGGTGACTATTAACATTATACTAGGACTGGTTGCACTGTGCGTATATGCCTGCTAACTAGTGTAAAATGCAGCTAACTTATTGTTGCAGCATGACCTCATATCACGACAGGCAGGTTATCGAAGACCTCCAGAACAACATTACCTCGGCTCTAGGCAAGATATCGGGGCAGATAGAGGGCTTGCATATCAGTCTTCAATCGATTGGTCCACTGAAAGACGCAGCGGACGAGTTCACGATGCCGAACGAGTCAGACAGGGTGCTATACGAGCTGGGTCAGTGTTTGAAGGTCTCTCAGAGTGCAGTCGATGCAGCACCATCGAAAATTAAATATTCGATTGAGCGGCTGGATCTTTTCGATAATGCGCATCAATTTGTGTCAATCACCGAGGGCACACCTGGTCTCGTGGGTAGCGCGACAGCTCGGGGTCAAAGTAAGCAGACCATCATAGATCAAGCTTTTCCGTCTGAATTCTTGATGGGCTTGATTCCACAGGTATCTGGTGCTACGCAGTAAGGATGAAGAGGGTGTTAGGGCTTTTGCTGGATGCAATGCGACAGTACGTACACAGTGGAGGACATCTGCACAAACGTTCCTTTGTTCTTGGCTCCAACGACACCAGTGCATGTAGAACTGGAAATATGAGATAAGCGACAGCTAACTTCACGTCGACGAAACCTTTTTTCGTGCGTTCCAATCTCCGCTTTTGATGAAGCTCAAGCTTATGTGCTCAGTGGTCAGTGCTCAAGTAGCCTCTACTCCGCACAACTCGCACTCTCCAAAGTGTGGTTGTGCCACCCATGCCCCTATAGGCACGACATCATAATTTAAAAAGTAAAAGCAGTATTCAAAATGATCCTCTCGCGTATTCACGAATAGGCTTAATTACCTAGAGCTGCTGTATTCCGTAAATTGACACATTTGCAGGAAGATGTATCAAACTAATCCACGTTCTCGAGACGAAATCGCCAGTATTGATAGGTTGAACCTCGATAGCAAATTCTTTTCTTACTGCTAGACCATATACATAACGATGGTAGTCAGACATAAAGGGTTAATGAGCGACACTTCCTGTCGACAATGCCACGCAATAAACATTGAGAAAATTTGTGGAGATAAGAAGATGAAATGGTATGAACCCCGCGCTCCATGATGTTTTAAGAAAATTCTAGTTGACATGCATCAAAGTCTTAACTATGGTCTAATCTCGGGTGTAACCGAGAAAATTCTCGAGACTAAAGGTTCCAAAGCTGCCAACACGAAGGAAGCTATGACAAGAGCACTACCTTCAGAGGCAACTCAAGAAATGGCAGAGGAACTGTTCTTGCGGATACGTTATGATTGCTACTTGCTTTCCCAGAGCAAAATTCCACCCAGGCAACTTTCTGTGTCACCGCAAGTCCAAGCGGAAAACGTTCCAGTGGCAACACCGTCAAGTGCTCCGATGCGGAGTTGTCCATTGAAAGCAGTCCCAGTGTGCTCAGGAACAAGAAAACGCCCAAAAGCCGAGCAAACAAATTAATTACCACGTTGGACGATTTTGGTTCCTGAGGATATGTGGATATGTGACCAGTGTGGGTCTGGAAATATGATTGCACTGTGCGCAGGACGATGTCCAGAGTGCGGTCATTTTGAGGATGAATGTTGCCAAGGTCCTGCTGAATACTGGCAGCAATGAAAAATGTATTCGTTGGCGGTATAGTCGATCAGAAATTATAGATGCTAAGAATCAAGGCAAGTAAGCTTTTCTTGTCGGCTTGACTTGAGGATTGGGAGAGCGACTTATAATTTGACTTGCTTGACGTGGTGTTGAGATGTTTATTCGATCGATCTCCCATAAATCTAATTTTTGTCGTCTCTTCTTTATGATAGCTACCTCAGCCCTGCCGTGGCACTACTAGCACACTAAGGAGATTCGATTTCGATTTGCCTTCACAGCCACGCGAGAGCCGTGCATGTCCATCCAGCTCTTCTTCGTACACTACGTTGACAAGGGCTTACTTATGTGAGGTAGGCGAAGTCCTCGAAGAATCTGACGTACATCCGTCCACAGTGGCCAAGCATACGCAGCCGTTCTCGCTCGAGGTTCCTTCTGACCTTCGGATGCCTGTATACAGGCCTATAGCCGACATGCTCAATATCCGAAACAGGCAATCGCTGTACTGCTGACCTCACCCCGTCCTGACCGGGGCGAGAGGCTCTGCAGTGGGCCCTCCTGGCCACGTCCCTAGCTGCACATCATTGCCATCAGCCATCACATAGTCTGTGTGACTAACCGCAAGGGCGTCTCTGGACGGAAGTCAACAGGTCGGGCGAATGGAAACTCGTCGTGACGAGACCCCATCCCGGGAAACAAAGCTGCACGACTAATTGGAGGCTTGGATATCATCTCCCGTCTCCACAATTGGGCGAATCGATTTGAGTGACGACCGGGTGCGACTTGGGAGGAGGTGAGAAGCGGGGTAGGGGGGTTGTGGACTAGTAGCGTTGGAGCTCTAGTTAACCTCACAGTTGTCCGTATTGAAGGGTCCAGCAACCTCAGCTGTGTGTTGGAAGGACGTCTACGCCAGTATCACTACAGATTGCAAGTTTGCTGAACATATTTCAAGATGACGCTTGATATATACGCTGATCCATGCACGGTACGTTTCATCAATTGACTGGAGAAGAGACTCAAAAAAATTGAATCGCCATGAATAGGTGAACTGCCGTAAGGTCTTAGCCGGCCTCGAACAAATGAAGGTCGACTACAAGCTTCATTTCATCAGCTATTTCAAGGGAGAGCACAAAGGCGATGAATACAAGAAGATCAATCCCAACGCAACCCTGCCCTCTGCCAAATACGAGGACCTGACTCTCACCGAGTCTGTAAGTAGTTCGTAGCAATAGAGCAAGAGGCTTTTGCTAATATTGCCAGAATGCGATCCTAATGTTCGCTTCCGACTTGGCTGGCTCCAAGTCACTGTATCCAAAGGATTCGAAGCAGCGCGCTGACGTTAACAAGTGGCTTCTGTGGGAGGCCTCATCTTGGTTCCCCACTTGTTATTCCTATCTCGTCGAGTACGTCGTCAAGCCAGCCATGAAGCAGGAGCCTGATGAGAAAGCCCTGGAAACTGAAAAATATCATGTTGGAGCCAAATCCATGGATACGCAACTCAGCAAGACCAAATGGCTGACGGGAGACAATCTGACCATCGCCGATATTGCAATTGCTGCTTGTATGCACCTGCATGCTGCCCAACGACTCCCTTTGGACCAATACCCCAACCTCAAGCGGTGGCTCATCGATGATATTGAGAATCTGGACGGTTGGAAGAAGACGCAGGGGCCCGTAAATAAGCTTGTGGGGATTGAGCCGGCAGCCACTGTACGTGCATCCTCTGTCCCTACCACTGTGAACTACACCCGGGCGGTCGATCAGCTCACCGAGATCTACTTCTATGAGACCGAGAAAGCTAAAGGCATTCATGAACCAGGAGACGAACCCGTAGAGATTCAAGTGCACGACGGCTGGGCACATGCCAAGGACTTCACCATTGACAAGAATGGGTTTTCGCTCCATGATTTTCATACCAAGCATGATCGTTGGGATGATGACGAGGCAGTTCGTACAGACTTTTATCCCGAAGTTGTCGAGTTCTTGAAAGAAACCACTGGTGCGAAGCGAGTTTTGGTGTTTGATCACACTATCCGTTCAGAGCGTAATGCCCAAAAGAAGCTTACAGACGAGAAGAATACTTCGCAACGCACTCCAGTCATGCTTGTTCATTGCGATTACACTGCTGAATCTGGTCCGGTTCGTGTTACTCAACTTCTTGGGGACGAAGCAGAGGAACTTCTGTCGCGCCGATTCGCTTTTATCAACGTCTGGAAACCTCTTAATGTTGTTGAAGAGCGTCCTTTAGCCATGTGTGATGTCCAGTCTTGCAAAGACGAGGACTTTTTCAAGCTCTTCTTGCGGTACCGCGAGAGGAACGGAGAAAACTATGTCATGAAGCACTCTCCTCGGCATAAGTGGTGGTATTTCCCCAAGATGAACCCTGACCAGTCGATTCTGTTGAAGACTTTCGATTCCGCTACAGATGGGCGTGCTCGTTTCGTCGGCCACACGGCTTTCCAAGATCCCAGTAGTCCACCAGATGCGGCGGCCCGTGAGAGTGTTGAGATTCGGACGATTTGTTTCTATTAGGGCTTCCTCTAAAGTAGCTCGCTTGCGAATTCTTGAAGCATCAATGAAGACCTATATTTATGCGTTCCAAATTCTGGTCTCTACCTGTGCGCACCCATCCATCAGGCGTAAGTACTTTGACAGGCCGCAAAGCCAAAAAATCATGACCAGTTCTCTTTTCCGCGAGCACAAGCTTCACACCTGTCCGTGCCTCATCGCGATACGTTCTCGTCAAGGACATTCCCGGTCGAACATCGTCGTAGTTGTAGTATTGCTCCATCAGGTTAGGTGCCAGTCTTTCGACGCAGCCCGTTGCAAAACTAGCTAGTCCTTTCTTCTCTGCGTTTACGATATAGGCCGGTAGTCTTGCTCCACATGCTGTGCTTCTCCATATATGACCTTCGGATATATCGTTGATCTGATCATAATTCTTGATGACTTGCTCAGAGCCATCTGGGGCTCGAACGAGATTATAATCAGGGAAAGAATCCCTTACTTCGACCTTGTGTATGAGTGGCACGGCCCAGGTCTCCCTATTTACCATATCTGTGCGAAGGTTGGTCTCAAAGGTAAATGTCGACTCGTGGCCCCATGAAGGTGACATGACGAGGATTTGAGTGTTGCGCGAGCCCACAGCGTCTTTCGTGATGAGGTCGTTCAGGCTTGATGTAATGTCACACCATGAATCAGAGCCAATTATGTTTGCATGATCTTCATAGCCACACCTAAGCAATAATTCCCCCCCTAATATGGTTCCACAACTCACGACTAACGATTCAATATTTTTCAATGTGACCCAGTCTGCAGAGCCACTGCTTGATCCCTTATGCGCATCAATGGGAACAGGACTTTGACCAGAACCGAACAATGCTGAACACATAGCCCCCAATCGTAGGCGTACATTCCGCATTCGTGGTAGGATTCGACGTATAGTTTCGCAGACGTGGATGCTCTCATCGTCCATGTAATCATAGCCATTAGTATCGAGTTCTAGGTTGATGCAGGAAGGTGGCAAGGCATTGACAAGGCCTGTTATTGTTGTCCGTCGAAGCATGTACCACTCCACAGCTCCTTCGATGACCAAGGAGAATGACACAAGATTGTGCAATCTAGGAAGTATAGGAATGAAGAGCGCAAACGGTAGCCGCGCATCAACCGTTTCATATGTCACTCCCTCTCTCACTCCCTCTTCCATCCAAAGGCCGTTCTGTCTAGCAATCCAACGGTCGATTCCAATATGGCTAGATTCGTTCGACTCAGCTTCATTCCAAGGATCTGTTAGGTCTGTAGGTCGAAAAGGGTCCTCGTCCAGCATGGAATCTTCGGAGCCAATACATAGGGACAAAGAACGCACAAGTTTTGCGTACTTGGAAGAGACGAATCCATGAGCAAACGGCTCAATACGCCTTGTCGAGATGCTGATGTTGCCGTAGAGGAGGGGAATGCCGAGCGCATGCCACCGCGCAGATACTTTGATGAAGGCAAGAAGATCCTGGGCTGCTGACGCGTTTCGTTTGAGCTGTGCCGCTATAGCGATGAGAACATCATCTGGAACATTTTCCATGCTGAACATGATGTGGTTTTTGGTGGGTGGCATCCGCTGGTGGCAGGAGGCCGCAACGAGTTATTGTTCACAGCTGAGACGAATTGGGCGTCGTGCAGGCAACAAGGCAGCGGAAAGCTGCCCAACTAGAACGGTGGCGACTGCAACCTCTTAACCTACTTCATAAGTACACGAACTAAGCGCAGATATTATCTGTAGTTGCGTATGGTTGATTCATCGAATGAAGCGAGCAAGTGTCTAGAACCGCGATAGAGTACGAGTGGATGGCTGAAGGCGACGAAAGACTCCAGCAACGGGGGAGTTTGCCATGGGACGACGGAAAGGCAGGGCCGCCTAGAGGGCTTCACACATCTATAGCGCTTGACTAGGTAGGATTTGTTTTAGTGGAGTGCGGCACAACTATCGCAAGGCTACAGCTGTATTCTTGATGTTGTAACTTGCAACAGGCGGTCGCGGCCGTCGTGGTTGCTCCTGGCAACAGCACCTGCGCTTGTTGACCGACAGGCACGATCCAGCCTCACCCCACACTCTCTAGAACTCCTCGCAACCCAAATAACTCAAAAGACAAACCAAAAATGGCCATGAACCCTCCGCCGCGGCCGTCGAGCTCGCTGTTCGATGTCTTCTTGCGTCTGCGCCCCTCCAATTCTGGAAATGCGCGCTTCCTCAGCGTTGAAGAGAACGAGGGAAACCATGCCACACACATCACCATCAAACCCCCCTCTCACGACAATCGTAAGCGCGCAATCGAGCGATTTGCCTTCACCCAAGTGTTCGAAGAGAATGCGCGCCAAATGGACCTGTTCAAGGGCACCGGCATTGTCCCCATGATCGAGGGCGTCCTGGGTGCGCCCGGCCATCACGGACGAGACGGATTGTTGGCAACATTGGGAGTCACAGGCTCGGGAAAGGTGCGCAATCCAGGTCTATCCCGAGAGTCAAGATCTAATGCCATCAACAGAGCCACACAATTCTTGGGACTAAATCGCAGCGCGGCTTGGTCCAAATGGCCTTACAGGTCCTTTTCCAGACATGTGACCGACAGCTTGTTCAGTCGTTCTATGGCGCGCCGGCCTTCACGACTCTCGCGGCGGCTGATGTTTCTGAGGCGCACATGTACACTGCCACGGCTTTTCTCGACGCCTTGTATGGAGACAACCAGTCCGAGCGTTTCCCCTCGCGAGCACAAACGCCTATGCCAGTACGTGCCTTCATGCATGTCCCGAAAATACCGAGACTAATGTAGAATAGGATTGTAGTATCTTCTCCGCAGGCGGCACATCTCGATCAAATAAAATACCACGGCCTTCGGCGCTGCCCCAAACCCCGTCAGTTGCAGACATTGAAATAGAGGCGGATCCAAGTGTTGAATACGCTATTGTCATCTCCATGTACGAGGTGTATAATGATCGTATCTTCGACCTGCTGAGCGGAAGTGCGATGAAGAACAAGAACTCAACTGTGAAGCGGAGAGCACTGCTGTTCAAGAGCACAGAGCAAAGCCCAGACCGCAAAGTTGTTGCTGGCTTGACCAAGACAATCTGTGGGAGCTTTGAAGAGGCCATGATGGTCCTGGAGACAGGACTCATGGAGCGCAAAGTCGCCGGTACCGGCAGTAATGCTGTCAGCTCTCGAAGCCACGGCTTTTTCTGTGTCGAGGTCAAGAAGCGAGATGCACGGAGACAGGGCCCTTGGTCAAGCAGCAACCTGACCATAGTCGACCTGGCGGGCTCTGAGCGAGCACGAAATGCAAAGACTGCGGGTGAGACACTTGCTGAGGCCGGCAAGATCAACGAATCACTCATGTATCTGGGTCAATGCATGCAGATGCAGTCTGATAACCAAGGCGGCTCAAAGGTGAGGAGAAGCAGCCCTCATCTTCTAAACTGGTTCAAGCTGACAAGACATCAGAACGTCGTTCCTTTCCGCCAGTGCAAGCTTACAGAACTTCTTTTCTCCAACTCCTTCCCTTCCTCTACCCGCCACACACAGCATCACCATCAGCCACAAAAGTCGATCATGGTTGTCACTGCAGATCCACAGGGCGACTTCAACGCTACCTCTCAGATTTTGCGTTACTCTGCCCTTGCTCGTGAAGTCACCGTTCCTCGGGTTCCTTCTACTACATCAACCATTTTATCTGGTGGCCTCCTCAAGCACCCCGGAACGACAACTTCCTCAGGCCGCACTACTCCCTCTGCTGTTCTGGAAGAATTGGAGAATGCCAACGCAGAGATCGCCCGCCTGACTGCTGAAATGGAGGTCTTTGCCCTCCGACTCGCGGAAGAAACGTCCCGTCGCAGAGCTGCAGAAGCCTCTTGGGCAGCGGCAGAAGACCACATGGCCGACCTCGAGCAAGAGATCCGTGATGAATGCTATGTTGAAATGGAGACGGCAGTCGACCAGGAGCGTCGCCGCTGGCAAGCCGCACTAGACAACGAGCAGGACAACCAGCAAGCCCACTTGGACAATAAGATTGACGTGGTGATCCGGGCGACCAAGGCTCAGATGCGTCAGGAGGTCAAGGTGTACGAGGATCCTGACCCGGAACTGAGAGACCGGATTGATGAGCTGGAGAGGGAGAACGAGGTTCTCAAGACCAAGTTGGAGGCGAGAGAGCGCGAGGCGCAGAATCGGTCGGCTAGCCCGGTCAAGAAGATGAGGGTGCTCAAGTCAAAGAAGTGGGAAGATCCTGAGCAGACTTTGGGCTTTGGACACGATGATTGAGCGACTGGAGTGGCGTTGTGTATATGGTTACGACGGCATGGCTGGCGTTTGTGGGGTTTGCGCGTTGACATTGTGGGCGACGTGGATCATTGGGTTGCTTCGTGAAAGTTCGATACCAATATGCATTTCTGCGTGCTTTTCATTGTTACCTTGATAGTGGAAATAATGATGATGCTTCACTATACATATTCCAGTCCTCATCGAGCGACCCGCTGGACGAGTTTGGGCAAGAGCTAATATCCGCTCTGGCCGTTTTCTTCTTCATCTTAATCATCGTCATCATCAACAAGAAGTCTTTCCAGATCAACACTGCCCATCTCAGACAGAATATCACTGGTCTCTGTGAGCGGACTGCTCTCACGACTTTTCCTCTCTCTCGTCTCGGACATTGAAGCAACGCGGGTTCGTCCAGTGATTTCCTAAACCACCTTCTGACCCTCGCCAAATCCCTCCACCGCCCCCAGTGCGTCGGCCCCCAACCCCGTCCCATCGCCCTTCCAGCCATGTGAAAACACCTCGAAATTGTCATCGACAAGCCAATTCAGATCTTCGCTCTCGGGCCGCAGCGTTCGCGCTAGTCCACTGCCTGGCTTGGGATAGTGTACTGGCGGATCGGTGTCGTAGCCGTCGTCTTCGTCGTACTGGTTTCCGGCAAGATCTATGTTCGTCCGGGGTTGGGGCTCTGGGTTTTGCGAGCGGAATTCACCGAGGAGTTGGGCTTCGGCGGGGTCTTCGTCTGAGAAGGTGTGGGGGGTGTGGCCGTTGGGTGGGGAGGTCATGGAGGATTGAGCTGTTGTCAATGCTGGTGCGTGGTATTGCGGTTGTGGTTGCAAGAAGAGCTTTGTAGCCAAGGACGGTTGGTGGTGTGGTTGTGGTTTGATTGCTGAGGGATGTGGTATGAGATTTTGGACGTTGGGTGGGAAGAGAGGAAGTTCGGGGTGTCGTATGATTGCGGTGAGCAATAGGCTTACTAGTTGTTGCTGTGGAAGGGTTGAGAAGTAGGCCCGTTTCTACAAGATAAATTAGTGTGTGTATGAGTTGGAACATTCAAGAGAACTCACGTCGTCTATGGATAGGCCCTCAGCAGCGACCAAGTCCTGTGTTCCTTCTACAACACTCTGCCTCGAGCGCATACAGGGCCCGCATAACCACTCTTTCTCCAGCACCGTGACGACCTCATTGCTGATAGGAGGCGAGTGACAGTATTGGTGATACGCGGTACTACACGAATCGCAAAATACTATACGATTGTTCGCGGGCTCGGTTTCTCGATGGCACGTCTTGCACTTGGCCGCGAGGAGCGTTTTTGTGGACTTTCTCCGTTTGACCGTCTGTGAAGGCTCCGGCAGTGTTGGGACGAATGCGACGGGTTTGTTCACACTTCGACCAGACTTTGTTCGAGTGGGAAGGGGCGTGTACGAGTCGGAGACGTCAGAATTGTCGTCCTAGGGTTTGTCAGAACAATGCCAGCAACCAAAGCCTCCCTCAAGGAGAAACTCGCATTGCTTTCCTCGTCACTCTCGGAGCGTTTCCGCTTCCCCCCTCGTCCCCCGCCCCGTCCTTTGCCTCGTCCCCGCCCTCGGCCTGACCCACGTCCAGATGGCGCGCTGGCAGGCGATGCGCCCACTTCCGACTTCAGGTGACTGGGAGTCCCAATTCTTCCCCCTCTTCCTCTGCGGCCACTGTTCGTAATTGGCGGGGGAGTTGGCAGCTTGTCGCTCGTAACGTAGTTCTGCAGTATCTCTGCCCGCTTGGCCTCGAATGCTGCGCTGCCCGAGGCATGGCCGCCTTTGCCTTGCAGGCGCTCGAGAATGGCTGCTGTGGAGGCGGAGAATTGCGGGAAGCTGGAGCCCGCGGGCGCGGTGCTGTTTGCCGAGAACGAGGACATTTGCGACGACCATGCGGGAGCGATGGGCGTGGTCGACTGCGGAGTTGAGGCGGACATGCTGGCTGCGCCGCCCGGGGACGGGGACGCACCATTGTCTGCACCGGAAGGGTCGTGTGAGGGATTGGCTGCGGCCATGGTGCCCCTGATTGGTCCGCGACCTGCAATACACAACGAGGGATAGCACAATTGCGCTCAGTGAGCTGCTTGGAGAGAACCGCAGGCGTCGCAATAGATGGAGCTCAGATGCACGGCCCAAGGCTCAACCGTCAGGCCTGTCACCAAGCTAGCGCGCCTCGTATACTCCTCCCCAATACCGACACGATGAACAATCTGTAAATGCAACGATCATGAACAATTCTATCTAGCAAGCTCCAGACAGCAATAACGACTTGTTTAGAGCCACTAAGATGGCGGAGATAGTCCTACGAACAGCAGCAATGAGGTGTGGTCTTGGGTGTGCATAGGTACGTTCTGGATAGACAGGGAGTCGCGCATGACTAGCCTACTCTGAAGGTCGATGCCTCAGGCCAACGCCAGGTTTGTCCAAATATATCGTATCAGAGCACGATACCCTATGCTATCACACCCTCGTCTCGTAGGGCGCCCACATCTTCTTGACTCATACCCAACATGTCTCCGAGTATCTCGTCGGTATGCTGGCCCAGTGTAGGTGGAGCCATCCGAACGCCAGGCTTCGAATCTGACCATTTGACCGGTGTGTTCACAAGCTTAATCGGACCACATGAAGGGTGGTCCACTTCTTTAACCATATCTCGAGCGCGCACTACAATGAATCAGTGTGCAATTTCTTAAATTCCCGCAGCCCAACGTACCATGATCGTGATTGAGAGTATCTTGTACATCATTGATAGCGGCATATGCTACAACGATTGATCAGCTCAGCTCTTTGGTTGGATGACATATACGCACGCATGCCAGACCCTTCTAGGATCTCAAGCCATTCCTGGGTGGTCTTCTGTCGTGTCTCCTGCTCGATGAGATCTTCTAGAGTGTTCCTGTTCTGTACCCTCAGGGCGTTGGTTTTGAATCTCTCATCCAGTATGTATTCTGGCTTGCCAATCTTATTGCATATAACCCCGTAGAGGCGATCGTTGCCTCCGCCCAGCAAAATGTCGCCGTCAGATGTTCTGAAAGCTTTATAGGGTACAATGGATGCTGCCGGGTGTTAGCCTCAATCTGTACATACTGGAGCATAACTAACGGTGCGATGTTCCCCATCTACCGGAATCTCTTTCCCCACTGATGAGACATGAACTTGCGATGTTTGCAAGGGTAGCTACCTGGCAATCACTTAGAGCAACATCAATATGCTGGCCTTTGCCGCTCTTCATTCTGCCCAAGAGAGCAGCCATGACCGAGTTTGAAGTGTAGAGTCCAGTTGTCAGATCAGTGACTGCGACCCCGACCTTGACTGGTGGCCCGTCGCGTGCACCTGTGATATGCATCAATCCCATCTCTCTTGGAAAAGTTAGCGCTGATATACCTGAATCTGAAAAACCTACGCCTCGACCATAACATCGTATCCTGCTCTGTTACTGTACGGTCCTGTTTGACCATATCCAGTGATGCTGGCGTAGATGATGCTTGGATTGATCTTCGAAACTGTGTCATAGTCCATGGCATACTTGGCAAGAGACCCAGGCAGGTAATTTTCGACCAGTACGTCGCATGATTTGACCAGACGGTGTAAGATGTCGACACCAGCTGGATGCTGAAAGGAAAGACCTAAAGAGCGCTTGTTTCGGTTTACCTGTAGTTTGTTACTCTCGAATAATTCAGAGAAAAATTGATTGACTTACACCAAGGTAGTAAGCGCTTTCCCCAGGGCCCTTTGTATCATCTGTGTATTTGGCATATGGCGGACCCCATGCTCGGGTATCGTCTGGTACCGTTCAGCTGCTTGATTGTGGATGTAAAGGACCTCATTCTTACCTCCTCTAATAGGGTGCTCAATCTTGATAACATCTGCTCTGTAAGAATCTGTTAATTATATACTCTAAATGTCGCCAACCTCAGATGTTGGTCCATACAGGGCTCTCCGTCGCATACCCGAGATCTCCGAGAATTTGTGTGCAGTATGGCTTAATTTCGATCAGACGCTATTTGCTTTATCATGATTTTTGGAAACTTACTCCAGCCAGAACTCGTGTCATGTCAAGTACTTTTATGCCTGCCAAGGGTAGGTTCGAAGTATCGCCAGACGCCTCGGTCGCGAGCCCTCGCCGAAGGCCATTTTTGGGCCAATTGCTAATAGAGTTTGAAAGAAATCTCTGGAAGACAAGCCTCGGGCTTCTCAGCATGAAGTTCGACATTTTAAATTCCAAATGAAATTGTCTCGAAGAATGTTTAGGTGACGGCATGCTTCCCCACGATGAATCACCTCCGAGCTCGAGCTCCGGTTCCGAGGCTCAATGCTAGCCTGGTATAACCCCACCATCTTTCTTTCTCCCATATCGCCCGCACCATGTTTACCGGTCTCGTGGAAACAATCGGCAGTAAGCATCTACAGTGTGTTATCGTCTTCGCGTACGGCGCAGCTGATGATGGTTAGCTGTTGCCGCCCTCGAAGAGCTCGACAAGTCGGCGTCTGGAGGCGGTGGCACGTCTCTGACCATCTCCGGATGTGAGGCCATTCTAGGAGATGCCCACCTCGGCGACAGCATCAGCGTCAACGGTACGTTTCATGTTTCTCTCTCTAGGCAGATTAAAGCGCGGGATTGACATTAGTATAGGCACATGTCTCACGGTCACTGAATTCAACGAATCCTCGTTCAAGATTGGCGTCGCTCCCGAGACACTCCGACGCACCAATCTAGGATCGCTGAAAACAGGCTCCATCGTCAATCTCGAGCGCGCGGTGTCTGCAGACACTCGCATGGGCGGACACTTTGTCCAAGGACATGTTGATACCGTGGCGACTATCCAGTCAATCACACCAGATGGAAATGCCCTGACTTTCCGGTTCAAGCCACGAGATGCGGCGGTATTAAGATACATTGTCGAGAAGGGCTACGTCACAATCGATGGGGCCAGCTTGACAGTCACCAAGGTGCAAGATGGGCCCGATGGATGGTGGGAGGTTATGCTGATTGCCTACACGCAAGAAAAGGTGGTCACAGCCAGCAAGCAACCTGGTGAAGAAGTGAATGTGGAAGTCGACCAGGTTGGTAAGTATGTGGAGAAGAGCGTGGCAGGATACTTTGAGGATTCAGCCAATGGAGAGTTCGCCATACTCGAGAAGATGGTCTCCAGGCTCGTGGAGCAGGCGCTAGCAAAGCAACGGAGCCAGTAGAAGAGAGAGTCTGACGGGAGGGTCCATTGCTTGGGGCGGAGGATCTGCTCGCTGAGGTGTATATGGTCAAGCGTGACAGCCCTGGCTAGCATTTTCAAGCTGATTGCAGCCTGGAGGGAAGATGATGAGGGTGGTTGGGCAGGCATGGCGCAGGCAAAATGAGGCGCAGCCCTGCTTTTTCCAAAGTCTATATATCGTGACTACCAGCGATACACCCAATCTACTAGACTACGTCTTTACTTCTACAATGCACGTTCACGAACGTGTGGTCTTTCAAGAAGACATCTTCATGGCCATGCTGGAACGTCGGCTCGTTGCTGCCTGGATGCTGCATATGCGCCTCGCTCCATCTTCCAGTCACAGTCTTGACAGCTGGCTGCGACGCGCATCTACACCACGCCAAAGCAATGGCGGCAATGTTATGTTGCAGTTCTGTCTACTTGAATCGACTGACCAACAGCTTGCTTACGATGCAGGACTAGCTTGATTCGCAGTGGAGAAGAGGTTAGGCAGAAACCCTGGCTTCCCCGTCCCGATACCTTTGCGACACTGACCGATCAAACTGCTTGCCCGGCTGTCTGCAACAGTATTTTTGTTTTGACCTTGGCTTCGCAGCAGTGCACAAGACCAGAGCCGTCGCCTATTTCTGACAACACAGCGCTCTCAGCCCTACCCCGGAGTGGCGCTTCCGTCTCATCCAAAATAGCAATCTTCGCCCGGCAGTACGACGTGACTTGGACGAGAAAAGCCGTCCGAAGGATTCCCAAGTTCTTCAGGTTGGGGGCCAAACGGATCGGATCAGGCAAATCGAGCGAAAGAGAAGGGAACAGCTGTGGGTAACGTGCAGATTGCTAAGGGTGTTTCGTGTGCGGCACAATCGATTGGCTTCCTGACCGGCGTGCTGCTGCAGGAAACACGTCAAGAGCCGACCCTCTCCAAAACCGCACGCAACAGCAGACTTCTTCACTAGACGCTCGTTTCTCACCCCCGGTGCTCGACCGTGCCCAAACTCTCTCTACGCCGTTTGTTCTGGCGCTAGAAGCATGAGCCGCTGGTGAGGGTTTCCTATCGGCTGACAACTTCCCGACAAGCGCTCCACCATGGACTGGCGACTGCAGGATTATGCAAAGGAGGCTGAAGACACCGCTTCTGGCCTCCATGTTTTTCTCGGCGAGATCCCACAATATCGCAAAGACATCACGGGAAACATGGCAGAACTTTTTGCCATCTCCAACGCACTTCATGTTCTAAATGAGTCTCTGGAGCTGTCCCGCTATGGACGATATTCGGGCCGGATCATCAAGGATCTGGAGATATGTCTACCCAGCCTGGGCTACACGCTCGACGATATTCGAAACATGTTCAGCAAGTCCAAAAGGAAACCAGCTCCTGGTGCTTTCCCAGGAACTCCACCATACGCTGTCATTTGGGAAGATGCACTCGCGGATCTGAAGACCCAAGGCATATCATTGCCAATACGTCTAGAACTGTTCAGAACTTATCTACAGGGCATGGCAGAAGCATTGAAAGGGTAAGTGTGCTTGATTAGGCCGCTGCAATCACAGACTAAGCTTGAGCAGCGAGGAAGACCAGGCCGAGCTACACCACGTCAGAACACGCCTAGCCAAACTGCTGAAGAAACAGGAGCCCATCGAATCATACTTTAAAAGGATTTCAGTCAACGGTCATACCTACCCGCGTACTCCTAAGCCACCCTCCCCTAAAGTTCCCCGGCCAAAGATTCACAGTCTCCCGACCTACCCAGCTCCAGGATTTGGTAATCATCATGGGGCGCTTCCACCACCGTTGCCACATCGAATACCAGGCATGCCAGGAGGACCTTCTTGGGCAGGCATAGGAGATATTCCGTACATACCCCCGCCGGTTCCAGAAATTCCTCAGTCGCCAACGTACTCATCAGCCTCTTCACATACCTATTCCAACAACTCCACGGACTCCGAACCAGTGGCGCATTGGGCAATGAAAATCTTCGATGGACGCCATTCTTCGACACCTTTTCAGACTCTTGGTGAGCCCACTATCTGTCTGGGCAGGGATGAGCCTCGCGTTATTGAACTGCTCGATAGCGATGGATTTGAAAAAATACTGGAGCTACCGTTCGAGGCTACTAATGTTTGGGTGAGGCTGTATTGGAGATCCGATGATCATAGAGCCAGGATTCTTTTTCTTACCATGGATCCACACGGGCGGCGCATGCGCCACTGCTTCCCTCTGACTGGTCTTAAATTGCTCCGAACCGAGTCCTGCATCCAACTCTGTCGCGTGAATAAGAGAGACGGCCAGCTCGACTTATGGGCTAGGTTACGTTTCACGCTGTATGAACGTAAGTGTCCATAATTTGCGTCATGGGCTCGACGTCCAACTAATGGATATTTAGGAATGGTACTCTTCTACTGCACCGCCGTGGCTATGAAGCGTCAGGATGAAAACGGTATCGCAGATGGATTGGAGGATTTCTTCAACCCTGGAGAGAAATTGGAGTTTAGTGGGCATGTCTTGCAACGATCCCCTCGAGAAGACATACTAACTTCGAGTAGGGAAATCATGGATAATAGATATCTCCACGCATTCCGCATTCTTCGTGACGAAGATTCAGGTTGTGTTCGATTCGAGGCTACTGCTCGTCGGGGACCACTCAAGACAATTGCTATTTGGACAGCCTTTGTTACGAAGTATGTGGGACATAAAAGCTGGATGAAGCGGGTCGGCACTGCAACCATCCAGTTTGGTGAATTGCACCCATATATGTTCTGCGAAGGGTACAAGCTGCCCAAAGGACCCACGGGCAAATATCAACTTACTTTCACTTCACCCGAAGGTACGCTTCATCCTCCGTTCACCGACGCTTAGAGGCTAACAAAGTTTCAGATGCAAGAACTTTTAAAGAAAGATTCAATCGCATCAAGATCTAAAAGAGCAACGCAAACTCACTCAGGGACTGTGCTCGCTTCTGGAGCTATCCTGATCTCGCTTTGGGCGTGTTCAATCAAAAGCCTTTTACAGGGATGCCTCTGAAGGAGGCAAGGAATTAGTGCGCCACGAACTCACGGTAAAAGTTCTTATGACTGATGACTGAACGACGACATGATGAGGGCGGTCTCTTGCTGTTTGCACGATATACCCCTCTCAATCTGCATTTCACTTGATCGTGGTTCGGCAAAATTGGCTTTGGTCTCATTTGTGTTTTTTATGGCTTGTTTGTCAAACCGATGCGCTTTTTAGCTTACTTAATTTGTCTGGACAAATGTTTCTTATGTACCTAAGTAGGCAGAATGCAAAATGACCCTGTTTCCTTCACCGCAAACCGAGTCTGGGCGATGTCATGGCTGGATTGGGCATAGTTTGGCCGTGAGGCGTGGCGGGGCATACGATTGTGTCTGTGCGACGTACCAAAACCAAAAATTTCCCGACACGCAAAGAATCGGCGAGTAGCAGCGCCCAGGCTGTCTTTCTCTCTCTTCCTCTCTCTCCACCAGCATTTGCTCTCGCGCCCTTGTGTTCTCGTTCCATAGCCTTCACCATGGCGAACCAGCAGGATGCAGGAAAGACGGACCCGCTGACCGGCATGGCGCACTCTGAGGCCCATTACTTCAACAGGTATGCTCGTTGAGATACAGGCAACAAAAGACCTTGGCTGACTTTGTCGCGCGCAGCTATAACCACCATGGTACGTTCTAGTGCTATGAGACGCGAGACGATTGCTAATCTGTGTATACAGGTATCCATGAGGAGATGCTGGTGCGTATTATCCCGCAGTGCGGCTACAATGCCCGTCTGCCTAACGCCAACGCAAGTACTGATCAAACAATTTAGAAAGATGAGGTGCGCACCAAGAGCTACCGCGATGCCATCTACCAGAACGGCCACCTTTTCAAGGACAAGGTCGTTCTCGATGTCGGTTGCGGAACATCGATTCTCAGCATGTCAGTCCTTCGATATCCTCTCTCGAGCCCAGAGCAGGCGCTGACAGCGATCTAGGTTCGCCGTCAAGGCAGGCGCAAAGCACGTCATCGGCGTAGACATGTCAACCATCATCGAAAAGGCCCGCGAGATCGTCGAGCAGAACGGCATGTCAGATAAGATCACCCTTCTCCAGGGCAAGATGGAGGAGGTCAAGCTACCCTTCGACAAGGTCGACATTATAATATCAGAGTGGATGGGCTACTTCCTGCTTTACGAGAGCATGTTGGACACTGTTCTGTACGCTAGGGACAAGTATCTGGTCAAGGACGGCTTGATCTTCCCCGACAAGGCAACCATCTTCATGGCCGGCATCGAGGACGGCGAGTACAAGGAGGAGAAGATCGGCTGTAAGTAGCTCTTCCCTATTTGGAGGCGACATTACTAATTCTAGCAGTCTGGGATAACGTCTGGGGCTTCGACTACACTCCTCTCAAGGCCACCGCCATGACGGAGCCTCTCGTTGACACCGTTGACATCAAGGCCGTCGTCACTGATCCAGCACCAGTAATCACCCTCGACCTCTACACCTGCACAGTCGCCGATCTCGCATTCCATCTGCCGTACGAGCTCAAGGTGCGTCGTAGCGACTTCATCCACGCCGTTATTGCCTGGTTCGATATCGAGTTCGCCGCCTGCCACAAGCCCATCCGATTCTCCACCGGCCCCCACACAAAGTACACGCACTGGAAACAGACCGTGTTCTATCTCAAGGACGTCTTGACAGTCGAGGAGGGCGAGACCATCAGCGGAATGCTGGAGAACAAGCCCAGCGAGAAGAACCACCGTGACCTAGACATCACCATCTCGTACAAGCTTAACACGGAGGATATGCACAGGCAATCATCGGGCGTGGCATCGTACAAGATGTGCTAGTCTCTCGATTGGGCTGGGGGGGATGGATGGGCGTAAAATGGGAATGGCTGTCCTTCGGTTGGAAGAAAGACTAATTGTCGCACGATAGACTACATGCAGAGGATTCGGCGTTTGGATGGGTTCGGGCTATGAAAATCTAGGGTAGCATGAGCATGTTCACGAGTTACGAAAGCAGGGACCAATATTACAATTGGGAATTCCTCCCCTACAAAGATTTTCTCTTTTCACCTCTCACTCGCTCCTTGATTGCTACTACTTGATTGCTACTACTTGATTGCTATTACTTGATTGCTACTACTTGATTGCTACTACTTGATTGCTACTACTTGATTGCTACTACTTGATTGCTTTTCCCTGATTACTACTCCTTGCTTGCTATGAAACTGATCTGAAGAAAATGCAAAAACTCCATTGGTATGCTGTGCGCTTGATCGCTGGGTATCTATGCAAACCATGAATCCCCCATCAAACGCCAGTAGGGCCGTTACAAAGCCAGAACCATATCCTAAGAGAGAAAAAAGTGTAATCCCATCCATTTCGATTCTCGGAAAATCCTCCTCTGGCTCTGAAATGTAAGGAAAAGGTGTAATCCTATCCATTTCAATCCCAGGAAAATCTTCCTCTGAAAGGTGAGGGAAAAAAGAAGACCCAGCCGTGTGAAAATGCATGTCGATGGTTGCAATGGCTCAAACACAAATAAGCAAACCTCAGGTGGACCGAGGCCAATAGT
Source organism: Pyrenochaeta sp. DS3sAY3a (assembly GCA_001644535.1). Lineage (NCBI taxonomy): Eukaryota > Fungi > Ascomycota > Dothideomycetes > Pleosporales > Cucurbitariaceae > Pyrenochaeta > Pyrenochaeta sp. DS3sAY3a. The sequence continues at coordinate 41,221 of KV441669.1, read as the reverse complement.
CGAATAGTCCGGGGCTAGGGCGCATATTCGAATAGGCCGAAGCCAGGCATACCGCGCATCTACTCGTAATCGAAATCTTCTCCAAAACCCTCGTCAACGTCTTCCAGGTATTGTTGCTCGTGGTCTTCATCTTCGTCTTCGTAAGTTGCCTCTTGCATCTCCTCGTACTCTTCTTCGTCGTCTTCCTCTTCATGCTCTACGTTGGCGACCGGGACGACAGGTGGAGTGTGTGCGGGGTGACTGGGTGCAGGACTTCCGCCTTGACCGCTGTCCGAGGGGGTTACCGCCATGTTGCCGCCTGGGAAAAGCTCTTTGAGTCTGTCGTAGTCGATGTGGTTGCTGAAATGCTTGGCGCGCTTCTTGAGCATCCTGTGTGCAGCGTCAGCGGCACTCGTCGCGGGCTGACCCTCGAGAATGCTGCCGTCACCCATCTGGTGGTGACGACGCTTCTGTTTTGGCTTCTTGGGCTTCTCTTGAGCACGTTCGAGTTCGCTTTCGAGCATCTTCTTCTGCTGGTCGCGCAGCCAGTCCTCGTTCTCGGTAAGCCAGATTGCTTCCTTGCGTCGAACCTCAGCTGGACCTAATAAGCAATTTGCAACGTCAGGGTCGTCCTCGAACTCATCTTCGCCAATGTCCGGGGATAAGTTGATGGGAACCTCGCGGACGTCTGTTTGCGCGCGAGCCATTTCTTGGGCCGTCCAGCCAGTTCGTTGGAGAAGGTCGTGGTTCTCATTATCGGCAAACTCTTTGAATATGGCTTCCCAATCCTTGATGGCGTGCGTAAGCTCGGACTCGATATCTTGCTCGATCTCAAGGTCTTCAGGGTCGATGGCAATGGGTTCTCGTTTCTTGGCAGGTCGACCGCGCTTCTTCTTAGTAGGCACAAAGTCAGCATCTTCATCTTCGCCAGCCTCAACTGCCGCGACTGCATTGGCTATAGAGTCGACCATATCATCGTCGTTGCCATCCAGATTATCTGTGTCGGTCACGAGCATGTCGCTTGGCTCATCTTCCTCGTCGGCTTGCGTGGGAGTCGGCAGAGATTTGCCATTGTTTAGTCGCTTCCTCTTGCTTGCTCTAAGCGGAGCTTTGCTTGGGCCAGCCTGAGAATCTGTGTCAGGTGACTGCTCATGGACCGAGTCGCCATCATTGTCATCAGGTGAAGCCCGGGCTTTCCTTTTCTCTTTGCGCTCTTCCTTTTCTGCTCTTCTCCAAACGGAAGGAGGCTGGGTGGTAACTTTCAGACGTTGGCCGATATCTCGGAACTGCTGGACGCTAAGCGCCGAACTGGGAGTTTTCTTGTACTCGTACAGACGGGCGTTGATAGTCGAGTCGGCCACTTTGACGACGTACACGACCTCGCGAACGGATCGACGAAAGTTGTTCATGCGCGCGGCAATGATAATACAGGCGCCGCAAAGACCTGCGGGCTGGCGACCCTGTACCATCCAATCTCGGTTCATGCGCTTCAACAGCTTGCAGGCGTCATCGGCTACCCTGTGGGAATACTCCTCGAACTCAAGTTTGCGACAGTACTTCAACATCAAGGGCTCGATCTCCTGGACAGCCTTGTTGCCAATAAGCTGGGCTGGGTCTTCTTCACCGAGCCTCTTGAGAAAGGCTTTGTATGTTTCTCCAAGAACCCAGACGTTTGTCTGAATCTTCTCGGCCAGGTCCATGAGCATGAGGGTATTCTCGGGTTGGCGGCGGGAAGCCATGTAGATGGCAACGGCAGCGACGGACCGCATGCGGCGACCCTGGATGAAGTTGTGGTTCATGGCGAGCTTGTACCAGCCAATTGCCTGCTCAACGACGGCCTGGCGGACCTGCAGAGAATGGGCGAGAGCCTCGATGGCATGGCGGCCGTGCATGGCGGCCTGCTCTCTGCTCTCCATGCCGCCCAGGCCTCGCATGGTGCCGCCCATGGAGTTCGCATGTCGCTGGTTGTCGCCAATGAATCCACCCTCGACGATCGCGGCGCCGCCTGCCGTCTCACCAAACGTGACTTCGGCGACAATGGAGCTTTCCTCGAAAATTTTACCGCACGAATAGCAGAGCGTCTGGTTGTCCTCGGTGCTGATCTCGGGCGTGTCGCAGCATCGGGGGCGCTCGACTGGCCGCGGGGGAGGCGGCAAAGGCTGCGCGTTGCGCTTGGTAGCGATTGACTGGTATGGGTTCGGCTTCTTGGAGGTGTCGAGCCCGCCAATGCGTGCGCGCGGCACTCGAGGCCGCGGCACCTCGGGCATGGCCATGGAGGGCGTGAGTCTATGGCAATGCGGTGGTTGTGGCAGGCGCGAAGCTGGTGGGGGGTAATCGCATCGCCTTGGGGGCTTGTGGTCGCGGTGGTTGTGCGGTCGGCTTCTCACAGGCGCAAGTGAGAGGGCTGGCACGCCAAAGTCGCCGCGGGGCGCGTCACGTGGTCTCGCCGAGCCAAGAGCGGCCCAGGTCGAGTCGAGTCTACGCTTAGCCCGATTGGGACCCTGCGAGGACTGCACCTCGCTTTGCAGACTGCAGGCCTCGCTGTGATTCCAGGGCCACAGAGCGCACCCCGCTGGCCGTCGGCGAGGTCTGGCATCCATAGTAGGCTGAAGTAAAAATACCTGCGGCGTCGCGTCTGGTCTACCGCGGTACCTGCAGCCAGGCCTGCCTGTGCACTGCGAGTGATGCAGGCGCCCGCGGCTATTGGCTGGCGGGCCCTCTGGCACAGACACAGTTCCCTTGCGGGCCTCCCCAGCCTCCTCCGGACTAAGAGCAGAGAGGTACGTAGTCTGAACAGGTACTTGATCCGGTCCCCGCAGCTGGCCCTGCGCTGCTCCCAGCTTATTATCCTCACCTCAAAAGCTCGTCTCACCTCGTCCCAAAACCTCCCTTTCTCGCATCCTTTCGTCCATTTCCCCCAGCACCTATCTAGACATGTCCACTCGCAAGAGGAAGCAGGAGGCCGAGGAGGAGGAGGAGCTTGTTGCCCTCCCTTCTGATGAATCCGATGAGGAAGAGGAGTAAGTGAGCACTCTCCTGACGTCACCCATTGTGTTCAACCTCGCACTTATGCGCTTCTGCCGTTTTCTGAATCGCATGCCATCGCTGAAATGAATGGTGTTTTTGTACTGTTGCCAGAGAGCTTCGTTGTCGCAGCGCAGCTCCTCCAGGGTCTCCGTCAGCCTGCGCAACCGGCACCCATCCTCGCGCAATTGCTCCAATTCTCATGCTTTTACCCCCCAATTGCTTTTTCTACCTCACAGTCATGCCGCTTAGATTGTATTTTGCCGTGACGTTTGCTTGATCTATGCCGTTGCGACACTCCCGCCTTTGCTCACCAGGCTGACACTGTCCCCTTCAGATACGCCGAGTCTGAAGGCTCCAACTTTGACGATGAGGAAGACTCTGATGAGGCACCGCGTAAGTCTTGTGTATAACACTATCACGTGTTGTTGCACCATTATCGCGCAGTGACTGACGTCTTGCTCAGCGCCAAAGAAAAAGTCCAAGCGCGCAAAACCTGAAGACAATGAAGAAGAGGAGGAAGAGGAAGAGCTCGACGACGAGGAATCAGACGACGCTGTCGAGGCTGAGGACGATGATGCTGATGAGGATGCCAATCCTACTGCCAAGAAGCCTGCCGGTGCAGAGAAAGATCGAAACGTCAAGACCACATCAAAGGCCGATCCTGTTCCTGTCGTCGATGATGAGGATGAGGATGATGACGACGAGTAAATCATGGTTGTAGTGTCGCGACACGAAGAAAATGTGTACTTCGAAACAGTCAAGTGACTAGCTCATTAATGATCTACAACCATCTTCCACTTTCCATGTCATAAGCTTTGTGTGTTGCTCGTCAAAGTAAGTAGTCACTGCATGCCTTTTTGCTCTCTCAGTTACTTGGAATTTGCTCATCTGCTTCCATTGTCTCATTATGTCATAAAGCTATGTGCATTTCTCGTTCTTGTCAGACAACATTTACATCCATGTCTGATACCTCTTGGTCATCTCGAACTTGCTCTTCCACTCAGACTTTCTCTCGGATCTCTTGTGCGCAGTCGTGGCGTTGCGCGGAGGAATAGTCTCCCAGCTCACAGCGTACTTGGCCGTCATATGTGCAATCGCCCGAGTGAAAATGATCCACGCCTCCAGGTTCAGGTTGTTCTTTGTATCTCCAGCAAGATGGTAGTTTACGTCGTACGGAACTCCAGCGGCCTTGAATAACTCGTTAGCATCCGTCATGGTACACTCAATAAGTGCAGTAGAAGGCAGAAGAACGTACTCCTCCGAACATTTCGGCCTCCTCCTCTGTCATCAATCCTTCAGCACCTCCGGCAATTCCGCCCGTAGCAATTCCAGCCTCGAGGAACGGTCCGTAGTCTGAGCGGCCGTCGAATTCGATCTCGGTGTGGTTCAGGCCCACACTGTCGAAGTAGGCGGCGAATTCGTGCTCAGCTTCAGCAGATCCAACGGGACCAGTCGAGTTGAAAGCGCTGCCATCTCCGTCGTAAATCTGGATTGCGTAGTTCGGGGAAGCCATCATGTCGAAGTCGAGCATGAGGCGGATCTTGTCCTTCTCGGGTTGGGAGAGCTGCTTCACGTAGTACTCCGCACCAAGCAATCCTGCAACCAAGCGTCAGTATTTACGAACATCAGACTGGGAGCTTCAAGAGATGAACGCAATAGATGTCGGTGTTTCACGTACCTGCTTCCTCTGCTGTCCACCAACTGAAGCGAACAGCATTGTTGACGGTGAAGTTGGTCAACTGAATAGCGATTTCAAGGAGAGCAATAGTTCCAGATCCGTTGTCGTTGATACCAGGGCCAGCAGTGACCGAGTCAGAGTGACCACTGACGTGGATGACGTTGTCATGGTCTCCGTCGATGGTCTCGGCGATGACATTGAGAGTCTCATAGAGCTTGACCTCAGTCCAAAGTGCGACGTTGATGTCGACACCAGCCTCGAGTTGAGCGAGAAGTGCTTCTCCCTGGCCCATGGTAATGCCTGCGACTGGCACAAATTCGCCCTCGGGGTACAACACTTGCAGTGAGTATCCCTCAAGAGTGCCTTCAGCGTTGTTCCAAGCGATGACGGCAGAGGCACCCTTGGCCGCAGCGAACTCGACTTTGATGCCGTAGGAGCATGTGCCGCGCTTGATCAGAGCGACCGAACCATTAAGGCTTTCCGGAAAGTCCGCCTGGCTTCGAATTAGCTCCCAGATCTCTTGACAATCCAGATGTATCTTGCCTCTTCACAACCCAAGTTGGGAATTGCAACAAGTGGTCCAGTGACGTTGCCTCCAGGTGCAAGAGTCACAGCGAAAGCCTCAATTGTTTTATTGTTCGCAGTCAAAGTGGCATTGTAGCCGATGTTCAGCGGCACTGCCTGAGTCTCCACCTTATAATAGTCTGGGAACTGTTCGAGTGTCTCCTTGATGTAGGCAACAGTATTCTCGTGGCCTTCGCTGCCGATGACGCGGTTCTTCCCTTTGCTAGCATATGCAATATCTTGCAGAATCTCAGCCTTAGCAAAGAGATTATCGACATCCAGAGTATCAATTAGGGATTGCTACGAACGTTGTCAGCGCAGAACTCTTAAGGGCAAGGGAAGTATTATTTACCGAGTCAACCAGTGTAGGATAGTTGCGAGTCTTCACAGCGGCGGCACCTACAACAGTCGCAGCACAAGCAGCGATTGCCGCAAAAGACTTGAGAATAGCCATTTGAAGCTTCACTCTACGGTCAAAACGAATTGCAAGAGGAAGTGGCACTGCCAAATTACTGGACAGGCGTGGCAATTTATATCAGTCATGGCATTTTCATCAACCCTGCGGTGCCTCGCATGTTTACCCAAAGACCAGGAATCCGCCTCTGCTGACGTCGCGGTATTCCTAGCAAGAAGCTCACAATGGAAGCTCGCCGGGGAGAGCTCTTAGGACCTGCTGCTTCAGGTAAAGAGCTACCCTAGCCTATACGAGGATGAGCACTTCCCGGCCAATCAGGGGTCGGCACTGACCGAAGGAATGCCAAAGCCATGTTAAGACGTGATAAGAGGCCTTGGGAAGCTTTAATCCTCCATTCTGCCAAGTGCCGCTTGACCGTTGTCGTGATGCAGGAACACGCCGTGGAAGTCTGGATGATGCTGGTGGCGCCCAGTGCTGAGCAGCTGCCTTGAAGATATGCGGGCGATTTAGCCAGGCTAGGGAACTCCGAGGGACAATCGGATGATGGAGATTGCTGGTTACACAGAACTGCTGCAACAAGTCAATGCACAGGAATTAGAGGATCCGGGTCGCGTGTGCCCAAGGATCGTGTGTGCCTCAGCCGAATGAGCTTTTAGAAAACTAGGTATTTTGGTGGGCAACATGTCTACACCTGTACGACACTGTCTCCACTGCCTACTTAGGTAGGTAAGTATCTCACTCTGAACCCATTTCCAGCGTCCACTAAGTAAGCCCACAGTCCTAGATCAGTACTGATTCGCCAAGTTAACGGGATCTTTCCACCGTTTACATCACGAGACCTCACACTGGCCCGCGATATCCGTGCAACGTCGACTTCACAATAATGAAACGAATATCAATCAATACCCATAGTCCCGTACGAAACACTTATCTACATAGATGCGAATGGCGGATCGAAAATTTCGACTTAATATCAACTCGCGTCGGTCGTTATACTGGTGAACGAGCATGTCGACCAATCAGACATTAGCATTCATTCCAATGATGGAACTCCACTCAAAAGCACAACCTTCTGTGCGAACGGTGGATGAGTCCTGTCTAATGAGCAAGGTAGACGTTTTTCCTAGGTGCCTGGATGGTCCCGGAATGAACCACTAAAAACAAAGCATAACATATTCCTCGTAAATCCTGCCACTCACCCCTGTGGCCATCTTCAAAAGATAATTGTTGCATTTGCAGGCTCAATTTTTTGTTGTTGCTATCTAGCATACCTGCTATCTAGACCGACTAATCCTATTCCTAATTTGATGATATTACTATTACGAAGAGTCCACGATGCATTTCCCTTATCGCGCAGCTCCAAGGACTCCAAGTCCATCACAAACAATCGGAACATCGCAGAGGGAAGAGCTATTACTCCACGGTCCTGGTGACAAGGTCGGTCATTTAAAGGGACAATTAAGTCTAAAAATGAGACTTGCTGCTCTTCCGTTTGAGATTAGTCTTATCAAGTATAGAAACACTCTTGTAAAATTATGGGTTTGTGGATGCTACTGCTCCAGACCCATGTGTGGATATTTATTGTCAAGAGTGGGCGACAGTATTTCTATAGGTCTCTATTTCGCCTTGTAGAGCAATGCCCATTCAGTGTGGCAAAGTCGTCCGGAATTATTCTCGACTATTTCTGGAGTGAAGGTCTCTTCCGGCAGGCTACAATGCACGTACGCAGCGGGGTTGGTGTTTGTGAATGAAGAAATCTGCAAGAAGCAGAAGACGAGTGGTTCAGACAGATGGGAGGAAAAGTGATGATCACAAGGTAAAGCAACAGGACCGTGTCGCAGCCAAGGAGGTTGTCTGCCCTCGGCTGTATCTCGATGTTGTATCAAGAATGCAGTGACTTTTTCAGGAAACTCGGCAATGCGCGAGGATAGGGGGTAAGTGTTTGGCATTATGAGAGACGAGGGTAAGAGCGAGTGAATCGTATATGACTCAGGTTCTAGGAAATGAAGACGCTATATCTAAAGAAAGTACCCAGCAATTGCCGAAGCATAATTACATGACAATGCAGCACGAGTTCTGCTTTTTGGCCTGTGTAGCCACGTCAGTGGATGATATCGGACGTGCAGAGGACAGCCCAGACATACCTGTGTGTAAAACATCTTACTCTGCGCACTTAAGCCATCGCTTTTTGCTACCAGGTTGTCAATCTTTTCGCCTCGCTCCAGCACGCTCTCAATCGTCTTGTGCAGAACGATCTTTGTCTCGTCCAATTCCTTTTGGATCTTGACAATGCTGTCCGCTTGCGCTGGGTCTTGGTACTTCTGGATATAGTCTTTGAGCTCGGGGAACGACAGCTTGGGGCTGGTCTTGGTGGCGCTTGCGTAGGCGGTACGCGGGTACTTGGAGACGAACTCGTCCACGACCTTTGAAAGGATGGAATGTGCGACACGAGTGTCATATTCCATGTCGGTGACTATGATGCCGCAGACGCCTTCGGTGCGGCCGTAGGCGTGGATGACATGTCCTATCACGCCGGTGAGTTTTCCTGGCCAGTGGAGCTCCCCTTGGGAGGATTTGGGGCCTACCCGAGTCTTCCACGTCCTGCCTTTGGCCTGGGCGCGTCCGTCCCGCAACTTCGCCGGAAATAAAAGTCAACTGCCATGGGTATCAGCGCTGCCATGCTTGTGCCGTGAGCTTGCCTGGAGGCGGGGACATATGCAAGCAGGTCGGTCTGGACGCACAAATTCGCCGATGCTATTTCGCGTGAAGAGGTTGTAGCTGCTGAGATCGCGCTCCGAGGCCAGCTCAATGGCGGGCTTGACCTCGTTCATGAGAACCTAGGGCCGTGGTCAGTGGCCGTGGTTGCGCTGCGGCGGTGAGGGCGCGCTTACACCAATGTAGAGCACTTTCATGGCTGCGGTAGGGGTGGTGGTATGCCTCCGGGGCGGGTGGAAGAGAAGAGCAGAAGCTACGGGGGCCGGCGGTTCGCAGAGTCGTCTTTGTGTTCAAAAGAATTGCGGTGCCTGGACACGCAGCTTCCACGGGACTGGCAGGCGTGACGGGCGATGTCAGTGCCTGTGGCGGGGTTCTTGGAGGAAAGTGGGGCAAGTCCAGCCGAGCAGCAGTCATCGCACCTCCCCCGTACATATCCCATCCTGAAGCCGTATTCACTCTACACTACCCCTGCGGCTTCTTCTTCAATTTGACAGCCATGTCGCCCTCCGTGGAGGACGCCCAGGCTCAATGGCTGGAGCAGCTCGCCGCCATGCGCAAAGCCATTGCAGAGCTGAACCTGCCCGCCAATGTGGACAAGGCACCAGGATATGGACACGACCTTGACCTCGACCAGGACGATTTCTCGGCAACTGCCAGTGGAGACGACATCTGGGACATCATCAGCGATGAGTACCAAGAGGACTATAGCAGCGACCAGCTTGACGATGGTTTCTCTGCTGCCCACTCCGGGACTGCCTACGACAAACAATGGCTCCATGAAAAGTGCCGACATGTTGCGCAGACTGGCTCAGGCCTGGATGCGGCGTCGTTGGAGGAGCAGATCAGTGCTATCCTGGCGAGCGACAGCAACAGTAAGGCATCGTGGCCTAGAGAACCCCCCAACTACTAATTCCAAGCAGACGAAGAACTGCAGATGATGTTAGCCGATATTGTGGGCTATGGGGATTTGGACCTGGTTACAGACCTCATCTCTCACCGAAGAGACATTACCCAGTCCTTGCATGCCGTGACTGCTGCCCAGGACAATGGCATCGTGGGCCGCTTACAGTCCAGAGCTGAGCGCGAGGAGGCTCTGCGTCGACAAGATTGGGAACACAAGACTGCCACGATTGCTCCCGCCATGGATCGCACAGGTCCACAATATCCGCACATCTATCGTACCCATGAAGCAGGAAACAAACTGTCTGCTTACGGGAAGAAGTATGCGCTGCCACCTAACCACAAGCATCACGACGACAACATCTTTGAAGAATATGAGATTCCCGCTATGCCAGTCGGGACTATTGGTTATGGCCGAAAACTGGTCAACATCAAAGACATGGATGGTCTCTGCCAACGTACCTTCAAGGGGTATAAGTCCTTGAATCGTATGCAAAGCCTGGTCTACCCAGTTGCATACAAGACAAGCGAAAACATGCTCATCTGCGCGCCGACGGGTGCTGGTAAGACGGATGCAGCCATGCTCACAATTCTCAATACTGTGGCGAAGAACATCATCCCAAATCCAATTGAAGAACCCGGTGCGACTGACTTCACTGTCCTGGCAGAGGACTTCAAGATCATCTACGTCGCACCTATGAAAGCTCTCGCCGCCGAGGTCACTGAAAAACTTGGGAAACGACTAGCTTGGCTGGGTATCAAAGCTCGGGAGCTCACTGGAGACATGCATCTTACCAAAGCCGAAATACTTGACACCCAGATCATCGTCACTACGCCGGAAAAATGGGACGTGGTTACAAGAAAGAGCACGGGGGATACCGAACTTGTGCAGAAAGTGCGCCTTCTGATTATCGATGAAGTCCACATGCTGCATGATGAACGCGGTGCTGTACTCGAAAGCTTGGTAGCGAGGACTGCGAGACAGGTCGAGAGCACCCAGTCTCTCATCCGCATTGTCGGTCTTTCCGCAACGCTCCCAAATTATGTTGATGTGGCCGACTTTCTCCGTGTGAACAAAATGGCTGGCTTGTTCTATTTTGACGCTTCATTCCGTCCCGTACCATTGGAGCAGCATTTCATCGGCGCAAAAGGAAAGCCAGGGAGTGCGAAATCGCGCGAGAACCTAGAGAAAGTTGCGTTTGATAAAGTTGTTGAGATGCTCAAGCGGGGACATCAAGTCATGGTGTTTGTCCACTCCAGGAAAGATACTGTCAAAACTGCGCGGAGACTGTATGAGATGGCTATGGACGAGCAATGCACTGATCTGTTTGATCCAACAGATCATCCACGGTATGAAGCTGCTGTTCGCGACATGAAACAGTCAAAAGGGCGAGAGCTTCGTGAGCTGTTGGGGAAAGGCATGGGAACGCATCATGCCGGCATGCCTCGTTCTGACAGGAACTTGATTGAACGACTTTTTGCTGAGGGTGTATTGCGTGTACTTTGCTGCACGGCAACGCTAGCCTGGGGTGTCAACTTACCTGCTGCTGCCGTTCTCATCAAGGGCACCCAAGTCTACAACGCTCAAGAAGGAAAGTTCACAGACCTGGGTATCCTGGACGTTTTACAAATCTTTGGCCGTGCTGGTCGACCCCAATTTCAGGACACTGGTATTGGATTCATCTGTACAACACACGACAGGCTCGATCATTACATGCGCGCCATTACCGAGCAACAGCCTATCGAGTCTAGGTTTTCTTCGAAGCTCGTTGACAACCTCAACGCAGAGATATCCTTAGGTACCGTAACCACAGTGTCTGAAGCTGTTCAGTGGCTTGGTTATTCGTACTTATTCGTTCGAATGAAAAAGAGTCCGCTTAGTTACGGAATCGAGTGGGCCGAGATTCGAGATGACCAACAGCTCGTTCATCGACGCCGAAAGCTCATCATCGATGCTGCCAGGGTCTTGCAAAAGAGTCAGATGATCATTTTCAATGAAACCACTGAAGATCTTCGATCTAAGGATGTTGGACGCATTGCAAGCCAGTTCTACGTGCAACAATCAAGTATTGAAATTTTCAATGCCATGATGCGTCCTCGAAGCACAGACGCGGATGCTTTGGCCATGGTCAGCATGAGCGGCGAGTTTGATCAAATACAATCACGCGAAACGGAAGAGAAAGAGCTGTCGGCTTTGAAAGACGAAGGCTACGTGATAACTGAAGTAAAGGATGGTTACGCGACATCCTCTGGCAAAACCAACTACTTGCTGCAGGCCCACATTTCCAGGGCAAGACTAGAAGATTTCACACTGGTTTCTGACACGAATTACATAACTCAGAATGCCGCACGAATTGCGCGCGCGTTGTTCATGATCGCGCTCAATCGGCGCTGGGGTTACCAATGTCTTGTTCTGTTAAGCCTATGCCAATCGATCGAGCATCGATGTTGGTCAATAGAGCATCCATTACACCAGTTCGATCTCCCACAGCCGGTATTGCGGGCACTCGACCAAAGGTGGCCTTCGATTGAGACTTTGCGTGATATGGACGCTGGAGAGATTGGCGATATGGTCCATAATAAGAAAATGGGAGGTGTGATCTCGAAACTCCTCAGCAACTTTCCGACTTTGAGCATTGAGTCTGAAATTGCCCCCCTCAATCGGGATGTGCTTCGTATTCACCTCTGGCTCACGCCTGAGTTTGTATGGAATGATCGACACCATGGAACTTCTGAATCATTTTGGATCTGGGTTGAGAACTCCGAAACGTCGGAGATCTACCATCACGAATTCTTCATCCTGTCACGGAGGAAGCTCCATGATGATCATGAGCTCAACTTCACGATACCATTATCTGATCCTTTACCAACTCAGATATATGTTCGCGCAGTCTCTGATCGCTGGCTAGGGGCAGAAACAGTCCACCCGATTTCGTTCCAGCACCTCATTCGGCCAGACACTGAAAGCGTATATACGGATCTCCTCAATCTTCAACCATTGCCACTTGCCGCCCTCAAAAACCCTCTTTTGGAAGAGCTGTACAGCCAACGCTTCCAGTACTTCAATCCAATGCAGTCACAGATCTTCCACTGTCTGTATCACACTCCAGCAAATGTCTTGCTCGGATCTCCCACTGGAAGTGGTAAAACCGTGGCTGCCGAGCTTGCGATGTGGTGGGCTTTTCGCGAGAAACCAGGGTCCAAAGTGGTTTATATTGCTCCAATGAAGGCGCTTGTTCGAGAGCGAGTGCAAGATTGGGGCAAACGTCTTGCTGGACCGATGGGCTTGAAGCTCGTCGAGTTGACTGGTGATAACACCCCGGACACGCGAACCATTCGAGACGCCGACATTATAATCACAACCCCAGAAAAATGGGACGGTATCAGTCGTAGCTGGCAGACTCGTGGCTACGTTCGTCAGGTTAGCTTAGTCATTATTGACGAGATTCATCTCCTTGGTGGTGACCGCGGCCCCATTCTTGAAATTATTGTATCGCGAATGAATTATATCGCGTCACAGAAAAAGGATGGCTCAATACGACTTTTGGGAATGTCGACAGCATGTGCAAATGCTTCGGACTTGGGTAATTGGCTTGGTGTCAAAGAAGGACTCTTCAACTTCCGTCATTCAGTGCGACCTGTGCCATTGGAGATCTTCATCGATGGATTCCCTGAGCAGCGAGGGTTCTGTCCACTGATGCAATCCATGAATCGGCCCACTTTCCTTGCTATCAAGGCACACTCTCCTGAGAAACCAGTCATAGTCTTCGTTGCCTCACGAAGACAAACTCGACTCACTGCACGCGATCTTATCAATTTTTGTGGCATGGAAGACAACCCCAGGCGATTCCTCCACATGTCGGAAGATGATCTTGCCCTCAACCTTGACCGCGTAAAGGATGAGGCTCTGCGAGAAGCATTGAGCTTTGGCATTGGGCTTCATCATGCTGGTCTCGTTGAAACCGATCGATCGTTGTCCGAAGAGCTTTTTGCAAACAACAAGATCCAAATCCTGGTTGCCACTAGTACGTTGGCCTGGGGAGTAAATTTGCCTGCCCATCTTGTCGTTGTGAAGGGTACACAATTCTTCGACGCGAAGACGGAGGGATACAAAGACATGGACTTGACAGACGTGTTGCAGATGTTGGGCCGAGCAGGACGGCCACAATTCGACACTTCAGGAATCGCTCGCATTTTTACTCAGGATGCGAAGAAGGAATTCTACAAGCACTTCCTACACACTGGATTCCCTGTCGAATCATCGCTACATAAGGTATTGGACAACCATCTGGGTGCCGAGATTTCCGCTGGGACTATTTCGACCAAGCAAGACGCACTCGATTACCTTACGTGGACATTCTTCTTCCGCCGCCTGCATAAGAATCCTTCCTTCTACGGGCTTGAGATTTCGGCTGAGGAGCACAATACCATTGCTGCGCAGACTATGGCCAATGAATACATGGTAAATCTTGTGGAAACATCGCTCAAAGAACTGGATGCATCTTCGTGTGCTGCTGTTGAACCGACGGGTGAGGTTGACTCTACGCCACTCGGAAAGATCATGAGCTACTACTATCTAAGCCATAAGACTATTCGATATCTTGTCGAGAACGTCAAGCGTGATGCGACCTTCTCGGACGTGTTATCGTGGGTCTCGCACGCAACTGAGTACGATGAACTTCCTGTTCGTCACAACGAAGATCTGATTAATGCCGAACTTTCCAAAGCGTTACCGCTCAAAGCAGACAACTTCGGTCTCCCGATGTGGGATCCTCATGTCAAGTCGTTCCTGCTTCTGCAGGCCCACTTCTCACGAATCGAGCTACCTATAACAGACTACGTTGGGGATCTCAATTCGGTCTTGGATCAAAGTATTCGTATCGTACAAGCCTCTATTGATGTTCTGACGGAACTTGGTTACCTCTCCAGTTGCGAGATGATGATTACATTACTTCAAGCAATCAAATCTGCACGCTGGCCAAATGACGGTCCACTGTCTATTTTCCCGGGTGTGGATGTCGAAAAGGAGAAGAAACGTCTTGAGGATGCCAAAGCGAGTCCTACCAATCTCATTGAGACCACAAGCGCAAGACCAGCTGCTCTCGAGAAGGCAGCAATACTTGCAGGTGTTTCTACTTCGGGCATCAGACGTTTCATGGAGCCTGTACCCCGTTTGCCAATATTAAAGCTTGACCTCGGAAATGTCAATGCTATAGGCTTGACCGTCAATCTCACACGCCAGAACAATGCCAGGATACAGCAAGGCGGTGTACGTATCTTCGCGCCACGATATCCCAAACCTCAGACTGAAGGCTTCTTTGTCATCGTCTCATACTCCCACACGGACGAAATAATCGCATTGAAGCGTGTAGGCTGGAGTGATCCAGGCCGCACAGAGCCAAGCAGCAGAGGTGGAAGGGATCGAGGAAATCGTGGTGGAAATCAAGGTGTTGGTGGAACTTCTGCGCTTCGTGCAACCTCCAAGATCACTTTGCCGCCCCTTGCTCAGGGAAAGAAAGTGACGGTCAGTGTACTCAGTGACGCTTACCCTGGGATGAAGTGGAAGATTGAGGGCATTGACGTGCCCGAGGCACCACTCGTGGAAGATGGCGGAAAGGGCAAAGACAAAGTATAGAGAAATGTAAGGACTAGCGGGATAAGTATATAATACCGTAGCCTCAGTCAGTCTACAAACAATTCATGGACAGGCCTTCATATCATGTTTTGCTTGCCTGGAAATTCGTGGTTGGAGATAAAGAGTCGATGTCTGGTAACCTTGTTCTGGTGGAGTGAGTAATCATAGTTATGGTGAACAATGGCTCTGAAAAGCATCACGAAGTACAGTGACAAGCATGTGTTTGAATATGTTTTTGTTATTTCCATCCATTGTCCCACAGTCATGCGATGTGCATAAGTGTTTCTATTCGGTGCACAGTATATAGAACCATACTGTCATTCTCGCCGACGGTCCTCTTGGGCAGTCAAATGCTTTCCTTGCCCACGTAGGCAATGACCTGATGACTTGAAATGTACTATTCCGAGTACTTTGCGGCTGTTCTAGGAGTGCTTGTATCCTAGCCGCGACCGTGACTACACCGTGCAGTCATGCTTCGACTCGTACTTGATGCCCTTATTCAACCTAACCTTTCATCTTTGGAAGCATTCAAAATTCCAAGATTGAGCTCCCTGGCAACCGGGAGTTCAGTCATCGGCAAATATGATGAAGCTCGTCTCGCTCTCAATCTCAAAGTGGATAAAACCTCCTTCCGAATCCTCATCATCAAGACCTTCTTCGTCCGAGTCCTCCCATTCATCTTCGCCGTCGATTGCATCATAATCATCTGTGTTCGCTGGAGACTGTGGGTCGTTCAGTGACGTTAAAGACGATGGCTCAGGTCCTGTTTCCGCAACAGTCTTGACCTGAGACGCGGGGGTGTGGTAATAGTCTTCAGAGTCTTCGGATACGTCATCCTCGCCATCGCGCATTTGGCCATCCCCACAAGTATATTTGCCGGGTTCGTACCGAGGTGAACGTGTCCAATAGTAGGCTTGAGGTCTTCCTGGCTCGTAGACAGTATCACTAGCAAATACGACCAACGTCTCCGTCTTTTTAGATACGGAACTAGATATGTATCCACCATGCTCGAACCAATACAAGTCGAGCGCCATTGAGGCAGTCTGCACTTCATCAAG
This sequence comes from Pyrenochaeta sp. DS3sAY3a, assembly GCA_001644535.1. Classification (NCBI taxonomy): domain Eukaryota; kingdom Fungi; phylum Ascomycota; class Dothideomycetes; order Pleosporales; family Cucurbitariaceae; genus Pyrenochaeta; species Pyrenochaeta sp. DS3sAY3a. Next base: position 25,250 of record KV441669.1, on the reverse strand, counting down.
CTGGAAGTTGGGGTGTTGTGATGCCCACTCAGCTTCCTTCGCAGCCATGACTTCAAGATTGGAAAGTTCTTGCAGTGCACCGATCTTCCCCTGGGACCAGGCCTCGTACACGGTCACCTGATGATCCGAAGCGGTAAGTGTGCATGAGGGTGGTCGTCCCCCGGCAGCCTTGAGTGCCTCTGTGAGCACTCTGATATAGGTGAGGTGCAAGTCTACTGTGCAGACGGGGCATCGTGATCGCAGCTGGCCGGCCATAATAGGGTGCATAGTGTGGTGGCAGACCACGGCGTAGGGATGTTCGATTGTGCCAGTTGAGGAGCTGTTTCGAATGGGCTTGACGTAATCTGAAACGTCGTCGAATACATCTGAAAAGTAGCCCGAGTCTTGTCTCCTCAACCATTGCTGGAAGTCGTGATATTCCACTGCGGTTGGGATGCACATCTGCTCGCTTGGCTTGCGTGTTGTGTAGAGGTTCTGCCAGCGGCGAAAGTGCTTGAGCTCGCGCGGCGCAAGGATGATGCTGGCAGGGATTTTTCGTGGAGCCATGTTGAGGATCGGAATGATTGGATTATGGGGGGCTGTGATAAAGTCTGTGGAGGGGCAAGAAGCAGCGGCAGGGCGGACGTAAATAATACTCCCGTGCGCACGGCGTGGGCCCGTGGGGCTCTCGGGCCTCTTCTGGTTGACCGCGTGGAGCGTGGAGTGAAAGAAGTCGCGCACTGTCTTTCACAGAGTGAAATCGCTCGGGTGAGATAACAAGGTTACGCAAGTACTGGGTGTGGATCGGCGTGTTCTATAGGGCTCTGGGCACGTTTTTGTACGTGTAATGATTGTAGATAGCGTGATATATGGCGGCTGTCCGACCGTGGCACTCAAACGCGGTGACCGACGCAGACAATGTTGTCTCCCAACTTCTCGGCGTTCGGAAGAGTAGAGTACCAGGAAAATGCCATGATTCTGGTGTCAGCACAGTCCATTCCTGGTCCCTTGGCTGCGTGGCTAGGAAACTCTACTGAAGCAGTTGGGAGGCACTCCACGTCACTGGAGATGCGGATGCGGGGTGTGAGAGACAGGCGGGTGCGGGTCGGGGCGCCGCTATGGATGGACGAGTGAGCACGTGCTGTGCGCGTGCTTTCTGCGCGCTTTCTGGAGGCGGTCTGCGGTGGACACTGGAGCGTGTCGGGGCGTGGAGAGGGTTGGTGGAGGAGGGGTGGAGTGAGGGCGGCGGAGAGGACGAGGTGGATTGTTGCGGCCCGGCGCTTGACTCATCGTGTGGCTGGTGCACGTGGCGCATGGGAATGAAAGTCTGCCTTCACCCAACGCTTTCACAAACATTCCCCAACAGTCTCACCCGCCCTTGTACTCATAGACGACTTCAACACAATAGCATCATCAACACAATAGTATGCTGCAAGACCATGTATTCTTGTGATTGTGGCTCAACACACATCGTCTCTATTCCCCCTTGCATAAGCCTCCGGAAGCGGGTTTCTAGAACAGCCCGGGAGCGTCAACTGGCATATTGATTCTGTCTCCAAAGGCACTCAAATGTCGGCTCGGAGGAAATCTGGCGGCTCGCTAGCTCTGAACCTCGCGCCTGCAGTCACGCTGTTCCTGCTCTGCGAGCCAGCGCCCAGCATCACCGGCCTGATGTCTGGTGGGGGCAGTGCCTCGATAGCACAGCATCTGCACCTCACCTAATTATGGAACATCAAAGCGTCCGATGCTGCGATCGCAGCCAGAAGAGACAACTAGCCTGTTGACAGATTCCAGGTCTTCTCCAGCGAACGCATGCTTGAATATCAAATACAATGAAGGCTAGGTACCAGCCTGTGGATAAACTCTACGTAGTAAGGCTCGGCCAAAGGATTTTGAAGGCGTTCAGGATTGCCTGGCCTTGGGACGATCAAAGCTTGGAACTTGTCAAGCTCACAAGTGCTCACTGGCTTTTTGTCGCTACTGTGCACGTCGCTGACCACAGCCCTTGATATGACGACAATCCAGGGACCAACAATCATCACGGTTGGAAATCATGCCCGAGAAGCTTTGGATGAGGTGGTGCATTCAATGTTGAAAAACGAAGCCCCTATACACACCTCTTATCTAAACCTCAATAAATCGTGCCTGAACGTCAGACACTTGTTGCAAAGCAATTCTCCTTGCAATGGCCAATTCCAGGTGGAATCATATGGAGAATACGAGCAGTACCGCTGGCGTGAGGCTCTCCGCCCCCTCGCCTCCAGTCCACTGCTGGGGCCCGGTCCCGTTGCATATCTCCTGCCCAACATCGTCGCAAATTGCCATCGTATCAAAGATTCACAGCATTGCTGTTTCTGAGGCTCTGGCTGATGCTCCCTTCATTTGAACTGTCAGCGTCGGCTCGACATTGCCTCGAGCAACCCGCCTGGCAGGCTGGCACCCAGCGGTGCGGACGCCGAGGAGCGGGTGTCCGTCAGTCCCAGTTAGCGGCTTCGACGTGGCTTTCCCGCATCCCGCGCGCTACACCACCAGACGAAACATGCACTCCACAGAGTCAAGACGCCGACTACGCTCACTCCGCGCGACTGTAGACGGCACACACGTGCTGTGCCCGAGACCACCCAGCCTATGATTGCACCCGCCGTCCTACGGACCCCTCCTCGACAGGTTGCCTGTTCCTTCCGACGGCTGGGACGGCTCCGGCCCACTCTGGTTGATGAACTGCGCGTCAGCAACCGTCGCAGGTCTGTTATCATGGCCTGAGCACGACTTGCGCTCGACTTTGGACGGCCACTAGCTGGCAGATCTCGAGCGAACTTGCGGGGTTCGAGACCAAAACCTCCGCCTGGAGCAAGAGAAAAGCCATCCGATTCTAGGCCAGCTTGGACTTCTCGCGCGCCAGCACCTCAACGTCGCCGTTGCTTTTCGCCAGCTGATTTAGGATCGGCGCCAACAGAGCTCTCGAGAGGAGCAGTGCATGCAGGAGTACTTTGAACTCAGCGAATCATAGGCGTAATCTTAGCTCAGCTCTCAGCCCTGATGCAGGGCTGAGCCTGACACCCACAACAAGCCCCAAGTGGGCTCAGCTTCTGCAAAGAGCTGTCCGTCGTTTCCATGGATCTCTCACTGTAGAAACCAGATCTAGAGATCGTTGACCCAGACAAGTCGACAACTTTGACCCTCAGAGAGTGTGGCTCCAGAGGCTCCAACGGATATCCTAGAGTGCTTACATGGGATCTTCGCCGGCCCTTGATTACGCCGCATACTTGGCCCCATCCCTGACTTACCGTCACTTACACAAGTGGAAACTTGGAGTAAGCGAGAACGAATGATATCTCAGATCTCCCACGCACTTCCCGAGAATGGTCGTGCTTACTGCAGCCATGCGATTCCCGATTGGATGTTCGTGTGGCTGCATATTAACTTTGCCTGCTTACTGTCGTGCAAATGGCACGCAGCGCTGCCAGCCGGGAAATCCAGAAGCGTGTGGCCGCACGTTGGTATGCAGCTCAGCTTGCCCTTGCTCATACCACTCACAGTGACCCGTCACTCGTCAAAGCACAGCCGCATTAGGCATATGCCACTTGGCCGGGCTCAGTGCATCTGGGTCGCGCGGGTTCGTTAAAAGTCTGACCCACCCAGTTTGTGTTTCGACCTCTTTGCCCGCCAGAATGGATCGCCGCGACGAATATCGAGACAACATGAGCAGTCCCAGGTCCTATACCGAGAGTCAATGGAGTCCTCCACCACGGTTCCAGGAAACTGATCAGATCTATACGACTGATGGTGCTCCTCAGCCTTACACTCCCAACCAGCACTCGCCGCCGGCTCTATCGCCACCGCTTCACGACTATCAGCAGCAAGACTACCAACATTCACAAGTCTCGTCTCAAACCCATGAGGGTTACCAGGAAGGGTATTTCAACTCACCGTGGGTATTCCGTTCGAGCACATTCTCGCGCATTGAATTGGAATATTTCTGCGTTCTTCGAGACCACATAGCTAACCTCCATGCAGATATTCCACTGAGAAGGAGACTCCGTATACTACATACAATGCTTTAGGCGGACCAACTCCTGATTATTCGGGGCCACAAGTTGTACCTGGACAGTTTACGGATTATCCTCATGGCGGACGGCCAATGTCACCTTCGTCCCAGGGAGGAACGACTCTCATGTCACCTCAACTGCGACCATACGGTTTCAAGGAGCATGTTGATCCAAATGACCCCATCTCGCGACCTGGAACGGTTCCTCCACCAGTGCCTCCCAAGGACGACCGAAAGTGCGGAATGAAGAAGCGGACCTTTTTCATTCTCGTCGGATGTGTCGTAATTTGGCTGCTTGCCCTTGGACTGGGTCTCGGTCTTGGCCTTGGGTTGGGTCTTAAGAAGAAGAGCTCGTATGTCTTCAACACTCTGTTCCTGTGCTTCTATTCATTGACCATCCCACAGTGGCGAAGATAAATCAGACCCGTTCTGTCGCACTAACCCACAGCTATGTATTGGTGGCTCGCTCAATGCGAACTACTTCTCAAAGAAGGGAGCCTTCAACGGAACAGGTATCGCACTCGCTGGAGAGTCTTGGAATACCGGCCAACGACGTATCTTCACCCTCTACTTCCAGCATCACACCGGTGATATCCGATTCATGCAGTACACCACAGACCGAAAATGGATTGGCGGCAGCAAGTCCGAGACAGTTGCAAGCGATGCTAAAGAGGGTTCTCCTATCTCAGCTGTGGCTTATGCCATCAATGCTACCCAATATGTAGGTCCTTCATCCTGGTTTGTTCTCGGTGGAAAGGCTAATCATTCCCAGTTCCACATATTCTATATCGACCAGAACCATACGGTCAAGCAGCTCACAAAGACAAACAACACGGACATCTGGCAACCAGGGCCACTGACTGATCTCAAGTTAAAGGCATTCAATAACCCTAGTGTCGGTCTACAGGCGTGCTGGAAGGGTAACTACTACGGCGATTCGGACTTTTCCAAATTCCCTACCGCATCAGGCCAGCAAAACCAACAGCCTTTCGAGGAGCGCTTGGGAATGAACATTTGGTTTGCAATCGACGATTCTACATTCCAACAGTATGCTTGGTATAATGGACAGGATGTCTGGGTTCCTATCCAGCGATGGCAGGGGTTCAACGGTCACGCTGGTGTTGGGTGCTATAGCTGGGGTGAAGGCACAACTACCTACGCTATGTTGTCTAACAAACAGAACGATGTCGAATTCTGGTGGAAAGATACAAACACGACGACAGTATCTCAGGAAAATCATCCCATCAATTCGTGGCAGAATTCCACTGCGGGCGCTATTCGTAGCGTCTACCCCACCACCTCCCTTGGTTACACTACGTACTTTTATGCACAGATGGCCGATAAGAGTATTAAGGGATACAACGTCACCTACCAGGCAGAGAACACGACCTTTGTTGAGGACGACACATTCACTATCACAGATCCCGCTGGCGCTGTACCCGGTCTTGGAGGAACGCATCTCACTGTCACTGCTTTCGCCGAAAGAGACGCCAATCTTAAGACAATATGGGATAGTCTCTATGTATTCTATCAAACAGCCGGTGATGACATTACTGCCTTTACCCGACCTTTGGCTGGAGGCGAGTGGACCAAGGGCACCCTGTCCATTCCCGACGAGTGAGGGAGCAGGAGGAGGAACGAAAACTTGGGTCGATTCTGCGTAGCAGAACCCTTCTACTCTGTATATCTTCTATGTTTTACTCGCTTCATATACTCTTGGATAATCCGCTCATTGTTAGCACTGGGAAAACAGGCGTCGGGCGTTAAATGATACCTAATGACAAGACGATCAGCGGTTGGATCTTGATTTCTCCTCCGCATTTTCCAGCAGCCGTGATATCCTCGTAACTTATCTCGCACGAAGCTTCGTAAGAGATCATGTTGTGCTTACATATTTTGGCCATGATGACGGCGAGCACTGTTGTAAATGTCGTAATCGCCTCGGGACCCGAACACTGATAGCAGGCCTTCTCACGGCGCCCAGGAAATGGGTCAGCCGCCGAAGTGGTGAGTGAAGACGAGATTAGACCACTTCACTCAGCACTTCCCGCTCTGCATCGTTTTGACAGACAAGCATCGCTCACCTTTTTGTCTCGTGAGATTTGATGATATGATTTCCATTTGCTGCTCCCTGCCTTGGTCAAGATAGGATAACGCAAGATTGCGGTCAATGGAGAGCTGTGGCCTGCATCCAAGTTCGGGTCCAACTAGGCGTTGTGGGCGCGATTGTGAAGGAAGCCAAAGGTGAATATGAACCACTCAAGCAGTATCTATTTGTACCTACATTTGGAAAGAACCAAACTCAGTAGCTAATATATTGTTCTGGATTACGAATTGTGGTACTTCTAATCGGCTGTTGAGAGAGGTCTGGAACTAAGCAAAACCGGTGATGTTGGTAGCTTGGTCAGGAAGCATGGACAATTAAAAAGACATGTCAAGTTGGACGCGTGATCGCAGATTTCTTGATTCAAGTTGAGCTTTGTGCTAGACTTATTGCGCCTATTCGAGCGCCAGCGCCATCATACTTCTGCGTTAACTCTGCATGACGTCCCCAGAAGTAACACGGCTGTGCGGGCACCCTGTTTCCGCAAATCCTTCTACTTCTTGAGCCGCGGACCTGTGATGTCTTCTTGCGCGTCTCTGACAAGGAAGCTGTGAAATGTTAGCATGTCTCCCGTGGATCTGTATAGTGTTCTACTGGAGTCGACTCACTTATACCACAAGACTGTAGGTACCACAGTGCCCAAATGCCACAAGCTATGTGCATCCAGCATACCCTTCCAGGGCGCAAAATCCAACAGCTCCAAACTCATTGCCAGGATAATCCATGCAACGCAAAGACCAGGCCACACTGCCCATGTACGCCCTATTTTTCGGAACTGGACATAGCTGAAGCCGCTCCAGAGTAGGTTCGCAACGACCCCAACAGCGACATTGGCGGCCATATTGTATGTATAATCCCACGACCACAGAGAGAGGTATGAAACATGCATCGTGTATAAAAGGATACAGAGCCCGGTCCACAGTCGTAAGACACTCTGCCTCCTTGGTTCATTCCTATCCAGCCTGAAGACGCGAATTGGCGCGTAATAGAGGCCAAACAAGACATTGGCACCCGCCGCAAAGTAATCCAGCTTCTCCGTGAGATTGAAGTCTCTGGTGTGGAATATCATGCTAAAGGTCCAGCTTGTGAGCCCAACATATCCGAACCACAGGTAGTATTTTCGCAGCGGGTACGATGCCGGTATGGTTTCGCGGAGCTGGTGCATGCCCCAGTCGTGCGCAAGGTAGTTGAAGAGCGAGAAGAGGACGCTAAAAGGCTCCTGCATCCCCAGGAAGCGGTAGAAGGGCCATTTGCCGTGGAACTGGACGACGGGATGCATGTATTGTGCATCGCGGGCGAGGCGATCGTCGGTGATGATATGCTGGCAGGTATAGTCGCACTCGGCGGGACAGTCCCACTGGAGGATGCGGCGATGAAGGGCTGCTCCTCGTCAGAATGCACTGTGAATGCAACGCAACAAGTACGTACGGATCTCGGTCGGGTTTGCCGCGCAATTGGCTTCTTTGCAGACCTGCAATTGCACTCAGTAGCGATCGTGGACTTGGGCAAGGCCAAATACCTCGACACAGTCCTTAAACTCTGGCAATCTGTCGCCAAGCGAGGCCAACGTGACTCGGCTCAGCAACGGCAGCACAGCCAGCGCCTGCCATGCTGCAGCTGTGTGTATTCTCATCGTCACCGGTGTTGGCCACTTGTGGTTGCCATGTGGTCATGGTGTCCAAAACACCGACGCGTTCCCCAAGACGATCGCCAGGCCAGGGTCTTGGCGGCCCAGCAACTCCGACCAGTCCTTAGTCTCGTCTCATCATCCATGAAATGTCTATTGGGAAGCTGAGATCCTGCATTTTGTCGTTGTTTTGATGTATGATTGCCTGATCAAAACTGGCTTCAAAATATCGTTGGACTCACGGCCGGTCTGATAACATTGCCCAGGTGTCATGTGGTAACTCTCCTCTCACTTGTGGGTAAATACCCTCCGAGTGGACTTGACCTCAAGTTTTAGTTGCTCAGGTATCCTACATTTCAAACTGTTGTCTGAATAGCAGCGGATATCAAAGTTAGTTGATGAACGTGCTGTTCGACCCACACCAGGGACCCGTTCTCCACTTAGAATTTGCACACTACCCCTCCTTTGCAATGTTTTGTGAAGATATCGGGCAGATTATTACATGGCTGTGACAGCTAAAAGTGATACCCAAGAATACATCCAAGCTAATTTTTGGAAATTCCAAATTCTTATGAAAGGGCGTATAGCTCAGTGGTAGAGCGCCCGCTTTGCATCATCGTGTGGTTTGCGGGAGGTCTGGATTTCGATCATCCATCCGTCCACTTTTTTATTGTACTTTTTTTTTGCAATTTTCTTTGCCTTTTCCCGTAGACTATTATGCTTGTTGCAGGTTTGAGTTTCATTATTGACGAGTACTTGCAAGTATCACTAATTTGTTCTCGTCCCAGTAGGCAATAATGATTTCAGGGCTCAATCCATCGACGACACATCCAGCGGGAGTTCAACGTTTGGCGCTTTACAGCATCCTAATCATGACTACGAGAATGGTACTCTAGTCCTCCTATGTATCAACGCTATAAGGTGGGATACACACAAATTTGCCAACTGTCTAGGGTTTCGATGTACTATTTTCATATTTCTTTGCCATGGCTTTGAAAATAATCTTGACAGATAGGATGCGGATCATTCGTCACACTGGAATGCTCTCGTTTTACACACTAGAGCTCCCATGAACCCTAACGTAAGCCTGCTTGTGAGTGTGGCCGCATGAGTGGCGTGGGAATTGGTTTCTTCTTTCTACCTATCCTGATCTTGCCATCAGCTCTAAAACATATTTTACAATGCACGGACCAGTGAAGGCTAATTGTACAATCATTGCAATGAGTTCAGTACCTTTCAGTACTAAAAGCAGTTGCTCGTGGAGTCGATACTCCAGTTTCCTAGTCACTACGCACTAGACGATCGTGACAATCTTCCTTGCCTTCCTTGCTCCGCGCTCCACTCTCTTGTCTTCTTGGACAAGAAATTCGCTCCCTTACTACTCATTGGCTTCCCAAACTGGGGCGCCTTCCTAGTCCTTTTCACAGCTTTAAATCCTCCAGTCTTCATGTTCGTCGAACTCCGAGGTCGTCCACTGGTCAGGCCGCGTTCCCAGAGGGCGTATTGCACCACCTTCTCCAAACCGGTCTTTGTGCGTTTATCCGTCTTGTTCGGCTTCACGCGTTGCAGCTTGACGTTTCCGAGGTTGATCAAATCGCCAAGATCGGCTTTTCTCTTCGAAGTTTCGTTTAATGCTGCACGGCGCTTGGCTTGTTCTCGCGCTTTTTGTCCTTCAACATGGATCGAAGAGAACAAGCTAGTTGGTTGTGGTTTAGCAGCGGCACAAAGGTATCCGTAAAGGTCCCCAAGGGTGTTGGCCGATGTGATGTGTGGATCCGCCACTTGAAGACCAGTAAGCTGGAAGAGGCGCTTAAAGAGCTGTGGCAATCAGTACATGAGCGCTAGAAAGGGTGCAATAAGCTACTTACAGCAAACTTGACATCGAGATCAGTGACGGGAACGTGCCGCCATTTTAAATCCGCGGACTGTGTGACCAGAGGCCGAACAGTTTGAGATGTGGTCGCTCTCCTCAATGCCAGAATGCTTTCAGCCAAACTTCCGACCCTGTGTTCGAGCAAAGAATGTCGAAGCTCGCTAATAGTGGACCGAGAGGTTTCGATGGCTGATGCAAGCTCTACCAAGCGTGATGGACCTCTAGGAACGTCTGGGTCTACAGCTACATCTGCTTTGGCTTGTTCGAGAGGCTTGGCACGTGGCACAGGTCGGTTAGACATGAAGTCGAACGGCTTGTTATCGGGATCCATTTTCATGACAGCTTGCCGTTTGAAAGCCGGTGTATCTGGGTCCATGGTCGGTGGCTGTTCCAGTACTGGATTTGCTTCCAATGAGTCGACAAGTTCATCGCTCTGAAGACCCACCTCTGACGCGGATGCCGATTCCCAATCTGGTGCGGATTGGAGAACTTGTAGGAATTGGTCCGCACTCTTGAATTTGGGGAAGGCCAGGGCAAATTTACCATGTTCCCCTGTGGTGAACTTGATCTCCCGGACCCAACGAGGCGGTTCGTACACGCCTCGGTTGGGTAGCTTGGACAGATCCATGTCAAGGCCAGCTTGACTGAGAGTAAAAACCTCAGCGACGGCTCGCGCAAACCGGATCCGCAGCTCTTGGGGCGATGAGACCTTCGCGTGAAGTCCAAAATCGAGATGCGTATATGGCCGTCCCGTCACCTGATGCACTGTTTGGGCCATCATCAAATTCTCATCCCTCAGCGTATATGGAGTGCCCGTCAGCTCCTCAATCTCATTGGCCATGTCCAGGGTAAGTGGAGTATATGTCCGCAAAGTGAGTTTTTCGAACTCTTTGGCCATGTCGCCCTCGAGCTTCTGTTGCAGCCATTGCTCCCCGCCAACGTGTGGCAGCCTGAGGCCTTGATGTGCAGGCGTGTAGAGGGGCAGGTGGTCGTGTCTTCGGCCGGGCCTGTCTTCGTCGAGCACCTCCTCATACTCGCCCTGCTCCTCGGGCGCTATCCGCACCGGCGACGTGGGATCATATGGATCGACATGCGCGCCAATTGGCTCAGACTCGCCGAGCAGTCGCTTCTGCCATCGTCTGACAAACTGCTGATGCTTCTTCTTGTCTTGCTTGCCCGGCAGGAGGAAGCGCGGCGACGGGGAGGTGGAGAAGGCGGCCGACGAGGTCCGCAGATGGGCACACGGCGACGGCGGCTGTCGAGCCCATTGCCGCAGCGAGGACGAGGCCGGTTTCAGTGGGTCAAGGGCCCGCGAGGGGCGCGGTATTCGGCGCATTGAGGTCGAGATGCTGGGACGGGTGGTGGTCAGGAATTTCGCCTCGACTTGCGGACGGCCATTGCCAAGACGCCGCTCACGCACCAATCACCAGCCAAGTTGCTCCGCCCCTCGTCACCATGGTCACGTCGTACCTTCGCAAGGAAAGTCGATGTAATTGCTGCGGTTCACTTTCGTGGCAAGTGCACTTATAATCGGCCCAAGTCTGCATTGGTATTATTGTCCTATGAAAACCTCCTTGCTAGCCATGCTGAACCCTTCTCGTCGTATTCGGCCTTGTCGACCAACACTCCTTTCACGAGCTCTGGCTGGCTTGCGAAGCGTGCAGCCCCAAGCCAAGAGTGCTTGATAGGATCTTCTGCTCGTGAGATATTCAATAGGTACTCTGCCGGCACCAACACTCTCAAATCAGCTGCTAGTCTATCCATAAATCCCGCGATGAGCGAATTGCCGCCGACCACGACGATATTTGCCAGCATTCCAATTTGCAGGGCTTCCGGCAGTAGCCCCATTGACTCCATAATGGCACCGGGAATGCCAGCCTCTTGAATGCCAATATCTGACGGATTGAACAGCAGCTCTGGGACCGCAAAGCGCTCGTTGCCAAGCGGCAAGAGATCTTCTCTGGGGCCTTGGATTGGCTGCAACCCGCGTCGTATCCGCGACTTTGCTGGATCATGCGGTCGCGCATAGCCGTGTATCGACTTCTCATAGTCTGGCAGCACATAGTCAACCACTATATCCGAATCCAATGTTCTTTTATCCCCCAGTCGACCCTTCCATGTTCGCTCCAGATCTCGCGAGAAGTGCTGTGACGAGGGTGCGATGTATGAGACTGCTTCTTTGATCTCGTTCAGCAAGTAAGTCTCTTCCATCATATTGTAGTGTCGTAGTGAAGAGAGCTCTTTCAGATAGTTGGTCAGAAGCTTTCCACCTACTGCAAGTCGTCGCACGGCCGATTGTATGAGCTTGCCCTTGAAAGTGGGTAATATTGTTGTATCCGAGTATGACGAGTCGATGATTAGGAGGCATTCCTGTGGAAGGGAAGATAGCGACGCAGTGTTGGATACGTTGTAGGCACTGAGTGTTGGGCCGACACAGCGGTAGTATGACGCAAACCCGAACTGCTCGAAGACAATCTCATCGCAGTTCTTCTGCAGCTCCTTCGGGCAATTTGGCTTCTCCAGCAGAAGCAGGTTGGTTTCGCGTGGATCACACTTACATGCGTTAGCAAATCATCTCCTGGACCTTGTCGGGCACCGCACCCACCATCAACCCCGCCTCGGCCGTGTCGCCCGTGAATTCATGCTCCCATATCGTCTTCTCGGCCTCCCAGTTCACGATGAAGCCCTTTTCGACGGGACGCCGAAACACTAGCTCTCCGAAATCCTTACAGGCCGCCAGTTCAGAGCCCACGTAGGTGCGTTTGTCGCGTGCACTGCGTGCGATGCAGTTGGGGATGACGGTGCAGTCGTCGTACGTAGGTTCCAGGCCAGCAGGGACAATGCCAGCTTTGAGTGTATACGCCCCATTGTCGAGCACTAGAGTCTTGTGTGTGACAGTTGCAGCTGCCTTCCTCGACCCTTTTGGTGGCATGTTTGGTGTGGTCTGGGGTGGCAGAGGCTCCACTAAAGTGCGCGCCCAGAAGCTTCGTCGCGAAACGACACCTGCTCACGTGACAGCTCTTAGCCAATCAAAGTCAGGAGCTGGAACTGGCTTCGCTCGACTCTTCATTTTAGGTGATACCCGAATAGAAATTCATCAGGCGAATGAAGAAGAGAATACCAAATATCCATGTGTGAAATTAGAGTCAATATTTGATCGAGTGTCCAGCGCAGTAGGTCTGTACCTACCTAAACAAATAGGTATATGAGACGATTTACAAAACGAAGGATCACGTGATTTTCTCCATACTGCTCCCTACCTGCGTACACTATGGGCTCAATGATCAATCCACATCAGCTGGCTCCAATAATTATCTCACTCTCAAGCTCGTCCCCGCGCTCCAACATATAGAAAACCGAGGCTACTTCTCAACCCGATCGCTCACAGAAGAATTACCCTAACCCCTTTACTTCCAAAGCGTGGGAAAGGGTTGAAAAAATCATGTTCAATGTCTGCATCCATCCTCTCTGTCTGGAAGAGCTCCATTCCGCCGCCACCTTCACTGTTCCATCGTCGCACAACGAGTGCTAGGGTGTACAGTATTTCCGTTCGAGCCAGGTCTTTGCCCAGGCACACTCGACTGCCCTTGGTGAAATTTACAAGATACTTTCGTCGTTGCTCCGCGCCTGGAGCTAGCCAACGTTCTGGTCGGAACTCTTCGGGGTTTGGGAAGATATTAGGGTTGAGATGAAGTAGCCAAGACGACATTCCAATAGGAGTGTTGGCTGGAATTGTGTACCCAGCTACTCGAAGGACCTCGTCTGGTGCAACGCGTGTCAGTCTTGCAATGACACCATGGCTCAGACGAAAGCCCTCGTTTACCACTGCATTCAGGTACGGGAGTTGGTCCAAAAAGTGGAAAGGCGGAATTTCTGCTGGGTTTGGCATTATCACTTTCAGTTCCTCGTTCAATTTCCAAAGAACGTCCTCGTTTGCGAGAATATGATATACAGTGGACTTCAGGTAATGAGCTGTAGTCAGAGTACCCGCAGCTACCAGAGTCTCGCCTTCTCCTTGAAGTCGGCGGGGCGTGAGTTCAGATTTTGGTAGGCCACTCTGAAGAAGCCCATGAAAGACAGTTGAACGTCCGTCCTCTTGACTAGGTTCGATCCGTCCAGAGCTCACTTCGTCTAGGCGCTCTTTCACTCCCTATCTGAAGTCAGCTCGTCTTGCATCATCATCTCGATGGCGGGGATATTACCGCCTGGAAGCGGACCAGGTTGGCCATTTCCGGCTTCACATTCACCAACCATGTCAATGGAATTTTTCTCATGGTCTTGATCAGCCATGGCATCTGTTTTGTAAGCAGACTCTGCTCAGATGCACCTTTGAGTAACGTTAACCAGTCTGGGTTGAAATCTTCGGCCTCTAAGAAGTCATGGCTGATTCCAAATGAGTACTGACTGATGATATCCGTAGTCAATGCGCTGAATGCGTGATCAAGGGTAATTGGTCGTCCGCTACTACGATACTCATCAAATCGTCTACTCATGAGTTCAAGTTTCTGGCGGATCACGGGGTCAAACCGTCTAATAGCTGATTGCGAGAAGTAAGGCGCCAGTGGAGCCCTACGTTTTCGGTGTAAATCATGATCAATCGTCGAAATCATTGCACCTGGGCACAGAAACATGTCGGCTGACCACTCGAACTTATGGCGTTTGCGAGATTGGCCAGTGTACAATTCATCGTAGAAATTGGGGTCGCTCACATGGAGCTCGTGTGGGTTTATGCGAACTACCGGACCTGCAAGTATTGTTGAACGGGTTGAGCTGTCTTTGAGGTGCATGTCAACATTTACCATAGATCTCGTGCATGCGCTTGATCTCCCATGCAAACTTCCCTCGTCGTACAACGTCGTAGTAGAACTCATACCACAACGTAGCTGCTGCAAGCTTCGGGCCAGGAAACTTTGAGAGTGGGCTGAGATAGAGACGAAACGTGACGAGAGCAAGATTGTAGAGAACGATTAGAACAAGAACCCACACCAAAGCCTCCGTCGTGGACACACTAGATATTTTAGCAACGATGGCCATAATTGATTATTACCCTCAGGTAGTCGTAGGTATCAACATATCCACTGGCCTTGGTGTAGGTTAACAGCGACACTGAGGGGAATCCCGGGCTATTGCCTACCTTGGTATAGGCCCGACTAGGTACGACCCCTGTTGGGCCTTTCATTCCCAGCATTGTGTGTTAAACGTATTTGAAGCTTTGTATCTCGCTCTACATTATTATTCACTCTTTTTCTAGGACAAATTTGTTTCTACCAAGAAAATCAGACAAGGTGCTCGAGTGATTTGGTCACAATATTTGCTTTTTCTCCTTGTCATGACACTGGGCAAGTACAACGTCATCGAGGAAGATAGTGTAATATTCTTTCAGTGCCTTGTTGCTAGTTTCCTGAAAAATACATGATTACATTGGGAGAAGCCTCGAATACCTGGTAATTTAATTATCAAATTGTTTAGGTGTGTTTCCACGAGTCCAGTGCAGCACGACTTGCGACCGGCAGCATGTAACATCGTAAACTCATCGGTATGAGCGTAGATAAAGAGATGGGAAAGCATTCAGGTGGTCTTTCGCCGTTCTTCACTTGTGTATATCTCTCGTCTTCAGAACTTGCTCATCTCCAAACGAATCCAGCGATTCTGAGCGGCGCAAGTCTCCTGGTCTCAAGATTTGCGCAGGAGACTCTTCGTGAGCCCATCAAGGACTTCTATCGCCGACATCGACATTAGACTTGCATGATTGATGACAAGCTCTATACTGACGGTGGATTTGTCTACCATGGATCTTCTCTTGAACGTGGAATCCCACTTGAACGAGTTCGTTGTTTACCAACAAAAGGGATTATCAGATCCCACTTAACGTCTTGTCAGAGATCGGTGGTGGGTACATTCCTTAGTTAGACTAGTCCCTTTACAGAGAATTTAATCATACGACAGTAAGAAATCCAACAACTGGTTGGATCAGGGCAGACCTCAGGATAGCCGTCGCAGCGACCAACTTCGGTATGCTCCAGTGTCTCGGTCAGAGACAAGATATATTCTTACTTAGTCTACCTCAACAGCATAATCTGCTCTAATAGAGTCTGACCTGAAAAAACCTCGCTCTTGAATCTTCTTAGTGGTAGAGTCATTACTGGCGTTTAGAACTATTCTTAGTCCTAGCTAATAAACCAATTACATATCTCCTGATGAAGCAGGGTAGAGCTTTTTACATTATGGGGCCTATAAGATTTGCGTTGGATGGGCGCAACAGTTTTGGAGCAATCGAAATACTTCTACCTTGAGCCCATGCGTTAACTAGGTCCCAGTTGACACACTTCTGAGATTGAAGGACCGACTCAAAAGGCTTCGAGAGCTTTGCTGATGAAAGGCCTTCATCTCTCCAGGTGAAGAAATTTACTTGTAAAGATGGATTACAAATCAGAAAAGCCCGTAGGCGCTCGATACAGTGCCCTATCTTCCTTTAGATCTAGCGGGCTGTTGAGGGCCTAAATCGTTTGACATACCAAGGTGGTCCTGCAAAAAGTTGCTTTCAGCAGGCGCTAGGACAGTGCGAAAGTCCTCATCATAGATCCACCTCCGTAGTTGTTTCTAATAGATAGAAGTGTTAGTAAAGGGTTACAGACGGAGCCGTGTGTTATTACCAGGCAATGCAGCTGATGATATACCTCGAATGAGGCTAGGTAACCTCCTTTAAGAACTTTGACGGCATCCTTCTGTAGTAAAGATGGAATAGTCTTTGCAAGCTCATTCGCAGACGCATTGAAATATAGAGCTAACCGTATGACTTAGAGACAGTGCAAGACATTGAGAGGATTCTAGGAAATTCATAAGCCTCTCACGTTGTATCAAACTGTTCCAGGCATTGTCGCTCTCTGTTGTAGGAGTGCCTGTGTAAATGCTCGAGATATTGTGCCGCGATGCATGTTTCTGAACGCGATATTTCTCGAAGTTAGCGATGTCCGACGCTGATAGACTTTATCAGAACCATCTTTTGGACCGTTTCATTGTGCACTTACAGATCGGTGTGTAGTGGATTGCTTGTGCTTGGAACAGCGATGACAGCCAGAAGCACCATGGCGGTAGCAATAACACAAGGACATGCAATGCAATGATGTAAGCTCGTAACGCCTTGCTACAAACTTGAGGTTGGGCCAAAACCTTGGGAAGATCAAGACCATGCTTGAGGCTTTGACTGGCAACGACATCATACGCCTCTTCGTCAAGTAGTTGTTGGCTCTCATGCTGTTCCGCTTTGACATTCATTGTCTTCTCTCGCATGGCAGACTATTTTGACAAACGTTTGAAGGTTCTAGAGAAGGGTAAAGGGTGGAAGTATTCAGCTAAGCCACCAACCAGGATCAAGGCGCACTCCTAGAATGCTAGGTCTCGTGTCTGGGATCAATATCAGACGACAGCCACGTATCCGGTGCTCATTAATGAGCATCTTCCTAGCTACCCATTGATGAATTTTGTGGGTATCTTACGTACGACCTAGCTCACGTTGTAGTCAAGGATGTCCGGTAGTTGCTGCAAGGTTTAGACGCAAGGGGGGTCGCACAGCATATGTAATATGTCTGCCATATCTAGGTGGTGTGTATGCTGCAGGCTACTCTTCGACTCGAACACTGGAAGAAAATTTTGCTAGATAAATATTCAACGTTCTAGTATGATCGCGCTCCTAATTCTTCACTCGACTGAACGCTTTTTAATCAGCAGAAGACTTCAAAGTTTAAGAACATGTATTTTACAACAACAACAACCGTGCTTTCCATTCTTACCTCTTTATGCTCAATAGCAGCATCGCCGATTAGAAGTCAGTCATACGAAAAAGCGCATAAGCTAAGAGGCTTCTAATTTAACAACATCGAACAGTTGAGAGCCCGAAGTACGAAATATTCGAGGTGTCGAAGAAATGCGAAAATCCTACGAGTAGGTTAAATACTATCACTGAGCATAGTAAAGACTTATCGATCCTCAGTACATCTGAGTGATGGTACCGAAATTTTAGCAGCGGATGCGACAGATGTTGAAAAGAGGAAGGCTCAATGGATTTCTTGCCCATGGTGATCAAACAGAGGGCGTGAAATGCACTATCTTAAATCATGGATCAATGAAATAACCCCTATTAAGCTAATTGCGTTGATTATTCCTCTGCACAAAGAAATTCGACAAATTTGCGCACAGCGGAAACCTCTCTTTTCGTCACATCGCTGGTTTAGATGGGCATCTCTTCTACGCGCTGTGTTCGATCATGAGCGGGATTTTGGACAGCTTTTACTGCTAATTGCTGTTGACAAGGGATGGGGGCGAAGCTGCGCTTATCCCTGCCCTGAGTATGCAGCTAAGATGATAAAGCAGTTCGTTCATTACACAACATCATGGTTCATATCGGAAAACTCAATAGATATTGATTTGGTCAGCCTCGCCACAAATGTGTGCTCAGCCCCAGTATGAGAGCCTCGCACAGGATGTCAGTGTCTGTCGGATTCCGAGACATGCAAGTTCAAGGATAGCAATGCGAGAATCCTCTAGACAAAGGTTCTGAGGCTTTCAAGTAAAACAGTTGGCGCTGCGTAGTCCAACGAACAAAGCTAACAGGATCAAATCTCCATATAATCAGCAAACGCATTCATCACACGATCCACTACATCAATGTTCTGTTATCCCTCTGTCATCTCACAACAGTCTGAATAGCTTTTCAGCAGTCATGGCGCAATATTATATGGGTGTGCCTTCACCGACTACTATAATTACGTGTCTATCTCTACTCCTGGTCCTGGATTTCGCGGTGGTTGTGTTGCGCTTCTATGCTCGCAAAAGAACGAGGCAGTTCTTTCAAGCAGACGACTGGCTGACGGTCCCTAGTCTTGCAAGTGTCCAGCGAGTTGCGTTGCTTGACGTTGGCTAACTCTTGACAGGTCTTCTCAGTCATCATGGCGACAAATATGCTTTATGGTGAGCAAAACTGCTCTTTACTTTGAACAGACAGTAGATTTATAATGCAAAGGTGTTGCCACGAAGAAGTTGGGCTATCCTATCAACAGCTTGGAAGATATGACACGTGGAATTCCGACACGAAAGGTGTTCATGCATGCTTCTGTAGACTTCTAATACTGCTAACACCTTGCAGCATGAGTACGTTACGATCACGATCGCCCCGATTGCTCTTGCTCTTGTCAAACTGAGCTGCCTTTTTCTTTATCGCCGTATGTTTGTCGTTGACAAGCGGAACCGTTGCGATTCAAGAAATCTCTTTTTCGCAGCCTCAATCTCCATCATGATTCTCTGGGGCAGTAGTATAAGTCTGTCTTATTTGTTTGTTTGCAAGACCAGGTGGGAACTTCTTTGGGGCCCGCCATGGGAAGCCGCAGGCAGGTGCCTCGATTACATGAAATTAGGGGACATGTTCATCTACTCCGATTTTGCCACTGATGTACTTGTTCTTTTGATCCCTATCCCATTTGTAAGTGGATCGGATTTAACTTGACACCCTTCAAGAGCTAACATGTAACTACAGGTCTGGCGTCTGCGTTTATCACTGAAGAAGAAGGCTGCAGTGATTGGGATATTCCTCCTTGGAATCTTGTAAGCTCGACGTTATCAAGCTGTGATCATGTTATAGACTAAACATTACACAGGGCGTCTGTTGCATCTCTTCTAAGAATGTTGTGGATGCGATGGTCCCGCGAGGTTGGATTCGATCCAAACTTGGATGAAGCACGTACGTTGGAATTGCGGCCAGTGCATCAGAAAACCTACCTAACAAGAGCAGTTATGACAACATTCTCGCTGTTCTGGTTTTCTTTAGAAGTCCAGATCGGCCTGCTTGCGGCATGCCTGCCGACTCTTGCCAGTTTGTTCAGAGGGATCAAGCTTTCAAAATCAGTCAAGACCTGGTGGAGCTCCCGGTCAGGCTCTCGATCCGATAATTCGCCGTTCCCAAAGGTGGCAAACAGCCAGATTCTAGGTAGTGGCCAATCTCTTGTCTTAATGACCGAGCATCCATCGACAGGGAAGTGAGTATGATATTGTCGTAACAACGGTGGGCCAATCCTTATAATGTTCTTGAGTACTCAAATCATCTTTCTTCGCGCACTTCACGAATTTTGAACTGTAACTAGACCAAGAATCATAAAAATGCATGAACTTCGATTCTAAATATTCTTGACATATATTCCAGAGTTTTGATCACTATTCGAAGTTGATTTGGTTCATCAGAGCGCCCATAATTAATCCCTCCACAATTCATCCTTGATACGGAAGGAAGCAAGGGAATCAAATCTTTCAATTGAATCTACCATGGTACCGTCGATGTAAGGTCTAGTCCTTCCGATACTCACCTTCGAATAGACCAGCATCGAGACCTACCAAAACGGTGGAGTTTGGAAGTGATGCATGCGCGCAATATATCCCCCCCTGTCCCTACATAACGAACCAAGGAAAAACACAGAGAATTAGAACATGCGACCTGTCGTCGTAATTGATGAGGCACTTCGTATCGGTAAGTGGGACAAGGATTCAAGTTAAGGGTGGTGCGGAACACATGGCGATTGGCATCGACCTATGTACTAGGTATTACAGCATATGGTTCAAGGCTATTGATTCAAGAAACCCCTCCACAGAATCGAGGCAAAAGCAAACCAGTAATATGAAAGGATCGGTTCACCGGTAATACCAGAGGCCCAAGGTGATTCCACCATTCTGCCTTGACGGTTTCCTTCAAGCCTCGTGCTGGGGGAGTAGGATGAGAACCACCGCTCAGATCTGATGGCAACCACTCAAGCTCGAACATGTCCCAATGCAGCCTGGATCTTTACTCGAATACAGATTTTCACAGACCTAGGCCCCTTGTGGACACACTTCGGCAAATCGACTACTTATAACCTTGAAAGTCTGCACAACTTCCCCATCACAAGCCCCTACCGCGCAAGACCTGTCCTCGGTAATCCAGCCGTGCACAATGGAGCTACGCGAAGTCTTCCACCTTCTCGTCCTCGCTATCTTCTTTCTTCATGCTACCGCCGAGCCTGGAGAATTCAATGTGTCGTGCTGGGACATGACGAATGAAAAGCGAGAGCCCAGAGCCTCACTTACGAACATCCTGCAGCTCGCTGATGCCGTGGAATCAAACACTCTATGCTACCTCACCAAGAAAGATGATGTTACCTTACCCAAAAGAAGCCCC
Organism: Pyrenochaeta sp. DS3sAY3a; assembly: GCA_001644535.1. Lineage (NCBI taxonomy): Eukaryota > Fungi > Ascomycota > Dothideomycetes > Pleosporales > Cucurbitariaceae > Pyrenochaeta > Pyrenochaeta sp. DS3sAY3a. The sequence continues at coordinate 4,422 of KV441669.1, read as the reverse complement.
GGGCAGGTCGGGGATGTGTATGCATGGTTGCATTGGACCCGAAGTGATATCAACAAAGGAGTTTACGAGGTTCACTACAACTGGTAAGCAACCTTGACACAAAATCGATCCCAAGGTCTGTCACTGAAGTTCGATGCAGTGGAGACCTCGCGACTCGGATAAGAAGAATTGCCAATGCATGTGCAGGAATTCTCAAGACCGATTACTTGTCATGTAGGTTTAAGACCCGTCTCCCGCGAAAGAAGAATAGACAATGGCTGACTTTAAGGCTATAGTTTGGACGGTATTAAATGGATGCGATGCCGTTGTGATAAACAAGACAGTAGCAGCCCTTCCTGACGTGAATCAGAGCGGTATCGCTCTAAATGTTAACGGAGGAAGACTGCTCATGCCAGACCTTAAGGAGAGGAGGCTAGGCAAGCCGTTTGCAAAGATCACCCTGCTTGCTCAAGAAGACGAGTTGCCAATGCCTGGATGGTAGGCCTACTAAAACAAATAAGCAAGCTTATATAAGTCTTATGTATATGGAAACAATAAGTAACGATAGCAGCATGTATACGAGCATATTAGAACAAGTTTATCGCGAGGTCGTTAGGACCAGTGATCTAACGTGACAGAACGGATGGCAACAAAGCTATCTAGAACTCTCTAGAACTGTTAGGTCCCTTTAAGAACATAAGCTACTTGGTGCAGCTAGGCTACTCTCTTGTCT
>KV441668.1:137916-320286 GCA_001644535.1 Pyrenochaeta sp. DS3sAY3a | reverse complement strand
ATTTTCTTAAGATATATTAATATCTATTTAAAGATAAGGCCTTAGAAGAAGAGCGCATAAAGCTTAGCTTAGTAGAAGGAAAGATTAATAGAAGAATAACTATCTACACTAGTTATACGTAAGTAAAGAATATTATTTCTAAATATATTATATACTAGGTATAATAAATTTAATATATTATAATATCTATATTATATAAAGGCGCTCTATTGTAGTTATAACAGGTGTTAGCTTAATATAGATGCAGGGAAAAATTTTCGTTTTAGAGTTTTGTCCCTCCACCTGCTAACCGTCCTCTATACTCGGCTGTCGTTTACGCGTCTTTAATCCCTATTGCCCCAGGATCTGCGTTTAGACAGCCAAACAAGAAAGTGCTGCAACTCCACGAGGGACTCAGCAAAAGGGAGAGTGCTCTGTTGGTACAGATACGACAAGAAACGATCGGCCTAAAGGACTTCCTCTTCAATCGAAGAATGCCAGAAGTCACCTGCCCACAATTTCTACTTGCGGTGACCTTTGCGGCTCTGCAGTGCGATGAGAAGAGCCCAGCCTGTTTAGTCTCTCATCTTCATATAAGCAAGCTGAATGTCTTTGTAGTGCAGGCCTTTGTTGGTTCTCCCCCAAAGCGTCAGATTCAATAAATCCACCAGGATGGAGACCAATACAGACCACGAGCTGTATTGCGCAACGCAATTGAACCTGCTAGATCTCCAAGCAAATAGGCCTACATTTGGTGGTGTTGGAAACTGGATCATGGTTACCGGATACGGGATCGCCTAACACAAGAACCTTGATCAAGGTACCGCTGTTACCGTAGTAGTAAACAGAGAATTCAACGACTAACTCGAATAAATGAACCTGAGAATACAAGGCTTCCCGTTCGCTCAGCCCTATTTAAGCAGTGTACCGGAGTACGGTGGGTGGCCACGCGCGAAACCCTGCTGTTGTATGTTTTTGATTTTTTACTGGTCTGATCCCATTAAGGGAATGAAACCTCCAAGGGGTATAGGTCACTTCGAGAACAGCGCGGCATGGTTAAGGCTTGGTGGTTGAGACAGACGACAAAGAGTTCACCTGGATTTAGATTTCACATAGTATTACTCTCTTTCCTTGGCTTTTTCTATACTTTCCTTTTTCTTTTCTTCATAAAACTCCTTAAGAGGAAGAAAATAACACGAAGTTTGGGTTTTCTAGTAGAAAAATAGTTGCTAGTTGTAGTTTAAGAAACTAAGGTTTTTAGTGTTGTGTGGTGGTTTTTCATGTTGCGCGGAACGTCTAAAACTACTGCGCCCAAAAGCTTCGGCCCTGTTCTGAAGCGACTGGTAAGAAACACTAGGTTTCTCTAGCCTTCAAACCCAAAATTGGCTTGGCGTACGTTTACATGCTTAGATATACTACGTCCAAAAATTATTTTCGGGTCCGATACTGAGCATACAGCGACAAAATCTAGGTACAAATGCAGCACTCGAATCGCTAATCGGATAAGTGAATATCTTAGCCACTTTCGGTATCCCATTGCTCAAAGCTAGAATCGTCCTCGCGGAATTGATCGTCCCGCCACTGTCCAACTATAGTAACCTGTCGGCCATAATAAACCTCGTCATGTTCCTCTGTGTTCAGAGCTCTTTCTGCTATGAAAAAGCCACGTCCTACGAGGGCTAGCTCTGCTCCATCAGTTTTTGCAGCTTCAAGAATCCACACCCGACGGACACTAAACGCCTTCATGGTGTTGAGAGCCACAGGTACTGCAATATAGTATTTTCCACAGCTTACCTCCCGAGCTAAGCATGTAGGCACTAGCAGAATTGCCCGTCCCGTCCCGGCTGAGTTCAGGCTCATTGTCAGAGGTGTAGTTTCGTCAACATTTGCGAACCAGCGGGCGAAACCACGGAGATGGTATATGAATTGAGCGATACAGGCCGAATTCGGGAAATCTTGAGGAGACATGCTGTCTTCGTTACTTAGACAGTGGCGTATGATAGTCGACTTGATGGTTTGGTAGCGGACCTCGTCAATATTCTTAAATTCCGGCCAAAGCCCTTTGAAGTAATCGGAAGCCATTTCTATCCATCTCAATCCAAAACTGAAAACGCAGCTGAGGATGTCCGCATATATTTTAGTCTTTATGTCCTCGCGTGTGTCGCGCTTTATTCCCAATGATAACGACAATTCAGTTGCGCTTTCCATGAATTCTTTTGGTGGCATTGATGGCCGCGACAGCAAAAAGAAAGTGTCCAGCGATACTCTCTCTGAGTTGATAGCCCAGATTTTTGCATCATCGCAGATCCTGGGCATTGACTGAGCGGCCAGTCTTGACCAATCTGATTCATATTCTCGAGGCCAATGGAGAAGGGGTTGATGACCAGGAACGTCCATTCTGTGCATCGGCAAGCCTTCGGCTCCTAGTACGGACGCATCTCCAGCACTAAGAGCGATCATGGCCAGGATATACCTGCACTCTCGCTGACGCGCCACGTCGCCATTGAAGCTAAGTCGAATTCCGCTCGCATTCAGAGATATTGAGATGATATCTTTTTCATATGAGCAGTTCAAGAGCTGCAGCTGGACAAAAAGTTCAAATAAGCAACCGTCAATAGTGTAATCCCGAATTGGATCGTTGATACCGAAACTGAAATCCTGAAACGCCGACATCAAGGAGAGATCAGGGATTTCGACCCCATTCTTCGTCAACTGGAAATGGACTTCGGCGAAGGCGCTTGGATCAAAAGTAATACAAGCAAATTGGCGGCCAATTACAATGAAGGTTGCATTTAAGTTCAGCATGTACTCGTGTCGGCACCATGCTCTTCCGAACCAGCGACTGTCAAATACCTTTGTTATAACGCTGAACAGAGCGTCTCCGTAGCCGGCATTAACGGAGTCCTCGGCGGTTGACATCTCGAATTCTCCTATATTAAAAGAGCGGTAAGGGCCACATTCATCTTCCTCAGCAGAGAGCAGGCGTAATGTGGACTCTTCCTCAGAACTGATGTTGACGTCTTCCAGCAAGATATTGATTTCAGTTGCATTTCGATAGATGACGTCCAAATTTGCGATTGCGTGAAACTTTTCGTCTGCGTTCTCCTGGTTGATACAGATTTGATCGATCCACATCGCAAATTGCGATGTTGTACTTGAATTGACAATGCACCGTAGGAGAATAGCATTTAACATAGCCGGAGATATAGGGAAGTCCCAGTCCTGCTGATCACAATTGAAACGGCTAGGCACTTCCCATTCCCGGCTATGCCAGCAGTAACTGATAGCAACGAAAGAGTGAATATCCGTAGGAGTCCAAAATTGGTTCGTAGTGATGAGCTTGAATGGTATCTGCTTGAGCGCATCCTTTTCGACTAGTTTGGCAGCAATCTCCGGATTCAACCGACGTAGTCTCGGAAGAACTTCTGGTGTCATAGGATGAATACGCGGTGGTACGCTCAGAAGTCGCTCCGCATCGAGAGTTCCTGTTAGGTCATGGACGTAGAGTGCCGGCACGCCTAAATGAGGTTGAGCTGCGAGTACCAAGCGCCCTGTTTGGCTACTGATTCTAGAGCTATGTTAATAACAGCGGTTCAGATTAGCGCCTTCATTGCAGGAAAAAAACTCACTGGTCCATATTATTAGGATGACTAGTAGTTAACATGTTCGCAGTTTTCCCGAAGTTGCTGATTTAGTGTCCATATAGGGCAATGCAAATAAATGATAAATGAGTGGGTTGAGAGAAAGGGCTCTAAGGATACAACAAAGGATATTCGGCCTGCGACATATTGTTAGTGGCAACCATCAACACGCGCATTGAATTATCATTCTCTAAAACTTCCAACGCCCCTCGCACTTGCGCGAAGGCGATAATTTGTTGATGTGCGTGAAGAGAAGTGGAAGTACCTCTACTGTAGTAGATAGTGTGTTGTCTTGCTAAGCATAGCCACACCAACCCGAAATCTGGCGGTCAGTTCCCATTGCGCTATATTAGAACTCTGTATCACCTTACCCGACCCTGGCGAACTTTAACGATCTGAACTTCTCACCACTATCAGAGGTCAAACTAAAGCACCTCTCCACGACTCTAATGATCGCAGTGCTCATATAAGGGCCGGTCCGCTGCACGACCGTGTATCGCACTAGACGTAGGTGTTAAACGAACAGTGAAAGTGATGAAAGAAAATAAGGCACAAATGTGAGGTGAACCGTGTGCGTGCGCGATAGTATTGTCATTTGTGTGTTCTATGTAGGAGAGATAGAGTGTGTTTGCTTGAGAGTCATTCCCAAAGTTGATCGCGGGGAACTGCTAAGCTAACTCCTGATTTAGGCTCTTGGCGTGCGACACCAGGCAACAGCAATATCACCACTCAATAGCTCTTGCTGAAGCGCAGGCTTCGACCCCAGTACTCTATTTCATGCCAATCGCTGTCGTCCTGAAGCTACCCGTAAGTACTCTTAGATATTAATAAACCAAGGCGCGATAGAAACGTGAAGACCGCGCCCATGACCAAATGGATAGACCAGGATGCTTTCCCCGCCCTGACTCGTGCTAGCGCTTTCAAGCGATTCGTCGAAGCCGATTCCATCGGGGAGAAGATCCGGGTCGAGAAATGTGGGCCACTCGGCTCCTCTTTCGGGAATCTACTAGGCGGTAGTTATCTTGAAGTGGTTGTTGAAATAAAATGAAGCATTCGTGCTGTCAGTCAAATTCTATCCATCGCGATTGTCGCCCGGAATCTTGCACTTTATTCGTCAAAGCCATGCCCGGAGAGAAGAATTTCGAGCTCGCCATCATCGGCGGTGGTATTGCAGGCATCACCCTGGCCATCGCCCTGAACCGACGAGGCGTTCCGGTGAAAATATACGAGCAGGCGTCTGCGTTTGGAGAAATCGGCGCTGGCGTCTCCTTCAGCCCCAATGCGGTACAGTCGATGAAGCTGTGCGATGACGGAGTGTACCAAGCATTTGAAAAGGTGTGCACGAGAAATATCTGGCCGTCCAAGCAGAAGGTGTGGTTTGACTACGTGGATGGATTCCACGATGGCGATAACTATGCGTTTTCCATCTCCAACAGCCTGGGTCAAAATGGCGTGCACAGGGCAGACTTCTTGGACGAGATGATCGGGTTGATTCCGGATGGAATGGCAAACTTCGGAAAGAAACTCAAAAATTTGACCGAAAATCCCACTAGTCGACTGCTCATGGAATTTGAAGATGGCACAAGCGCAGAGGCTGATGCTGTCATCGGCTGCGATGGAATCAAGTCAAAAGTTCGTTCGTCAATGTTTGGTTCCGACCATCCGTGCGCCAATCCTTCATATTCGCACAAGTACGCGTACCGTGGACTCGTTAAGATGGAAGACGCAATCGCAGCAATTGGCAAAGAGCGAGCCGAAAACGCATGCATGCATGTAAGTGTCAAGCCCAATTTGCAGTTTGGGTAAACAAGGAGCTCATGAAACCTTCCAGATGGGCCCTGGGGGACACGTTTTGACGTTTCCAGTAAACCACGGCAAGACGCTTAATATTGTTGCCTTCAAGACAGATTCGGGCGAATGGGAAGATACCCAAAGGCTGACGAAGATGGGCGAAAGAAACGATTTGCTTCGCGATTTTGGACACTTCGGCAAGGAAACTGTCAACCTGCTCAAGTTAACGGAGCAGCAGCTTCCAGTTGTAAGTTTCTCGAAGTATCTTTACCCTTCTCTAGCATTCTAACGTTGAGCCTCAGTGGGCAATTTTCGACCTCTTAGAAAACCCTCCACCAAGCTACGCAAAGGGACGCATTTGCATAATTGGCGACGCTGCACATGCTACCTCTCCCCATCACGGCGCTGGTGCCGGGCTCGGTATCGAGGACAGCGCCGTCCTCGCAGAACTACTCGCGGATCATCGCGTGACATCAGCAGCGGATATGGAGGCTGTCTTTGCTACCTTTGATTCCCAGCGACGCGAGAGGGGGCGATTTTTGGTGGAGAGCAGCCGATTTATTGGTGATAGCTATGAATGGCAGGCTGACGGAGTCGGTAATGACTTTGCGAAGATTGAAAAGGAGATAAACAGACGCAATGGTATCATTGCTGATGTGGATTTGGTCCAAATGTGTGCAGACGCCAAAGTTGAGCTAGGCAGGAGGCTCAGCACAGTCTCGGTCAAGTTATAACCAAAACTTATTCAGTTGGGGAGGCTTTTTGTCATTATGACATGATGTACTATTCATCTTCTATAGATGATAGGGAAGCGCAGAATAACCCAAAATTTCCAACCAGACGCAGGAGCTTTCATGGTTTCGATCAACTTATCATCACATTCCCTGCATGTAGTCCAAGTTCATCATCTGCTGGCTGAACCAGCCGTCGGTAAAGCTGTTCGTGATGTCGAAATTGAACTGGCTCAGGTCTAATTGAGCCGCAAACCCCTCCTGCTCTTGAGGAACTGCTCGATTTCCGACGGCACTCTCCGAACGCATTGTGTCTTGTTAGAATGTCAGCATTTTCAAGGTCTCTGACGTGCTAGCAAACGGACCTTCAGAGCGCGCCATCTCGATCTGGACACGCAAAGTTTCCAATACTTTGATTGCTCGCGGGGCGGCCTTGATTTGCATTTTGTAGTGGTTAAGTACTGCTAAGCAACGATCCCACGAGACTTTGAAAGATCGCGCAAAATCCTCAGTGTCCCCTCGCAGTTTGATCGAGGCTAAAAGGATCGTCGCTGAAGCGAAAATGACTGCCGTAGAGGTTAGAGAAATGCCCAGACTTTAAATGGTGCAAGGAATATCTCTTACAGTATACTGAGTGCCACCCAGAGCTTTTATAGAGTGTATCGAGATGTTGGTAAATACTTTCAATGAGTTGGTGTGCCGTATTGATGCAGAGATCACAGCAGCGTTGAACTAACTCGTCATCGAGAGTAGAGCCTGGTCTTCCATCGGGATAAGCATCATCCGGTGAGTTACTGCTTGACATGAGTAGCAACGGACGCAGAGACAGTACCCTGGTGTATAAAAATCTAGAAAGGTTTGTACACAGTCATCGCATTCAGGAAGGGATTTAAGACTGACCGGCAGTGCAGAACCTGCTTCTGCAGAGTAATATAGCCTTCCGTTGGCGACTGTAAACTCCGGGGGCCTTTAGACATCTTTAGGTAATCTGGGATTGAGGCTGAGAATTGATCAAGACGTCGATTGAAACATAGCACGTCTGCGGTTATTTCCTGCATCCGGGAATCCCTTTTGCTGCCTGAACTGTCCTTGCCCATATAGAAGGAAGAGAGGATATCTGACAAAATTTCAAATAGTTTACAAGACGAGACGAAGAGTCCCATCCGCGAAGGAATGTTTGTCGGTTGTGTCCCGATACCACTTTCTTGCAAATACTCATCATCAATCAAAGACGGTATTCGCGTGTTGTGCGAGTCTCCAATCATGAGTGGACGCCCAAAGGTCATCGCCATGAGCCTACCAAATTCAGTAACCTTGAGCATGCTTTTGAGTCGAAGTAGCTCGTAATCAACATACCTATCTAGAACTAAGCATGTGTGCCATAGTCTCCTTCGCATTTCCACTCGGACTTGATTGTTTCCTATACGATCCGGAAGCTCCATGTGCAAGCCTATGCTCTGCGCTAGTCGAATGGCAAGGCCAGCGGAATTCCAACAGCGGCTTGCATGACTCGTGGATTGACAATACACCGCTGTGAGGAGGAGCCATTGCACTACCAGCGGCGATGTGGATCCGAGGATGTCGTAGAGCCACATGTGCTGCGATCGCTCGTAGAATTGCGTGGCCAAGGTCATCTGTTCATTTGGATCTATTTTGCTGCAAAATTGGCAGCCTAGGGCAAACACAAGATTTAAGTGAGACAAGAACAATGTATCTTCGATTCGCGTCTGCGGGTCGGTCCGTGGGAGCCAGAGACGCTGATAATTCGCCATGAATTCAGGCTTGTGAAGAAGTGGAAACAATGGGTGAACAAAGTCCCAGTAGCAGGCCAAGAACATGTCTGCACGATACCTGATAGGTAGAACCGCAAGATCACCCTCGTTGGTTATTTTAAGGGGGCGAAGAGCTACAGGATGGTCATTACGAGCCATTGTGCTCTTTGATGTGATCGTCGAGCGGTCGTCGCCTTGCTCGCCCTGTTCGACCTGGCGTAAAAAAGCTATCGTCGATGACTCGCCATAAAGGCATGAGTCTTCATTCTCTGGCAAAATGACAGTGGCTAAGGCATCCACCTGGTCAGATGATTCTTCCTCTGGAGAGTAGTCGGGAACAAGAACGCCGTCTTCCGGCGCCCTTGCTTGGGATTCTCCAGGCACTGGCAGTGGCTCGATTTGGTTGCGGGCCGCCGACGAATTTCGATCTTTCCATCGCTCGAGTTAACAAAGGCCCAAGAAGTAATCAGAAGAACATGTGCTACAGACGTAAAAGCCACACTTGATTGGGTCCAGAAAATCAACAAATTAGCTGCGCTTACCTGCAATTTCTTCGTCCCTCGCCCAATCGCCACGTTCCTTGCGCTCTAGACGCTTTAAACGATCCTCTAATTCGCCGAAGTACCTTTACGAGACGAGCTTAGCCATGAATCTCCCGTCTCCAAGGACAACAGAAGGGCTCATACTTGGTCGAACTTGTCGCTCTCTGGTCGTACACACATTCACTGCCTTTGTTTCGTCTCTCGCAAGCGGCGCAAGAGGGTCTGCCACCATCACATCTCGACTTGCGATCTCGGCAATTGATGCATGCAAGGTGAATGCGTCGACGCTTTGCTGTGCGCATCGCCTGCGACGACGGTGAAAGCTCCATCGAGCCCCTTTCCATTGGTGGGTGGGGCGTGCCAAGCCGTCCTCGGTATGATGTGATTGGTTCGTAGACAAGCCGTTCAACAATCACAGCGAGATACCCGTTGATGGTGGTGTGGTGTGTCGAGAGTGCAGAATGCAGAATTGCGGGGAGATGCGGTTGCCCTGCTTTCAAGCGGGGAGTTCGGGGGAGAACATTCGGTCCGACGTCAGTTTTCCCCGGACCATAATCGCGCGGGGAAGACTAATTAGAAGACGGTGATTCGGCTGTCTGCGTCCATAATGCCGAGTCTTGCGGAATCGTTTCAAGCCACCCCGACTCGAGCCAGGCTTCGGATGCTACTCCCCGATGGTCTATGAGATGCTATGTAGTCAAACCACGTTCAAAATGGAGCCCAGAACAGTTTCACAAACTACACTGCTCTAAACTACACTACTCGAAAAATCATCTACATTATGGCAACGAACGGCGACAACGCAAGCTCCGGCTTCGACCCAACCTTCACTCAGAATGTCATTGATGCTATGGGCCCAAAGACAACCCCTCGAATGCGACAAGTCATGACCTGCTTAATCAAGCACATTCACGATTTTGCACGAGAAATCGAGCTCACCACGGATGAGTGGATGGAAGGAGTGCAAATGATGAACTGGGCAGGCCAAATGAGCAACGACCGTCGCAACGAGGGACAGCTTGTTTGCGATGTAATTGGCTTGGAATCGTATGACAGCCGCATACATGCGAACAAAGGTGCAAAAACTAAACCCTATGTTCTAGGCTAGTCGACGAGATCACCTACAAGAAGGCTGCAGCTGCGAAGGATGTAGCGACTCAAAGCGCAATTCTGGGGCCCTTCTTTAGAACGGACGACCCAGTGCGCGCGAAAGGCTCAACCATATCCTTCAACACCCCAAAGGATGCTGAGGTGGGAATATCTACGACTGAGGTAAATTATGTTGGCGCTAATAAGATTGTTAGACAGTGTACATGTACGGGCAAGTTTTCGATGCCAATACCAAAAGGCCTTTACAAAACGTTTCAATTAATGTGTGGCAAGCATCCACAAATGGTGTGTGAAGATAAGCTAAGCTTCTGATCGTCATTTCTAAAAGTTCATACAGGTTTATATCAGCAACAAGACGATGAACAAGTTGACCGCAACTTGAGGGGCATTTACAAGTCGGATGGAAACGGAGAGTATGCGCTTCGCTGCATTAAGCCGACGCCGTACCCTGTTCCTAGTGACGGTCCTGCTGGAAAGCTGTTGGATTTGCTCGACCGCCACCACTATCGACCGGCTCACATTCACGTTATTGTAAGATTCTACGCTGCAGTATATTTGTACCATGATTTACTAACAAGTTTTGCGTTCAAGGCGCTAGCCGAGGGTTACAAGCCTCTCACCACACAGATATTCGACAGTGCCAGCAAGTATCTAGATGATGACTCTGTATTTGCTGTGAAGAACTCGAATGTTGTTGACTTTCTGCCAAGAACGGTTCCGGACCCGGAAGCGACGCTGGAGGTGAAGTATGATGTATATTTAGTGCCAATATGTCAAGAATAAAGCTTGGTTTGGCTTCTTCAAATCCACGGGTTGACTTTGAGAGGGCTTCTCGTTTGTCGCGGCACATGCAGTGTCACTATGCATACCTTGCACTATGATCACCTCCATGTGGACTATTGCTTCACCTGAATCAACCTGTCGAAGCATATTGTTGTTATTTTCGGGCTCGTTTCGCGACAGGCAAAGCTTGTGAAAGTTGCTCTGCTGAGAAATGTGTCCTCCAAGTAGGCGCTGATTGCTCTTGGGTACATGCAAGTAGTCATCACTAAGCCCACAAGACTGTTCGGCGGGGCGAGGCGCGTACGGCATAGTTGGTTCTATGCTCTAAGTTTTAGTGAACACGTTCTTGATAATCCGGCTCTCTCATGGTCCAGTGACTTGGTCGCCGAACGTGCGAGCCGAAGTTGACGATGGTGATGTTTTGATGGAGTCCGCTATGTCAGGAGAACCGTTAAAAAGCGAAGATAGTATATCCCAAAGGGATGGCCAAACCATAGAGTCGTGAGCCAAACCTCCAGAACCTTGCTATTTGAGATAATCCGAGTTTCAACAATTCCTTTTTCAAACTTGGCCCACAAAACTCATTGTGAGCTTACCTTATTGCCATGCTCACCTAGGGATGCACCGCTGCGGGACCAAGGATAAGACAACCGATAAAGGGGGTGTTGTAAGAAATATAATCAGGAGGCCACATTCGAATGACTCGGATGGTTTGATCCGTGTAGACACACTATTTGGCTTCGCGGTTGCCAAAGCGTGATTCAGCAGCCAATGGTGCGAGCAGCTGGTTCGACGAGCTCCAGAACTTGGGAGACGATACGCCTTCACCAAGGAGTTTATAAAGACGCGACTTCTAATTCTAGCAGTCAGAGGTGTGTATAAAATAGGCTATTAAAAAGGAGACTATACCCTTAGTAGCCTATGCCTTTATCCCTGATTGCTACAACACCCCATTTTAACATTTAGTAGTACATCTGTCTCCTCTCTACCTTTTCTCCAAAATTATAGACAAAATTAGCATTGGCGTTCAAGGCCATATTCAGAACTTTGTATGTTGTACATATTAGAAAACTTTTTTAATGTTTCACCTTCCCTCAGCCCTCTTCAAAAACAAATCCGTCCCCAGGCACGGGGCAAAGAACATTTTGCCACTTGCAGCACGCTTTATGGTTGGAACTGCTACAATAAACCACATTACCACGCAAATTCCGGTCAGCACCTGTACGTGTCAATAGAAACTTGTGTTATTGACAGAGTTCACTTACGCATGAAAGAACCTTGAAAAACCTGAAGTTGAATTCTTCGCCGATCGATATGGTCAAAAGCGTAAACACACCTATCGTCACCATTAGTCACCTGGAGAACACGCGATGGAAATGAAGTTCACCTACCAACAGGGAATATAAAGCCCCACCATCCCATGTTGAAGGGAAACGGATATGCTGTTGCTATCATGATCGTAGCGACAATGAACCATACCACTGCAAAACCCCAAAGCAAGATTCCAACGATCAAGCCCACCAGGTAGAAGGTATCCGCAGCATGGGCTACATGAGGAATCGTGTCATTTAGTGGAAAGCTGTGCCTCGCTACTTTCCCAAGTGCTATCAATCTAAGATAATGTTAGTTACTTTCAAAAGCGAGAATGGAAGCATCCTTGACGTACGAAAAACCCGAGAGGCCAAGAGGTCCGATCGGAAGTAGCAACGAAACAATCACCTCACGCTGAAGTGGTTTATGTATCGTTAGTCGAAGGAAATAAAGGGTCAGAATGATCCAGGATAAGGGAGTTCCGATTCCCCAAAAGATGTAGCTGATGATAAGTGTCCACAATTGGTGCTTGTTGTTCGTTAAAGCCCCAGCGACAAGCGCTCCAGCGGTCGCTGCAATGACAATAGCAACAATGGGGATTAGGTATAAAGCTGTCATTTCCTCGAGATCATGGCGGCGATTCGACATTCTGTAGTCGTTGTCAGCTATGATTCACGATCGGAGCAAAACGGATAGAACTTACATCACCCAAGTCATGTGGAAACAGGTGACCACGGCAAGGACGCTGTCGATCCACCATAGCACCCAAGCAAATATCGCCATACCTTGACCCCATGCAGGGACGCATACAAGCACGATCATGTTGATAAGTGTTGCAAGGCCAACTGGAAACGTCGCAAGAAACAAGCTTTGGTGAGGATGGCGAAGCACAGCTGGGAATAGTTGGGGATACATGGTGTACCGGAGAACCGAGATAAATGTGAAGAGTAAAAACAAGATGATGTTGAGGACGAATGCAATCTCTGAAACAATGTCGAGCCAATGGGCATGATATGGTATTTGATGGAGCATGATCGATAAAGCTCCTGTGCTCATTGTTATGATGAACCATCTACAGCAGAGCCAAAATGATTAGAATAATACATATCAGTCTTGAGGGCTTGAACGTACGATGGTGTGAAGTTACGGATAATTCTTCGAAACCCGACATCCCTCTTGTCGACTGGAGGTAAGGCATTTTGAGGCTTTTGGGTGGCTTCCTTTTTGATCACAGAACCAGTTGAAATGCTTCCACTGCCTAATTCCAAGTCATCGTTGGGACGGGTTTGGGGCGGATCCGCCAAATAACTTGGATCTTCGTCATGGAAATGGAGAGGGCAATTGTGGTTGCCGGGACAAGGAAGATCCGACATCTCGCTGTATTCCTATAGTAAGATCTCTAACTTTGATGGTTTGTGCTGGTTGAGTAGTTTGAAAATTATCGGAGTAAACCTTGGGGTTATATAAGTGCCTCGACTGGGAGTTGCTGCCTCACCATGCCGCTGCCGCTCATACTCGGACCGTTGAACAAACAAAGGGAGCGCACCTGAGAAAGTCCCAATGCGGCTAGCTTCGCCGGCACGCCTACGGCAGGCAAGTGCCTCTGACCGATCAGGGTCCAGCTGGAGCTTCATGGCCTACCAATTCCCCAGATCTCATCATCAGTAAGCAAATATGGGGATGGGACTAAGGCGTTCCCCCGAATTTCTTGATCGTGAAGCGAAAAGCTTATTTGAACACGTCCGAGGGCATTGCGATAAGCGAGCATCCTCTTGTCGGCTGCCGATGGCTCATCTGCGCGGCTTTGGTGCCGTTTACCAAGTCCTTCACCTGATTCAGGCGGTGTATAGGTCGACGGCTGAGAAGCGATTGAACACTGTGTATTAGCTATCTATAGTTGTGAATAGTCTGGAAAACAGTAGTTCTTCTATGATGCGCATAGTAGCGGACGATAGGGTACCTGGTTGCAGAACAGTTGATAAGCGTGTATTGGATGCTGATTCAGCGCCAGTTACTGAGGTAGCTGAATGTTGGGTCATCTGCTCCAGCCAGAGCTAACAACCACAAGCTTAGCTGGTGTAAATTATGCTATCATGCCGTTGGCCTGTCAGCAGGTTCCGGCAGCGGGCAGCGACGGCAGCGACGGCAGCGACGGCATGACGTCGGTGAATCGGCAGTGAGCTAGAACAACGTCCCGGTCAAATCAACGCACCGAGCATGCCTTACACATTGCATTGCATCCATTCATCCAAAAACTTATATTTTCTAGTAAAATAAATCATAGATTAGGGACAACAGTAAGCACTTGCCATCCTAGTCATCGCGACTTTTTGTGCTGTGATTCTACTTATTCATCCTTGTTGGTGATCTTATATGGCCTAGAAATAGGTGTGTTAAGCGAAGGTACGGGAAATTGTTTTTGTAATATGTTAGAACAAAAAGAGTTCTTCTTGAAGAGCGTACTGTCAAAGATAGCTTTATACTAGCGCACAGGATAGTGTGGTGGTGTTCGAATCCACAACAGCGAAGACACAAGGCGAAGATGGTTCACGCCGCATCCTGCTTTAAATCAATGCCACACGCTGCCATTGATTATGAGGAGGTTATAAAGTCTGACGGCGAAGATAACGAGTTGGTGTTTAGTTTGACTACGCCTGACTCAGCTTGTGCGGACAGCTGCTCATGCAGCTGCCCCACCTTCTCACAGTCACTTCCTTAACCCCATAAGACCACCTGAGATGCCAGACGATCCAAAATCGCACATATTCCTACCTAATGGTCTCATCGATCCTGAGTCCGTTCGGAGACCTCCTGGCCAATATCATGTGGCTAAACGACAACAGAAAGGCAACATCGTCGGAGAAGAGTTCTGCGCGCCGTGTAGAAGCGCCATATATGACGAAGACTTCGATCGCATCGGTACTGCATCCTGGCTCAACGATGGCTTTGAGGACTGCGACCACCTTCAAAAGCCGGCACTTTACTGCTGCTTGTGCAAGCACGTGATTCGAGCGAGGGAGTTTGCGCGAAAAGCCGGCATGGTTGATACCCGCCTCTACAAGGTCGAACTACACTGGTACCTCTCTAGCATGGAGGCTGGCATCTTTGTTCATGATGATGGCGCGGATCTGGATGAAGATAGTGACAGCCGACTAGACGGCTTTGAAGTCGAAAAGTGCTATTACACACGATCTATTAGCCGGGACTGGGCTAAAATCAGTATTATGAAACACTGGCTCAGCGACTGTGAGGTCAGCCACGGCCCAGCTTGTAACGCACACCGGCAGAATATAGTCGCAGCAAATTTAAGTCTACTGCTGGTCGATGTTGAGAGCGACTGCCTTGTCCAAGGAAGTTTTTCAGATCGCTATTTCGCGCTAAGCTACGTCTGGGGTACTTCGAAACAATTCCTGACACTTATGGAAAACTACAAGAGGCTATTGGATCCCGGCAGTCTTTCAGCACAGCCTATCACTCAGACGATCAGAGACTCGATGACTTTCATCAAGAGCTTGGGTGAGCGATATCTCTGGGTCGACACTGTAGTACGGCTGCACATCGCTGTCAAAGTTGGCATTTATAGCTGACGTAGCCAGTGTATCATACAGGATGACGCTAGCAACAAAGCCGCGGCGATACAGCAGATGTCATCGATATATAGCTGTGCAGTAGCGACTATCATTTGTCTGAGTGGCTCATCTGCTGATTCAGGAATACCGGGAATACCACCTACTGCCCGGAACGCATCCGTTGTGCCTATAGCACCTGGCTTGAGCATCGTGGAGCGTACACCTCTCGAGCGAATGCTGAACGAACATTCGTACGGTACTGATGAATATGTGTACAACACTCGAGCCTGGACTTTCCAGGAACGACTATTATCAAACCGAAGCATCATGTTCTCAAACGAGCAGGTCTACTTCCAGTGTAAGAAAGAGCTGTTGTGCGAGGATAGGTATGGGAGGGACTACTCTGACTCTGCTTTGTTCACACTTGAGAAGGCACGCGTCTGGAGTAGCAACAATAAGACGCGAAACAAGCCATACAGCC
This sequence comes from Pyrenochaeta sp. DS3sAY3a, assembly GCA_001644535.1. Taxonomy (NCBI): domain Eukaryota; kingdom Fungi; phylum Ascomycota; class Dothideomycetes; order Pleosporales; family Cucurbitariaceae; genus Pyrenochaeta; species Pyrenochaeta sp. DS3sAY3a. The sequence continues at coordinate 304,576 of KV441668.1, read as the reverse complement.
TACTTGAAGAGTTCCGCTGGTACGAAGAGGTCGTGTCCGAATACACCTCGAAGCGTATGGGCTACCCAGCAGACATAATCAACGCATTCACCGGCATTCAGATCCAGCTGAGCAAGATGTTCGATTGGACCTTCAGAGAAGGGCTTCCTGAACCGCTGTTAGATCTTGCATTGCTATGGACACCCCTCGAAACTATCGAGCGCAGAGCTACAGGCTTCGAACACCCAAGCTGGAGTTGGGCTGGCTGGGTCGGCCGAGTGCACTACAAAGATCTCGTACGGCCGCTCCATGTTCCCATTGGCCAGGCCTTCCAGTCACTTACAAACCTCAAAGTAGATACGTACAACCTCCAAACACTGCGCTTCGAAGGCGAGACTGTGCAGCTGAGCGCATTCAACCTGAAGAAGTGTCAGAAGCGTCTCTCCAACTCCCACTATAGTGTCCAGGTCACACCACACACGCACTTCCTCTTCGACCAACAGAATCACCGGTGTGGCATACTCCACGGGTTGCAAGACTCGCATGGTAACAACCACATCCAGCCAAACGCGCCTATGATATTGCTGCGCTTGTCACATTGGAAACGTGTCAACGCGATAGACAAGCATGGCCCTGTCATCGCCCACCTGAATGACAGCCAGTATGAGATGAACGAGGACCTTTTTGATAAAGCGTTTGCGGATGTGGAGTGGTGTACGTTGAATGTTATGTGTGTGAAGTGGTGGGGAGCCGGGTGGTATCGAGTGGGCGTGGGGCAGGTGCATAAAGAAGCATGGAGACAGGCGAAAGTGCTGAGGCAGACTGTCGGTGTGCAATAAGAGTTCTCACAATCGGAATGGATTCGTAAAGCAATAGATAAGGAGCGATTGCCAGTTTTCAATCAACTTGGCTGTCTAGTCGACGCCATGCATCGTCCAAGCGAGAATTGTAGCATTTCTGGCTGGGAATCAGGCGCGAGGAAGGACTTATACGGAGACTTTTTTGATGTCGATATATTGTAAAAGAATGCCTGATTTGTTACATACGACCATAGGACACTGAAAGCAAGGCTTCCCGTTCGCTCAGCCCTATTTAAGCAGTGTACCGGCGGACTAGTAGTACGGTGGGTGACCACGCGCGAATCCCTGCTGTTGTATGTTTTTGCATTTTTTTTTAATGGTGGAAAGTTGAGGAGGTGAAGTCGGGACAAAGAGTGAAGTTTGTGATAAGAATGCGCTTAAAGACTGATGTTACTTGTGTTAAAAGATTACGAAGAGTGTTTATATGTTGAATCTTTTAATGTGATAGCAGCGTGAGGTGAAGTCTGTTAAGCCAAGGTTAATACAATCGTATAGTTCAAGTTCCAAAATGAGACTGCTATATATGCAATTCAGCCACATCATGCTATAGGTGCGGTAATTAGCTCAATTTTGGCCCCCAACTCTCATGCACTGCTCCGCCTCAGCCTTGCGTGGCTTTGGATCACGACTTTGACCCCGCAGCCCTCTGCTCATTCGCATACCCAGTTTCACAATCCCCCTGGTCTTTCACACCTTCCACATATCCGGCCGACTCCTTCATTACGAGGCACATACCATATTTTAACTCAATAACATTGCGACAGCTGCAGTATGAGGTTAGCAGGAAGGCCCTCTAGCCTTAATGATTTCCTAAGATAGAAACAGCAACTCACCACATAACCAAGTATTTGAGCAAGCACGAGACGAGTTCCTCGCATCCTTATCGCCATCAGAAAAATCCACATTCCTAAAATGCTCTTCATTGGAAATATTGATCGCGGATGTCACGAAATCGACTTCAAGTAAAAGAGATGGTTCGGGAAAGCGAGTCCTTGCGAGCATCAACGCTCTAGGCAGTTCATTGAAGCCGTATTTCGACACAATCAGCATATTCGTGCAATCACACCCAGAATATGCTGCAATTGTGTGGGGTGCATTCCATCTTGTTTTCAAGGTTGTTTGCTATGCTCCTCTGAAAAAGCGTCTGTGCTAATCACCTAAAGAACTAGTTGGCCGAGAATTACACTTCTTTCTTTTCGAAGGTCGCAAAGACTCTGGACCGCATTGTCCAAGTGCTCCCACACTATAGTCAAGTTGCGAATCTGTCCACCAAGGGTCCATCCGCCAGTCTGCGATCATCTTTGTGTACTGTCTACAAAGACCTTCTCCGGTTTTGCCAAAGTTTACTGAGGGTTTTCAGTAAGGAGGATGGAAGTACGTTTAGCGCCGGCCTTGTGACGGCAGTACGTTGACAGACGACGACCAGAATCAAAACACTCTGTCCGCATTGCTACCGGGCTAATGTGGAAGCCGTTCGATACGCGCTTCGAAGAGATACTAGATGACTTCAGGTTCCACGCAGACATAGTCAAGAGCGAGTTGCTCCGCGTACAGTTACTGGAATCTCGAGAGGGAAAGGGTGCGATCGCTTCGCAAATCCAAGCTCTCCAAGAAACTCTCCGAAAGCAAGAACAGGTGAGAGCAGCTCGAGATGCAACTTACCTCAGTGCAAAAGACCTAGCTGCGATGGAGGTGCAATTAAAAAGTATGTATCAAGGCGAAAAAATGATCACATCGCGTAATGCTTTTAAGGCTGACTGTGGGCGTGATAGGAATGAAAAATGAAAAGGTTCAAGATATACAAGCATGGATCAGACCACCTCCATTCATCCAGGAATATGAACGGGCTTTGGATCAAAAGGAACCAAATACGGCGGAATGGCTGTTATCAGAAGATGTGACTGCTGGGTGGAAAGCCATCCGGGGTGTCACTCAACAAACTAGTAGATCGAGAAGATTCGATGCACGCACATTGTGGATACAAGGTACGTCTTGGTCAATGATAACTCCAACACACCGCTAAGGACTTCTTAGGGAATCCTGGTTGCGGCAAGACAGTTCTCGCAGCATCGACCATAGAAGAGCTTTCAGATGCGCGGTCGAGAAGCGATCAAGAGCCCCAGGTGTTTTATTTCTTCTTCAAAGCCGGACTGACCGAATGTAACGATCCTGCCGCACCGCTTCGATCTTTTCTCGCACAGTTGTTTCACACGAAACGCAATGACATGGATATCATCGACCGATTTGCGTTCATCATGGAAGAGAGTTCCCTGGGATCGCTCGTAGCGGCACGGAGTGCGCTTCTGGAACTTCTACAGCTTTGCATAGATCGATCTGGTAACGTCATTTTCGTCATCGATGGCGTTGACGAATGTGACGATCCTGAGGCAGTCGTCAAGGATCTCATCGGGCTCTCGAATGAAGCCAACGTCAAGCTTCTTATGTTCAGCCGACCAAATGTCAGTGCGCTATTCAAGACGGTCCCAGAACAGCAGCGTCTCAATATCAAAGATAAAAATAACATGGACATCGAAGTCTTTGTCAACTCGAAGCTAGACGAAATGGTTGACGAAAAGCTACTTCCTTCCAACGTTGACTTACCTCAATTACGGGACCACTTGATTCTAGGCGCCAACGGCATGTTCCTATGGATCAGATTGATGGTCAGCTTCTTAAACTCGCCAGCAATCACCAGACGTCAACGGAGTGAGGCAATCATGAACATCCTTACACCAGAAGGCCTTGAGAGTATGTATGATCGCATCGCACTATTGATTCGGAGTGGCCACAGCGCAGAGAGGTGTCTCGCCCGGCACGTATTCACCTGGCTTTTGCACGCCCAACGATCATTGACCACACAAGAGCTCCAAGTAGCCATCTCACAAAACAGTGGCTCGCAGCCCTTCGACGAAGACGAATTTGCTGACTTCACCCGCGGCGTTATTATGAGTTGTGCCGGTTTAGTTGAGATACAGACCACAACCGTGCCTACGCATGGGTCCGATATGCTCTCTTTCCAATTCATCCATCTCTCGGTAAGAGAATACCTGACCTCTAACGAGATGAACACCAATCGAACTGCGACATGCGCGCACGTATCGTGTTCATGTATTACGATTAGCCGGTCCGAGTCCCTCTCGGGGTTGGCCGACAAGTGTCTTTCGGTACTTTCATATAATTTACCTACTCAACCCTTGAGTGGCTCTCTTGATTCCGATACAACCAAAGGGCAGGTTCACGTCATGTTCCCTCTAGTCGGCTATGCTATTTGCCATTGGGTTGACCACTTGGAACAGGCTTGGTCTCACGAAAATATAATTAACGGGAGGCTTACGGTGACCTTAAACAGCTTCCAGAAGTTCTTGTCGCTGAAACGTACGTTGATGGCGTTCATCGAAGCATCGTACGTGTTCAGAACTCCATCCGTAACGAACAGACTGGACAACATTAGACGAAACTTCTTCGCCCTAGAGAGCGAAGCTGGATTCGATCACGACCTGTTGTCGAAGCTTGCCGATGATACCTCAGAGCTGGCCCGGTATCTTAGTGTACTTGAGAAGGAGTGGGCCCACCAGCTGATCCAATCACCCAAAGCCATTTGGGAGGAAGTCACAGCATTCACAAAAAGTTGGCTGGTCGAACAGACAGGACATACTCAATTGCATACGCTCATTATGGAACCCCCCGAATCGCAGTCGATCAGCTCACGATACTTGTCCAAGATTTCAGAATTGAGCGCGGATGGTAAAACTGTGGCGATTCTGAGCATATGGCCATCAAAGTGAGTTCTCGAATATGTGTTCATGGATCGAATGTTGACAAGATCCTAAGAGCGTTCGAACAGTCAGCACAATCGTCCATGAGGCCTGTGGAATCTATGATACATGTAATTTGTACCGACTGGGTCGCTCGCTACGAGCTATGGTCTGTATCCAACAATCCCCAATGTATTGCCGATGGATGCATTCCCTTGGACGCAAATGAGATTCACCTCCAGTTTCAACGATCGATGTGGCAGGACAATCCTGCCTGGGCTGCCGGATTCTGGAGAATGCAGCTTCCAATTGCGGTCAGCCCCGATACAAGACTAATTTGTATCATACGCACAGTCTATCTATTCACCGTGTCAAAGCGTAACGAAGCGACGATGCACGCCGTAGTTCTTCCCCTAAAGCTGAAGCAATATCGAGGAGCTATATGGCCGGAACTTCCAGACACTAAAGAGTCACTTGGTACCAACCCAAGTGCTGAAGAGACATCGCGAAGCGCAAGCGGTGGCTTCAGACGCTCCCTTTCGGGCTTGCTGAAACCCGGCTCCACACACAAGCGCTCGAAATCCCTCAATAGAGAAGCCACTCCCAAACCAAATTCATCGAGCCTTGAGGTTCCCCAGACTCGATCAGGACTATGGTCTAAATCCTTCTCGCGGCCTCGCACTCCCAATGGTACATCCAGTTTCAGCGATCATCGGCGATACAGGCATTGGGTTTGCTTTGCTAATCATGGTGCACATCTCTTGTTTGTGGACCATGTTCAGCTAAGTTCTTCCCAAAGAAACGACACCCCAAGTAACCTTGTTCTGTTCAAGCTTGACACCAAAGATAATCTATCGGTGCGTAGAATCCAAAGCACACGGGCAGTTTTCTGCCCCCCTGATGAATTGCCAGCCCCGAAGTTCATCCTCCACCCGAATTCCGATGCCCTCTCCCTTTTCTTTCCAAGAGTAACGAAGGACTCTCACGTTGTAATGTGGTACTTCGACAGCAGAAACAAAGTCGACGATGTGTACCAGACGGCAGCGCACGGCTGGGGGGAGGAATCCATCCAGGATGTGCATTTCTCGCGAGATGGAGACCACATCGTGATCCAAACCAGCACATCTGAGGCGCCCGTTGTCATTCCAATCTTCATATCCTACCCCGGCATAGCGTCCACAACACTCCCAGGTGTGCAGTCTTCGGATCAGGCCTTGACCACGACTTCGCCCTCCAGTCCCATGATCCACCTTTCCAAAGCCCCCGCGACAAACATCCTGAATTCTTCAACCTCCGTCACCGAAACAGGCAGCGCATCTGGCCTCACATTGCTCCACACCGGTACTCAAATCGCCATCCGGAAGTGGTCTCAACCCGGCGCAGATTCCGGCGCCTCGACACAAAATGCGCAAAACGAAGTTCTCCAATTGACAAGGCTGCCGGCATGGGGTTCAATGGCGTCGAGCTCAGCAGCCATAAGCATGCCGCGTCGAGGCGACGAGAACATTCATATCGTGTTGAACAAGACTGCGAGACAGTGGGATGATATGGTAAGCGATGTGGATGTAAATTTGCCGGCGATAGTGGCAAGAGATATGGGGACCCTGAAGATCGAGGACGAAGAGGGGAGGGTGAGAAGAGTTGATGTAGGGAAGCAAAATCTGCGGGTGGTGGGCACGTAGGACCACGTTGATAAGGAGTGGTGCTGCAAACCAGGAGAGGCAATTATAACACCTGCCTGTGAATGTAGTGCTTCGTATCATAATATAGTACTAAATTTAGGCGTATAAGTCTATTACTTCTGGCGGTATTCTCCTACATAATTGTACAGCGTGTTTGAAGGACGAATATGCCTTACTAGCGAATCCCTGCTGTTGTATGTTTTTGTACTTTTTTTAGATCTTTCCAAAACTCCCCTACAATTCCTAGAGACCCCATGTCGCACAGGTGCACTATTGAGATGCGGGAAGAGCAGTGCTAGAAATCGACAGGCTTTGCCTCAACCCTCCCGTCCTAGTAGTTTGCTCGCCCTATACACTTCCCTCCCTTGAAATAGGTTGTTAGCGTGACGTTAAGCTTGAAATAACCTCGTTTTAAGGCATTTTTTGTTCTTTGATCATTTGCAGATTGCTAAAGCGAATGGAGCGCAAACGACCCATGCAAGGGACGCTTGGGCGCAGGGCTAGTGCGCCATCAAGAGTTGCCGAATCTAACCACACCAGCGCGCTGCTCACCAAACGCCTTGTACGAGCCAAACGAAACAGACATCATGCAGTCCCCATCTCGACATCAGACCGGCAAGTCTTTAGCTTGCCAATTCAACCAAATGGTCATAAGAAAGCTGCAAAAAGCTCTCCAAGCGGACCCAGAAGTAGATCTTCTGTCGCAAATCCCCTCGTCGTATTCGACTCGGCTTGCTGATCGAAAGTCCAAAAGTTTTCCATTTTCTATACAAATTATGTAGTGCTTTAGATATAAATCTAACCCTTCGCAGATGACCACAAGATCGGCCCAATTTCAACGCGTCAAGAAGTGGACTCCTCGCAGCGGCCCGACGACGTCCGACATTTCCTTCAAGGCAATGAATCAGCCACGGTCCTGTTCCCGCTCTCTGAATCTGTTCGAAGCCTTATCGCAAGCGACGATGACGAATCCTCCCTTGCCCACAGCGCCCGTAGACTCGTTGAGCAAAGCAAAATTATCTGGAAGCCTAAGTTCGGTACACACAAAATCGTCCTGAAGTTCAGTCCTAGTATTGCTCTAAAGATTATACTGAACATGGATGACTTCACGGAATACACAGCCCTGCAATACCTCGAGGAACACAAACCCAACATCCCTTCGCCAAGGCCACTCGGCCTCATCCGCCTTGGTAAATGCTTCCTCATCTTCATGACTTTTGTACCTGGTATGACGCTGGAAGCAGTCTGGCTAGAGTTAGACGACTCACTTAAGCGTTCAGTTCAAGCTCAACTGAATGATATATTCGTGGACTTGCGTTCTTTGACTCGTCCTGATGAAACGCCACTTGGGGGTGTTGCAGGAGAAGGTTGCCAAGATTTGAGGAGACATGTTCGGCGCACAAGAGATCCTATCTGGACTACAGAAGAATTCGACAACTGGCAATTCTCAAATCCACATTTTGGAAGCCCGATCTACATCGAAACTCTCCGAAGACTGTCTCCGCCCCTATCGCGGAAACACGTCTTCAGCCACAACGATCTACGCCCAGAAAATATTATCGTCAAGCTTGAAGAAGGACAATGTTTCGTAGCTGGCATCATTGACTGGCAATACAGCGGCTTCTATCCGGAGTATTACGAATCCACGAAGGTGATGAACGGACTATCCACGAATGAGGACAGCGATTGGTACCTGTTCATTCCTGAAGTTATCTCACCACTTCAAAACGCGCAGAAATGGCTCCTCGACGCCCTTTGGTGGAAACATGTAGAGTAGCAAGTATCAAATATCATAGATTAGGGTAAATATAATCGGAGATCAGCAGTTAGGGCTAGATTAGTCGATTATACAAACAAACTCAAGCGATATAAAAAGAAATATAACCACTATGAAATTACGATATGCTAGGACCTGCCATGTATGTCTGCTGCCTCAATAATCTCCCCGCTTGTTTTTGAGCTCCCACTTCTGCTTCTGATAGACCCTGTCGTCACCATCCAGGATACAATCTTCCTCTAGATTGTCCAGTATTTCCAACACATAATCTTGACAGCCCCACTCCAGTGTTTTGATAATTTTTTTTCGAGTGATAAACCTGAACCCGCACTAGATTACTACTCCCCTGTCACCTGGAACTTGACATGTATGAAAATTGAAGTCTGTTATCAGCCTAACCTATTCTGCCTACTTTTCTTATCGTGCAAATGTACATTTCTAGCTCACCTCCTGCCAAGCTATTGAATAAACTCAGGTCTTATGCCGTTTTTTAGGCAGTATTCTGGCGGACTAATGTATGTCAAGAACGAATTTTTGAACCGACCTGAACCGACGCAGCGTCAAAGCCCGAAATCTGTCCAAAATCCGTTATCGAACGCGGGAGCTTGAAAGTCTACAAACATATCTGGATCGAAGATATCCAGATCATCGAAAGGGTTGATGTCCAAGACCGCATCCGTAGTCTCGTGGGTCCCAGGCCGTATGCTAGCTAATGGCTGGTCTTCACGAGGAGATGCACCAGTCATAGGCTGACTGTGGACAGAATCCAATGGCGATAAGAATTGTGTACGAGCGCTCAGTTCAATGACGCCGGAGGGCATGTTTCGGGGTGGCATCGGAGCTGTTGACGAACTGTAATCGAGGAGACTCCATAGTAATGTTGTCTGCGCGGAGCGAGTATGCGGTGGGCCGATCGTTGAGGGCTGCTGATTACGCGACGCTTGAAGAACATCGAGCTTCTGGACTGTATTTCTAAGATGTGGCCACCACATGCTGGCTTTTTTGACGAAAGCATAACATGTATCGAACCCGAATGTTGCTTGAGATGCAAGTTGCTCGTCGTTAGAGTCTATGAAGAACATCAGTGCCGTTGCGGCAACAGCCCCGAGGTGGGAGATGAAAGGGTCCTTAAGCTCAAATTCTTTCTCCTCACATAGACCAAGGAATTTGGCAATCCAGCTTGCGTGTAACAATGTCTGGTCGACGGTGTGTTGCAAGAATGAAGGGGGCCGTTTTGTCTGATCGCCTGGACTTCGGACGATATGCAGGAAAGGATGATTGATGAGTACTTGTATAGCATGATATAAGATCTGCATCAGGAACCACTTTGCCCAGAATTGGCGCTCAGAGTTCAGTTGAGCAATTGAGCGCTCAGAAGGCTTTGCATGTCGTAAGCGGAACGTGTCACATGCTCGTATCTCGATTTCGTAGATCTCGGATATGACCTTTTGGTAGGGTGAATTTGCTGACCAGGGGCACTTGCACTCCCCGCTTTGTATAATCCGAGCAAAATCCATGGCCTGTGCCCACACATCGAGCAGTAGCAGAACAAAAGCCTCGATGCCAATTGCGTCCTTCTGCTTGACCTCAGCTAGAAGACGAGCGTCTTCTTGCACGTAACTCGAAAGTAGGGTGCCAGTCATATAGGGCGGAGAGGCAGCTTGCATCGGGAAGGTGGTGTTCATGGAGAAGCTGCTGCAAAACATTCGGTCGAGTGCCCAGAAACACCAAAAGGCACGTAACCATTCGTCACTCCTCGCTGCTGATGACTCGCGGTATGCTGCTATAGCTCTTCTAATGCCAAATCCTATGTCGTCCGATGCTATTTGCGTCCTACTTTCTGTACACTTGTAAGTAAGGCGAAGTTGGAAAGCGTTGATTGATGCCTACCAGCGATAGAATCATGCACATGCAGGCATAAGGCCTGGATTAATTCCAGAGATAGCCTATCTTCGGCTGCTGCGATTAGGATCTCACGTCGAGCTTTCAAGCTACACAATCGCCGAGCTTGGTCTGAGAGCAATTCTCCCGTCAATCGTGAAGCAAACGCGACAATTGCAAGGATGAAGGGTAGTGGCGCAGAACGAGTGAGGTTGTGTAAGGTTGTAGGTGAGGGCCAAAGGAGGGAGCTGCAATGACCCTGTGATATGTAAACGTCGATCGCCTCATCGATGGTCTGTTGATGTAGCTGGAAAGGTACATCAGAATTGCCTGGTGAATCTTGAGATTGGGTAAGTGCTGGAGAGACTGTATTCACAGTGGCTGGCGGAGCGCCACTGAGGCTACCTGAGCCGCTGTCGCTAGAAGAGTCAGTCGATTGGGTAGCAATACCGTCCCATGGAGCTTGACTGACTTTAACAACGCATAGATCTGTTCGATATGGGACTCGAGAACATGGATCCGATCTCGAGTGACACCTTGCGGCTGTTGTCCGTAAGCCATAAAGGCCCGCGGCCATGGTGGATCGAGCCGGACTTACAGCGTCGTCATTGTCTTTACGCACTGCGGCTTTGTTTGCACGTCTAGCATAACTGCAAGGCTGGTCGAGCCTTAGACAGAAAGCACAAGCAGGCCTGCCACCCGGGCATTTCACTTTCTTCTTGCGGCATGGCTCACAAGCTCGTCGTGAGTCCGAGGGCTCAGATTCCATCTACACAGACCCACAATCGAGTCTAGCCATTCAAAGAAATTCCTTGGCAAGGACAAGAAAGAATGTGGATCACGCTCACGGTATGCAGTCGAAAGTGCGCAAGGTCGGTTGGTCGCAATTCATGATCGGAGGCATGGCCGAGGTCAGGCCAAAAATGGGGGCGGAGAACGCGGGGTTTCTTAGCGCCGATACCATGAAGTCACGGGTGCGCGCGGCTGTTCACATTTCCTATTCTAGGTACGTATTGCCGTCTTATCTATCACAATCTTGCTCGTTCTTGTGTGGTCAATGCCCGGCGTTCGGGACCACCCCGACTACCGTCGCCTTTGGATATGGCTTCGGCACTTGGCTGCCATCTCCATTTCACGCACTGCTCCCGACTCGCCCTGCCCTCGAAGCCATCTACAATGTACCTCCCCAAAACCGGCAAAAATTTGAAAGCACTGTATTGAAGTCAGCTAAAGGGTTTCATCATCATCAAGTACACTGCACTTACTGCCCGCTACCGCCTGTGGCCAGATATAAATTTGAATGGCTCGGATGCTTGTCCACGATGAAGTCGCCTTTGCGCGTATCAGTATACCAGCACATCCGCCTTCTCGAAAACGGACGATCCTTGAGGAATGGCATGAATTGGGCAAGTCCATCTCTGAGTGCCTTTTCGGCGTCTGGTGGTAAGAAATTTGCCACTGCATTGTCCTTGGTCAACGCTGGAGCTGAAAATTGATCGTTGCTTTTCCTCGTTCGAGCAACCTCATATCCATATCCATGTCTTGCCATCTTGAGTAAGTGTGTGTCCGGAGTAGGCGGGAATGAGAACCATCCGGTGCTGAGATCTATAATGACCGGGTTGCTGGACAATGTTTTGGCCTCCGCAGGTGTCAGCTGAACAAAGGCAACTGGTTGCGCGTTGGAAATGCTGACACTACTCATATCTAACAGGTACGGGCTCCAGGCGCCAGTTGCTAGAATGAATTGATCGCCTCGAATCGTGTCTCCTGTTTGAGTGTTGACGGAGATTACGTTGTTTTCTTCCACGTACAACGAAGTCACTGTGCCACGCGGACCGCAGACAAAGGAGACTCCGTTTGATGCACATTTCTGTGCTAAGTATCGTATGCTGCCCTCTGCGTTTGCCCACCCACAGGAGGGATTGAAATATCCCTTCAACGTTGACAAATCGCCATCGATGGCTGGAAAGCGCTCCTGTAGCGCCTGCCCACTTTGGAAACTTCGTACATGGCCTCCGCGTCGCTCGACGTTTGCTTTTGATTGCTCGATATATGGATGTTCTCCTTGCGAAGAGGCACAAAGGAGGCCACTCTTGTGGAAGTACTGGCTGTACTCTCCTTGCCAGCCTTCCATGGCTTCCATACCGAGCTTTGCATAGAAGTCGTCGGCATAGTCAGGGCGGATGACTCGGGAGACATCGACACTGGAACCATCTCGGACAGGTGGCGGATATCGATCAAGTACGGTGATGTTGGTATATCCCCGCTTCGAAAGCTCGCAAGCCGTTGTTAAGCCAAACACTCCTGCACCAATGATGACGATGGCGTCACCCAGGCTAATACTGCGACTTGGTTCTTTGCTAGCATCGAGAACATTTCTTGCGGCCATCGTGTGGGTTATCTGGGTCGACTGTTTGAGGGCGTGTCTTGCGATGCTGAGAGTTGCAGCTGGGTTGAATGACAAGCGCTATATTTTGAGCCGAGCTTAGAGTTGGGACAAATGTGAAAGCCAACTTCTATCAGTGAAAAAGCTAATCTGATGGAGCTTCGTTTCATTTCATCGTTTCCTGGGCTTTCCGCCGGCTGGATGTGGCCATTCCGCTGCACCGTTGTTGGGCGCAGGACCACGGAGACACGGTGGGCAAACTCCGCCCTCCGTCCCCACAACCCAGCTAGCGGTGAAGTTGATTGGAAGAGCCAACGGCCTAAAACCATTATTCCGCGTCCCCTATCGACGACTCCACGCTGGCAAAGCTATCATTGTCCCTATCGTGAATCGATTCGTCTCCCGCAAGATTCAGGAATAGCCCCACCCGGAGCCCATGATACGCGATGCGCATGGAGCACCCGGTCCTCCACCCTTTCCCCGCATTTTCGTTCCTATATCAGGATCTCCTTTGCAGCCAGAAAATTACCCACCTTCGAACCTTACTTTAAAGACTTTGAAATACCAACAAGAACTATGACAATCAACCAGGACGACGTGGCTGCCTCAAAGGGTGGCAAGTCTTTAGATCTCGTGCAAACAACCCGTTCCATGGAGGAGGGACAAGTGGTCGACAGTCCGGAGTATGTTGCACAGCACAACACTGCAGTTTTCAATCGAGCAATCGATAGCCTCGGATTCGGCCGCTATCAGTGGGAAATGTTTTTCACCTGTGGTTTTGGATTTCTGGTCGATCAGGTAAGCGGCATAAAGCACCATCATCCGAGTCTTGCTCTGCTCACGCTTTGTACGATAGATGCTCGTGGTCTCGGTTGGTCTCGTCATCCCTCAGATCATGAAGCAATGGGATGTGAAATACCCGAGTATGTTGATAGCATCGCTTTACGCTGGATCACTCGTCGGTGCCCTACTGTGTGGATTACTTCTTGATGTTATCGGCCGCAAGCTGGTTTGGCAGACTTCGCTGTTTGCTGTGACCATCTTCACCCTCATTGCTGCTAGTTCACCCAACTTCACTGCTCTGGCACTTTTCATTGGCTTTCAATGTGTAGGCGCAGGTGGCAACAGTAAGTCGAGACAGCTTCGCGAATGAGCCACTTCACTAGACTAACATTGTATTCAGTTGCGATCGATATCACTGTCTTTACAGAGTCAATACCCCTCGCTAAAAGCTATATGCTTGTTGTCTTGACCATGTGGTGGGGCATTGGTAATGCGGTCGGAGGATTCCTTGGTATGTAAACCTCTGCTCTCGATATTGGCTGGTCGCATCTGATAACGTTGCAGCTTGGCCACTGATCACTCATTTCTCCTGTGACGAAGATGCGACCCCAAGCACCTGTTCCAGTGGAGAAAATATGGGCTGGAGGTATCAGTACATCCTCATCGGGGGTTTGACATTCGTATTAGCATTCATCCGTGTCTTCGTTATGAAGATGGAGGAGTCCCCGAAATGGCTAGTGACTCAAGGTAGATTTGAAGAGGCCATAGAGGCTCTGAGGAAGATCGCCAAAGCCAACAAAAGGGATTTGCAAATCACCTCTAGCAACTTCCTGCAGTTACGGCAGGACCAGGCTGCCCAATCTCAAGTCCGTCGTGCAGTACATGTCCGCGGCCTGTTTGCAACGAAGACTCTGGCTCGTTCAATGTCCGGTCTGCTCGTATTGTGGATGTGCATTGGCATTGCGTAAGTTTCTTAACTGTATTCTCAGCACTTGCTCATACTTCTAGATACCCTATCTACACCTTGTTTTTGCCTATCTACCTCGCAAACAATGGTGCAAATCTCGGCACTGGCTCGACATTCAACACTTACCGTGATTACTCCATCTCGTCCGCCGTTGGCATTTTTGGTCCATTGCTCTCCGCAGTTCTGGTAAATATGCCAATCCTCGGTCGTCGTCGCTCCATGGCAATTACCGCACTCTGCGCTGCGGCTTTTGCTGGCGCCTTCACTTCGGTACGATCAGAGGGCAGCAACATAGCATTCTCTAGTCTTCTCGGCTTTTGGCAGAATGCGTTTTATGGGATATTGTATTCGTAAGTTTATACATTTGGTGGTCTGTCTCTGTAAGCACTGGCGCTGACCTGTAATTAGCTACACACCGGAAGTGTTGCCGACAGCACATCGTGGGTCTGGTTGTGGTTTGACGCTGGCACTCGGGCGCATCGCGTCGCTTTCGTCTCCCTTCATCGCGACCTTTTCTGACCTTAACACAAGTGCTCCAATCTGGGTTTGCCTTGGGCTGTATGTGGTTATTGCGATCACGGCACTATGTCTGCCTTACGAACCCAAGCATTTCTCGGAAGAGACACAACCTTAGGAGCTGTTCCATGCTCAGCTGCAAAGCACCGCGAAGTAATGTTGCATTACAAACACCAAGCGGATAAACGGCAGCTGTAAGGATCCAACCAGTGACAAACCTCGCTCCAGAAGCCAGCGCTGTGGAGTTTACTAAGTTTGTTCTACATAAAGTTGAGGTAGCAATATACTGTTAAAACATCATAAAAACCCCCTTCATGGACCTGAATGTCAAGCTTGCTTGCCCGCCTCGCTCCTTTTGTGCCAAGTTTGAGTAAGAAACAGATTTTAAATGCAGAAGCGAGACTGCGTCAAAAGAAAGATGCTAAAATAACGGTCAAAGCATCCATCGATCCATTATCTTCATCACTGCTTACTCATACTATATTTTTCATGGGGTGAGATCTGGCAGACTATCTGATCCCTACAATAATCTTTATCAGCCTTGAAGGACTCCTCGAATCCTCTTGGTGTAGTAACCTGAACGTGCAACACAGCCCTGTGCACAGCCCCTCCATCGCGCGCTCTCTCGCTTTCAATGGCTCTCTCGACTTACGCACAACGAATCTCGAAAAGCAGATTTTCAAGGGTTCTTAATGTCTTCGTCCTTCTTTCTGCCTCGTGCTCATCATTACGACTAGGCGGTTATTTTCTAAAAGTGGCTAAGTCGACTGGTGTGAGCCTAGTCATGGTCCTTCGAAGTATTTTATCATGGAAGAGATTAGACCTGCTGGTCAACAGCAGCCAAGTACTAGTTCACCCTCAATAGGTGAGAATTGATATTTTGTTATACGAGATCGCAATTGGGAAATTTCTAGGATGACCGGCGGTTACAATATCCTTGCTCATCTCATGGGCGCATACCCAGAACTATCTATCTTTCGTAAATTTGGGGCGCTCAACGCCCGCAACGTGTTGTACCTACAAGCCGAACTGACAGATCTCGAGCAAAAATTGCTCCAGGCGGAAAAAGCAGATCGAGAATCAGGTCATATCGCCAGATTGATATACTCCCGTGATTGGAGAACACTCTCAGAGTCGGTCGATAGCGCGGATGGAGACGGTACCCAGTGGAAAATTTTCCTGCGCATGCGAGAGAAGCTGCATGAATACAGTATGCCTCGATAGTAGTGTTAAAGGAAATATAAAATGCTGATATGAATCAGATTCAGCCATCCTTGAACAAGCGCAGATAGCGCAGCTAAGCCCGCCAAATCCCAGAGATTTGCAGTTCCTGGTCAAGTATATGAAAACGCCATCAATGGGGAATGTTTACCTCCTTGGTCCTGATAGCGACATCTGGGAGAAGGGAGACAAACTAGATTTGTTCGCAATCAATCCGAAGAAAAGTGATAACTCACTTTCAAGGCTTATCACAGTTGTGGTAGTCGACTGGTTTCATCGCCTCCTTGGCTGGAGAATACGGGTTAGTACACTTTCAAAACTTTCTCACTCCTGGACATTAAAATACTAAGCCAGAATCACTAACTTTCTCCTAAGAAAGTAAGAGACGAGGAAGGCATTCCGAACACTGCAATTTACTCTCAAGACGGGCTCGAACGAATCTCTAGAATCGTAGCGACTACGGTCGCTTCGACGTTGCCGATAGCTTCGATTGTCGTGCTGTATTCAATACATAGTACCGTAACGAGACTGGCAGTTGTCGGCCTATTCACTGCAGTCTTCTCATTCGTTCTTGCAATTTTCACCAGCGGTAAACCGATCGAAATTTTCTCCGCCACTGCCGCGTAAGTTCAGCCTTATAGCTTCCACAGTGATTTGATTGAGTGGTGCTGACGTAGATACTTAGTTTCGCAGCTGTACAGGTAGTGTTTGTTGGCTCGACAATCAGATCGCCGCAAGACTATTTCACCTCGGAAACACAGTAGAGATAAGGGGATTGCAATGGGGTCAGTTTCTGACCAAATGAATGTATTTGCATATTCCTATATTTCGAAAGAGTGGTAATTCTGACTTGAAGAATGAGAAGAACTAAGAGACGCAAGTACAATCGAGTCGAAAAGTGAGCAACTAATAGTAATAATTCGACCTAGAGTTTTTATCAAGCTATTCTGGTATGCCTTCGGCCGTTCCAGCGCGACATTGCTATTGTTGCTGTTCGGCGGCTTGCGCTTGCTGTGCCGCCAGCCGTCGAGCCTCAAGCTCTTTCTTCTCTTGCTCTTGACGAGCTTCCTGGGCCTTGATGATAGCTTTCTCTTCTTGAAAAATTGTTAGCCTTAAAAGCTTAAATTCAACAGTGAAGGTTTCGTCACCTTTGGTTATCGGTTTGTGTGAAGTGAAGGGAGCAAGGAGTTTGCGCATGTTCAAAGAGAGAAATCCTTCCTTTGTGATGGTATCCTGGCCTAAAATTACGTCCAGATGGCGAGCACCACCTAGAGTGAAGAACCTACTTCTGAAAACGCGGCTCTCGTTGGGTGCCAGTTTCCATACGAGATCGATGGTGCCTGTGCTCTCGATCTCTTGTCCGCTTGCAGTAACCACCTGGGCAGGGCACGAGTCTTTGCAGATCAAATCCAACATACCCAATTCTTCAACGAGCCGCTCTGAGATCCAATTGCCCAGCTGGCACTGAGTGTCTAGGGCAACAGCAGCAATTGTATATTCTCCAGTTGGTACCCGGATGAGCATATCAGCTGTGTAGGCCTATTTTTTATTAGCCAATGGATTTTTCCCCAATACAATAACCATACATAGCTAATCGGTAGTAGCTGAGGCTCCGAATTTTCAATGTAGTGTTGACGCGTGCCTTCGCTTTTTTTCGCAGGAACAGGTGGGTGTAGCGTCGATTCACTGGTCATAATGTAGTAGACTATATGTCCATAAGCTTGTGGAATTCTTTAGGCTTGGATATGTTTACCAAGACTTCTCAAGGTTCCGCTGGAATGCTTGAAAACGACAACGAGAATCAGGATGAGAAAATGTAGCTCTAAACTGAGCAAAAGCAGAAGCTCGAGGACACTGAGATTGAGTCGGGACATTTCAAATCGTGTTGCGTACTATAGGATTAGATTCTAGGTCGTGATCTCGATTTGCTGAGTTCAGCTAGGTGAGTATACGGTCTGTAGACCTTGCGCATATGATACCTCCATTTAAGCGGCGAGCTTCATAGCAGATCAAGCACTGCCGTAATCATACTTCGAGATATTAGGACTAGCGGTTTCCAAAAACAGTCGAAACATCTCGTGCTTTTGGACTTGACCTCTAGGATAGCGGAAGTCGAAATCCAGAAATCGACAGAAGCCAATGGGCGGTGGGTAAGATTCTTGGCGGTCGGCTAACCTCATATCTTCTTCAGCCTTCTGAAGGAAGGGCCATCTTTCACTACTTATCTTGAGACTTAATCATGGCAAAAAGAGCCGCTGAGGCGTTTTTATGGGAGAGTCACAAAGACACTATACACGATCTGTATATGGCGAGGGAGACTCCGCTGAAGGAGGTCATGAGCATTCTAGAGGCCCAGCATGGCTTCATGAGAACGTCAGCGCAACATCGTATCGTTAAGTTTCAAAGCTTACACCTTAGAAGAAAAGCTCAATATGAACGGAATTTCATCGGATGGGGCTGGCGAAGAAAACTGAAAGCAAATGAATGGAAATCAATCGGCCAACAGATCGAGAAGCGGAAGGCTGTTGGGAAGCTCGTGTCAGACCTGCAGGTTCAAGGCATACAGATGCCACGAGATAAGATTCAGAGGGGAGTCAGACGCCACCAGTTTCAGACCACCTTTGAAATTGTTCAACAAGGTTAGTTATGAACCGCGATGTTTCAACGCCCGTGCTATCTTGCATTTAAGCAAGAGCTTGAGGTTCGCATTTAAACCTGGAGAGTATATGAAGTACTTTGATCTCTTCTAGGTTGCTTACGGGTATAGGTTCCCCCACCACTAAAAGTGGCGATGAAAAACTCATTGTTCGGATTTCTTCGCCCACCCCAGACGCCGCAAGCCGTGATATTCCAGGTCGCATGATCGAGGCACTCGATAAACTACCATGGATGGCGTTCCAAAAGCTCATCGAGCTCCAATGTATGTATATATGTATTCACGGTCGAATTTTTGTTCTGACCGTGTTCAGTGCACAACGCTCGTGGCAGTAAAACCTTCAAAAATGATTTACTGGTCCTCGATGCAAGTGCTGTACCAGGAACCAGTAAAAACGACCAGACTTTGGCGAACGAGCAAAGTGATGGAGTACTTGATTCAGGATTCTCTTCGTGGGCCGAAGATCTCACTTTCGACATATTCGTCAAGGACTCGAAAGAACGATACCGCCTTATCGATCTAGCCAGCCAGAACCCCCTTCACTTTTTGCCATATTTCAACGACCAGAAACCCTGGCTCCTACCTGAGATTGGGCTCATTGGGTCGATGAACTCGCGAATGACTCAATTACAATTCCTTCAACTAGCTGTCGCTCTGCTATCGAACAATCGTACAGATGGTGTAATTGAGTATATCCTCGCTGATTTATGCTCGCTACCACGGAACTTGGTCTTTATCAGGAGATTTCTGACCGAGAGTTTGTTCAGCACCAGATGTTTCGCCGATCAGCTTCTGCTTCCTGCTGTTGAGCGCCAGCAGATTTCTTTAGTCCGAGCATTGCTCAAGGCTGGAGCAAACCCGCTTGCGATCAGGTGGCGGAAGGACTATAAACTTTCGCAGATTACACTAGCCGCCCACATAACCTTGAGTACTGATAGAAGTGGGAAGATTGGGGGTGCGTTTCGGGAAAATGCGGAAGACTCGGCTCTTTCACTTGCAATGCAGGCTCGAAATGAAACAATCGTCCGTGAACTACTTGACAACCTTGGAAATGCGCCACTTTGGAATAAGACGAAAGCATCCAAGCAAGTCGCGGGTTCCCAGTTCGGCTTTGAGTTAGCCATGCTCAAAGCGGTTGACCGCAATTGTGCCTCGCTCCTCCGATTAGTGTTGGAAGCAGACCACGTTAAAAGAGAACTGATGCCTGTTGCCATTACCATGATGCCTAAAATCTTGGAATATGCCGTCGCAACGTCAAGAATCGAGTCCATAGACGTTCTCTTAGCCTGCCTCAGGACATCGATGCCTGTGGATCAGAAGGCACTGGATATGGCACTTTCCTCCGCTGCTGATCGGGGCCAAGTAGCGCTTGCAAAGCGTTTGATCAAACTAGGAGCACACATCAATCCTAGTGGGGATCTGAAATACAGAGAAATTCCACTGTGTCTAGCAGTACGAGGAGCCCATATTGAAATGGCACGACTTCTCTTGGCGATGGGTGCGGACCCCAACTTATCATCCGTACATTGTGCAAAGGCGTTGCAGATCGCGGCACAAATCGACAGCCTGGAACTTTGCGAAATGTTGCTTAAAGCCGGTGCAGACCCGAATTCTCCAGCAAGTCTTGAGACCTATGATATCTCCGCAAACCGATCAGCGCTAAAGTGGGCGCTCCTTCACAATGCACAGGATCTTTTCTTTTTGCTTGTGCGCCATGGTGTCAATGTTCAAGAGCCTATGGCTGCGCATGATACACACTCTGTGTTGACACTTGCTTTGATGAGTGAAAACAAGGATATTGTCGACTTCCTTCTCGAACATGATGTGTGGCCTATGGGAGGTGTTCGGGAGCGAAGCTTCCAAGCATGTGTTCACTTCTACGATCTTGAACTCGTCCGGAGATTTGTGCATCATGGCGTGGAAGTGAACGATACTGGGGCTTTATGTGCAGCTATCAGCCGCGAAAAGCTCGATATTCTTGAGTATCTTGTGGATCGTGTAGTGACCACCTATGGAAAGCTACCTCCTGGGTATGGAGCCGCTGGACTTGCGATTGCAGCTTCTCTTGAAGAGCCACGTCTTGTGACTATGTTCTTGCAACACGGCGCACAGCCATTCGAGCCTGTTCTATCGGACGTACATCAAATTGCAAAGCACGACTCTGACTGGCGTGGTGAACGCCGATATCTACAGAAGGGAGTATGTGCATTGGTTACAGCTGCACAAAGCCGGCGTGACTCTCAGCATTCTCCCGCCTCGTTAGATTGCCTGAATCTTCTTCTACAGCATTGCCGCCAATCAGCTTACGAATGTGCACAGGGGGTCGAACTTCAGGCTGCAATTGATCTCGCTTTATACTGCGTATCAAATTCCAACAATACTGACGTGCCAGAGTTACTAATTCAAGAGGGTGCAAATTGCTTCGCCGAGATCCCCACTGTCGCAATTCAGAAATCCCCTTTGGCTCGTGCAGCAGAAGACTCCTCAAGCCATAATCTTCTCAGATGGTATCTTGAACATGGCGTCGAGGACGCCACAAAGCCCGCGCAGAAGCAGCGAGCTCTTGACAGTGCTCTGATTGCTTGTGTCAACTTTGCCGATAGCTCGAGTGTCGCGAAACTCTTATTGAAGAAGGGAGCAGACGTAAATTTCTCCCATTGTGGGGCATTAAGAGAGGCGATCAATATGAACGGACTGGCCATGGCTGAACTCTTGCTCAAGGCTCAACCAGATCTGAGCAACATGAATGAGTCGCTACATGGTAGAACCTACATGCAGCATGCTGTCAGATCCGAAAGTACAGAGCTGGTCAAGCTTTTACTGAAAGCAGGGGCAGATCATTACAACGTGTCCGTGTCTTTGCAGGAAGCAGCCCAGATGAGCAACGTCGAGCTCGTCAAGCTTCTGCTAGCTCATGGTGCAGATGTGAACATCCGGCCTAGACTGGGTACCAGCGACAAAACCTCGCTCCAACACGCCGCTACAAATGGGAGCTTCGAAATCGTCAAGATGCTACTGGAGGCTGGTGGGGATATCAATGCACCGCGAGAAAGAGTTGGTGGCCGCAGCGCACTTGAAGGCGCGGCAGAACAGGGGTTCCTGGATATGGTCAGGTTCTTGCTTGAGATGGGCGCTGATGTGCAGGGAAAAGATAATCAGGTATACCATCGGTCAGTATACCGAGCTTGGAGAGAAGGGAACATTGTTGTCGCAGACATGATTCAAGATTTTAAGAAGGCTCGATACGGGGTTGACGATTGTGTCTCGATCGAGGAGATCGTAGATCACATGGACCTATTCGAACTTGAGTTCGGAACTCCTTGGAAGGGCTGATCACAAATTTTCGCTCCCTCGGCCATTTTCCGGTAAAGCAACAAATCAGGAGTTATGCAGAGGTCAACTTTCGTATATTTCTGTCAGGGTTTCGTCCATAGATGGTATGTTTAGTCTGTCAAAATCACGCACGCAGTATAGATATGTATTTTAGAAGCCCTCCCTTCACATACGACCATAGGACACTGAAAGCAAGGCTTCCCGTTCGCTCAGCCCTATTTAAGCAGTGTACCGGCGGACTAGTAGTACGGTGGGTGACCACGCGCGAATCCCTGCTGTTGTATGTTTTTTTGATTTTTTTGCCCACGCTAGCTAGCCTAGTCCCAACAACCATCACCATAGGAAAACCCCCCAGCTATAGATTGACATGCAAAGACCAAGCTTAGACAACATCCTCCTCGCACAACTGAAGATACGGTCTGACGATGCCTTCCCTGTTGTAACTATATTCAATAGCTCTTTGGCATTCCCAGAACTTTTTCTCCTACATAATTCAATATCATCTCCCTGCTCACTGGTGCTATCCGTGGGACCAGACATTCGCGGAACCACCTCTCAACGTCATACTCCACGGCATATCCCATTCCTCCATGTGCTAATACCGCCTTCTCGCAAGCATTGAAAGCAGCCTCAGCAGCAACGTATTTCGCGCTGTTGGCGGCGATACCTACGGCGTCCTGACGGATGGTCGAATCCGTGGTAGAGGCGTCATACAGGCGCGCTGCATGGTACGTTGCCAACTTTGCAGCCTCGAGCCGCATGTACGCATCTGCCAGCGGGTGGGAAACACCCTGATTCATTCCGATAGGGCGGTTGAAGACGGTGCGTTCGCGGGCATACTGAGCAGCCTTTGCCAGGGCAGCGTATCCCAAGCCGAGCGCCTCGCCTGCTAACAAGCACCGCTCGGCATTCATTCCATGAAGAATAATTTTGAAGCCTTGGCCTTCTTCTCCAATAAGAGAGGACGCGGGCACGCGGTAGCCGTCGAAGAAGACCTCATTTGCGTCAACGGCGCGGCCGCCCATCTTTGCGATCTTGCGCATGTCAATACCAGGCGCAGAAGAGTCGATTGGGATACAAAAGATGGATAGTGCTTGGCTTGGCTTCGAGGCTTCCTCTCGCGGCGTTGTGCGGGCAAGAAGGATCATGCGGTCGGCGACCTGTGCGCAGGTGATCCAGATCTTCTGGCCCGTGATGACATACGATCCATCGTCCGCCTTCTTCGCAGTAGTACTTAGTCGTAGGGTATCCAGGCCTGCATTAGGCTCTGTGACACCAAAGCATGTTCGCCATTCCCCAGACACAATTTTAGGAATAGTTTCCTCGAGCATTTCCTGGGAGCCGAATTTGGCGAGCGGTTGGGTTGCGTAGACGTTTGCGTGAATGCTCTGAGCCCCTGCCATTCCAGCACCCGATTCTGCGATCGTCTGCATCATCATGGTCGCTTCAGATATGCCTAAACCAGAACCCCCAAATGCTTCAGGTAAAGCGATTCCAAGCCAGCCAGCTTTTGCAAGCGCTGCATGAAAGTCCTTCGGATCCTCTCCGCTCTGGTCATGTTCTTGCCAGTATGTGTTTGGAAATTGAGAGCAAATTGCGCCGACAGCTTCACGGACCTCAAGCTGCGTATCGGTGAAGCCTGTAGTCTCCATGATGAGTGCTCGATGTGACGTCGAAAAGGCACACCTTTGTCTGGATAGATGGTGTACCCATTGATTCGTTGAAAGCGCTGTCCTGCGCGCAGCAGAATAAAGTGACCGCGACATCGAGAAGATGAATAGAACACATTCGTCAGTACGAATTCAGATAGATAAAAATGTGTTTGTAAAGCCGTCATCAACTCATATAACCGACCGGAATGCGTACCCGGAGTTCGGCTTCTCTTTCCATTGGTCAGATTTTGAGATCAGTCAATCGACGCGAGTACCCGCTACCGCAAACCTCAATTCGAATGCTTTATGCACTTGACAAAATCTGGAAGCTGTGGCTTATGTGTGTCATAAATTCACAATGACCAATCCCTGGGAATATTCCAACATTTAAACGTGATTTTTTCAACTATCCGATTACATCCAAAATGCAGAGGTCTATGACGTTGAAACCGTCTTACTCAGGATTAAATGCCTCCTTAACAAGCTTCTCCTGCTCTCTGACGTGCTCTTTCTTACTCCCTGTTGCTGTGGCTGCGCTGGTCGATCTCCCTGCATATCTAATCGTCATGCCCGTACGACAATCCCTTTTCACCATACTCTCTAGTCTATCTCGCATATAATGCCACATACCCCCATTAAATGGCTCTTCTTGACACCAAACTACTTCCTCCGCATTTGGGAACCGATTCAACGTTTCTGTGACTTGTTCATAGGGAAATGGATGCAGTTCTTCGACGCGGACGATCGTCGATGTAGCATGTTGTATCGCTTCACGGTGCTTGTGGAGGGCAGCAAAAACTTGTCCACTACACAAGATAATGCTGGTGACAGATTCGTTGAGCCCGATTTGAAACGGATCCATGAGGACTGGTTGAAAGGTTGATGAGCCTGTAAGACCAGATAGAGACGAACGGGCGAGCGGGTGACGAAGTAGGGATTTTGAGAAGAAGATTATCAAAGCTATTTCAAATTAGCAACGTATCTGACCAGGGGATGATACTAACGTTTGGGATGGACAAGGCGGGCTTGCCGACGTAGAACATGGAAGTAGTTTGCGGGCGTGGTCATATTGACGACCTGTATGTTGCAAATGCGTCTTCGAATTGCTTCCTCTTGGATCCAACTCCCTACGTCCCCATTGCATAGCTCGAGAAACCGCCCAATTCTCGCTGATGAATGTTCAGGGCCTTGGCCGTCATATCCATGAGGAAGTGATAATACCACGCCAGATTTAAGACCCCACTTAGCTTCACCTGAAGAAATGAATTGATCAATAATAACTTGTGCGTTATTTGCGAAATCCCCAAATTGGGCTTCCCACATAACAAGAGAGTTGGATGCTGCGAGACTGTAACCGTAATCGAAACCGAGGACTGCAAACTCGCTTAACGGGGAGTTGATCGCCGTGTACGACGCTTTACTACCTATTGAGTTCAAAGGAGTGTACTTCTCGTTTGTGACTTGGTCTACAAGCACAGAATGACGCTGAGAAAATGTTCCTCGTTCGACATCCTGCCCAGACAAGCGGACTGGATGACCTTCGGCCAGTAATGTTCCGAAGGCGAGGGACTCTGCCACATTCCAGCCGATACTGTTAGCTTCGAAATCCTTCTTCTGAGTCTGCAAGATTCGAACAAGGTTTCGGTGAGCGGTAAATTCCTCTGGTAGCACCGTGATGTCATCCATGATTTTACGCAGAGTACCTTCATCAGAGGCTGTATCGACTCCAGTAGTGAGTTCTTCTGATGTACCGATTCGCGGATGAGGAGGCGTTTTGCTTTCAACCAAATGTACTTCTAATTCGTTCCAGATTTCATGGTTCATCTCGTCGACTTCTTGTTGTGTGATGACGTGGTCTGAAATGAGTCTCTCGGCGTACGCTTGACCAACAGGTTTTTGCTGATCGATATTCGTGTACATATTTGGTTGGGTAAAGCTGGCTTGGTCGATCTCATTGTGCCCAAAACGGCGGTAGCAGACGAAATCGATCATAATATCTGATTTGAACTTCGCCCGCCAATCTGCAGCTGTGCGACATGCAAATACAACCGCATCCGGATCGTCCCCATTTACATGAAGCACGGGTGCTTCGATGTATTTTGCGATATCTGTGCAGTAGAGTGTCGACCGAGAGTTTTGAGCATCCGTTGTAAAGCCGATTTGATTGTTGACGACCAGACGAATGGTACCGCCAACCTCGTAACCTGACAGTCGAGCTAAATTCAGCGTCTCATAGACAGGCCCTTGGCCCGAGAATGCAGCATCTCCGTGTGTTGTTATGTGCAAGACTTCAGACTGATCAAAGTGAGTCTGATCCTGCGTAGCTTTAGCCTTGCCTTGCGCCACTGGACTAATACACTCGAGATGAGATGGATTTGGGAGGACGTCGATGTCGAATTTGTTTCCCAAGCCCGTGATACGACTCGCATTTACACCAAAATGATACTTCACATCACCGGTCTCTCCTTTCGTTGGATCTGGTTCGATGGCTCCGGCAAAGAAACGGAGAAGCGTTTGATGATCACCTCCGTATACGTTGCTGATAAGGTTCATCCTCCCTCGATGACAACTCCCTATCACAATCTTTCGAATCCCGTGTTCGTCTACGGATCGAGTAAGCATTGCATCCATTGCTGGTCCCAATGCCTCAGCGCCATCAAGTCCGAACCGCTTCTCGCCTGGGAACTTGGCTGCGAGAAATTTCTCCGTGTTTGTTGCCCACAGCATCTGTCTTAGAATTGCCTTCTTCTCATCTGAACTAAATGAACCCCGAGTTGAATCTTGCAGTCTGTCCTGAATCCACCGCTTTTTTGTAGCATCCGAAAGATGATGTATCTCGGCGCCGATACTGCTGCAGTAAATTCTGTTACACACATCAAAGATCTCGCGAAATGTCGCCTCTGTTTTGCCCTCAAAAGCATGATTCAGTAGAAAGTCTGGACGCAACTTGACCCGACGATCCAGATCCTCTGATCGCATTCCGTAAAAATGAGGATCATTTATACGTGGTGACTCATCGCGAGCCAGATTCCAGGCTGATCCCAATGGATTTATGTCGGCTTCCAAATGTCCATATTCCTGAAAGTTTTGGACTATTGTCTGAGCTTTGAGAAAGTCGTCATTATTCGACAAGCGAGAGTCGGGGCTCGGCTCCATGATCCTGTAACCAGATACTAAACCAGGAGGGGGACGAAATGCATTCTGAATCGGGACGTTGTTGTATTCAATATTCTGGAAGAATGCTTGCCAAGAGCCATGCACGCTGCTACGGTCCTCTTTCCAAAGTCTGTACATCTCGTCCACATAGGGACCTCCGCTGGGCAGAAAAGAATCTACGGAATCCTCATCTACTATCAGCTACATGTATCATCGCGCGTTAAGATCACTCACAGGTGAAATGACGCTGACGACTTCCGAGGTCGTTGCGAATGATCTTTTTTTTGGACCATTGTAAGCTCTTGTCGTCGCATAAGAGCTCACATGGCTTGGTATCGAGGATCGTCTACGTATCCGGCTGCTTATAGTTCTGCTTTGATGGAGGCCATTTCGGAAAGGGTGACATCGAATAACCGTATCTCGAACGGCGCCTTGTAAGGCCATCATAGTGAATTGAGGGGAATAGGTACAACAATTCACTATCGTTCGGATCGCATTGCGCAGCGCCTGATGGAGCCGTATTTCTTAAACCTTCATATCGGTAACCTTAAAATTATCGGCTTCGGCTCTGTTCCATCGCTTCGCTACATTGCGCGCTGTTCCGGCGTGTCTGGGTGCTCTGACCGAGCTTCGGGATTGGCTTCCGACACTATTCAAACAGCCCGATGACAACGTCCACGAGCTAATTGGGTTTCCTCGGTGCTAGATCATTGAGGCCTTGAATAGAAGATTTTTTCCATGTCATTTTGCGGTTTCCCGATACCTGATACAATATTTTAACTACCCTTTTTCATGACCAGGGAACTTTCAGCTGCATCATGCGAGGGGCCTACTGGCGACGCGGCCGAGCGCTCTCAACCCTAAGCCTTACACTCCAGCGCGTCACTCCAGCATCAAACTTGAGGCGGCGACTTCATTTCAACCCCACACTATGTCATTTCAGCACCAGCACATTTCTACTCGAACGAATCAATGTGGTGGTCCCACCAATGGCAGAGTCGATCTCAGAAGGCACACTAGCATCATTCAACAAGAAATTGGGTGATTATGTTGAAGCGGATGAGGAGGTTGCATCAATCGAGACGGACAAAATCGACATTGCGGTGAACGCTCCAGTTCCAGGTCGCTTGATTGAAATCTTCATCGAGCAGGGCGAAGTCGTTCATGAAGGGCAAGAGATTGCTAGTGTAGAAACGAGCGACGACAGGGCATTTGAACACGCGCAGACAAAAACTTCTAAGAAGGGACAAGCTGTTGAATCTAAGCGAGAAGGTGCGCTTTCGCGAAAAGCAACGAGCTCAGTAGAGCAAACGGGTGAAGATGAGCCGAATGATGCACCTTTGCCAACAATAAGGGACTCAAAAGAACACCGGATTAATTTGATGGAAAGCCCCCAAAAGATAATTGAGAGGCTATCTGTAGAAACAGGACAAATAATAAACGCACGAAACCCTCGGAGAATCGAAAGGACGGAGAAGCTGTCACGCATGCGGCAGACAATCGCGAAACGCCTCAAAGATTCCCAAAACCGAACAGCATCCTTGACCACGGTCCAGCGAGTCGATATGTCTGCAATCATGGCATGGCGACAACGATACAAGAATGAGATTTTGGAAAAGCACGATGTAAAATTAGGATATATGGGGATTTTCACGAAAACAACCGCTCTAGCTGCTCAAATTGTGCCAGAAATCAATGCTTCAATAGATACCGATCGCTCCATCATCACCTTCCGAGATTACGTCGACATTAGCATCGCGGTCTCGACGCCTAGGGGCCTTGTCACGCCCGTTGTAAGAAACTGTGAGATGATGAGTGTCATTGAGATTGAGAAACAAATCGGGCTGCTGGCTAAGAAGGTCCGTACTTCGCATTCATTGAAATTCAATCACCTTTGTTAACATACTGTAGGCTCGAGATTCCAAGTTGACTTTCGAGGATCTCGATGGTGGAAACTTCTCAATTAGTAATCCCGGGATATTTGGATCATTCTTTGGAACACCTCTCATCAATTACCCCCAATCCGCCGTCTTCAACATGAATGGTATAAGGGAGGAGCCCGTTGTAATCGACGGAAAGATCGAGATCCGTCCTGTAAGTAGTGTTCAGACTTCTGAAGAACGTTTCCTAATTGCCGCAGATGATGTTCATTACGCTCACGTATGATCATCGACTGATAGATGGACTGGAAGCAGTGACTTTCTTGAATACGGTGAAGGAATTTATCGAGGACCCTACAAAAATCTTACTCGCATAACAAATGGCATGGAATGGCACCGAACCTCGAATGTTAAGCTGGAATTCAAAGGTCTATAATCATAGAGGCTTGTTAAGATTCAAGACTCAAAGTCTACAAACGTTTGATTTGCCAACGCTTCCCAGTCAGTTTGCTCAATACCCGTTAGAGGCATGTCAGTATGATAGACGCCATATAAATCGTCCATGAGATCGAGGGGTACCCCGGCAAGATCAGCAGCATTGAGACTTAGATAGTCGTAATTACTCAAATCGAATCCAGATTGCGGTTGCCCATGTGTTATTTCGAACGTTGAGCCTTCTATGATCGTGCTGTTTTCAGGGTCCCCGTCAGATTCACCATTATGAAAGCCACGATCGAAAGAAAATGGCCTAACGAGATTGCTCATGATCGGCGAGGTAGCTGAGGTACAAGTTGAACCACTTGTATTTCCATCAAGTCCATTGTGTGGTACTGTAAAGGCAAGATTTCGACACATCCGATTGAGTTCGGTCAGACGTTTGGCGGCGGCACGATTTCCTAGTCCAGCAAGGTAACGAAGGATTGATTTACACCCATTGATGCCGTCTGCACCGAGCCTCTTGCTAGGAGCAATAGCATCAACAAGAACAAACACATGAGCCGCAGAGAATGTGGCTTCGAGGTCTAGAAAAGTATGTTTCGCTGCGTTATGTTAGTTCGAGTTCTAGACCGCCGTTGATGATCAATACCAATGACATTGCGATGTTGAAGCGCTTGTAATATCACCAGGGTCTTGGACGCCCCCTCAACGCAAATCTCTGCTAGTCGCCTTAGCGGTGGGCTGATCATGGATGCCGCCGAAGGATTTTCTTGCACGTTCCGTGCCATGTACAGAAGGATGGGCCGAACGGCATGAATGACCGCCTAGGGAGCATTAGGAAGATAACAATAAGGCTAATGGACCACGAACCGTATAAACAGATGAATATAAACTCGCACTTGTCCTCGCAATTGCTGCTGGGACATCAAAAAACGACCGTCCAGAAACTTGAACGCCAGATTGCTTGAATTCCATAACGTATTCTGAAGGCATAGTAGATTCTATGTCATGCAATGAACGAAGGATATTTTGAACGTTGGTCACGAAAAGTGACTGCTCTTCTTCCTTGTCTGAGTAGATACCTACAAAATTTTAGAATGATCAAGTATATCGAGAGGGTTTCTGTACCAGAGACGATGTTTCCTGCCACTCTTGCGATTCGTACGTTGGCAACCATAGCCGTCGCGGGAGAATGACCAACAGCGTCATAAGGGGGAGCTACACTAATAGCATAGTCTTCTATTGACATGGGATACCCACCAGCGGCACATAATCGTCTGGTCCAGTCAGCAAAAGGTGGAAAGGCACGGACTCTTATTATGATACGTACCGCTCTTGCATATACAACGACCACCAGAGACGATTCCGACGAACTTTTTCAGATCCATATCGCCCGTGAGTAGGATCGTAACGGTGAAACCCATTGATGATTGCCAGCCTGAGTGCTGCACTTGACTGTCATCTTTAGTAACGATAGGATGGCGTCTTTGCATGCGATTCTAACCTGCAGGTATGCATCCTCTTTCCGATCTGTAATCTGAAGATACAAGGCAGTCAGGGCCTTAACCTCGATACCCAAGACGCCGTGAACTCTGAGTTCGGTCAAGACTGGGGTACGTCGTGCTGCCTCTTTGAACAACGCTGTCCCCGGAAGTTCACCATCAACATCTTCCCGGGCTTGAAGCAACCGTCCTACAGCGAAGACGAGACATAATTCAGCAATCCATAATTGAGGGAGTTGCGTACATGCCTTATGTAAGAGGTCTACCTTATCTAATACGGCCCGTGGATCGAATAGCTGTTGCGAAATGCCAACATTCAAAACAACGAGCTCAATCAAATCGTCGACTTCTTCCTCTCTAGGCCACGCTGGGATATGTTGGAATGATCCCCACGACATGGGCACGTCGGCATGCTCAATCAAATTCACTTGACCAGGCGAGCTTCTTTCAGCACCAACAGAAGCGCCCAATGCGGCGATTTCTGTGCTAAAAGAATCACTCGAGGAGATAGTGTTTCCCGGAGCAATTGATGTTAAAGGTCTGTTTTCAACGACTCGGTCCCGATACGGTGGGGTTTGCGATGCTACTTGGGGCGAAGCGGAAGGCGGTGAAGATATTCTTTCGCCATGCTGTTCATAGCTGGCAACTTTGTCTTCCAGCTCACGAATTTGGCTTCATCGGTTAGCCATTGGTGATAGAGATCTCAGAACCAACGGCAGTGAATGTTTGTCACTGAAAATGTCGGTTAGGATGCAACTTACGATTCAGTAATTAAGCGACGTTTCTCAGGCCTAGTGAATATGCATTCCCATTGCCGGCTTGCCTGAATCGATGTCAGCAAGTCTTGATTGTTTGGCTGGGGGAATGGATCATACACAGTACTCGCAAGGGTGCTGTCCGGAGCACTTGACCTTCTTCAGCCGGCAGGCATGGCAGGCATTATTCGTTCTTCGCACACCGCTTTGAGCACCGGCAGAGGGCATCTCAGGTACCTGGCGTCAATTACAATTCGGACCCAGTATCCGAACCTGGCCGCATATGTGGATTTTCTTTGGCATGGTTGAGGTGATGAGAGCGGAAGAAGAAGCCGGATTCCATTAGTCATCATTCCCATCATCACGTGCTGTGATTGGCACAAAATGGTTCGAGCAAGTCGGATCAAGCCGAAGCTTCGCTCATGATAGTTTCAAGGTGTTCGATATAGATGATACACAGCGAAATTACAATTGATGGCCTCCTACATTTGCAATACATCCATAGCAGAAAATCCTTCCCAGGTCCACAACGCCAGCAAATTGCTGTCTCGTGCCCGGCTTAAGACCTTCCGGCTCAATCTTTAGATGGTGTATCTGAAGCCACGGTCTTGGATATCCGTCAAGTCCGACTCTTCGTCTATACCATCAGCTTGCACCTCATCTACAGTCTCAAGATCTCGCTTCTTGTTCTCGCTCTTGACCATGAAAACGTACACAACATACGAAATCATCAACGCTACAAGAGAGGCAATGCTGAGAATACACCCCTTCGTGTATCGTGGTGCATCTTTCTGCGTCCAAGCTTGCGGGCTAACAATGCAGCCGACACAATATGCGATGAAGAATCCCGCCGAAACGACGCTCTTCTTTGTATTTCCCTTCACATTGCTGGAGATGAGGCTTGCGGAGATGCTAAGCATTGAAGACATACTGCCTGCAAGCCACGTAGACGCAACTATGCCCCATGACATATGCGCCGGAAGCACCATGAGAAGAATGGCGCCAGTCAATGGGACGATGCTGAGGCCAATTGCTGTGTAGACGCGTGTTCCTGGGAAGAATCGCGGAACAAGAGCACCCACCCAAACTGTTGCCGTGCTAACAGCGCCTGCCGGCATTCCAACAAGCATAGTCTTGAATTGCGAGTATCCGAAACCATTGATGACGGTTGCATTGAACTGCTGCCCGTTAGCCATACTGACGCTCGATAAATCAATGTTTAGAGATATGGAGATTTACCTTGAGGATTGGCGTCGTCAAGGTGATGCATAACGCCATAAAGAAATATAACCATGTCATTGGACTCTTCAACGCTTCCTGTAGCTGTCCTTTATTGAACTGGGCTTTATCACGAGTGGCTCGGTCGAGTGCCAGCCGTTTCGTCGCAAGCTCGCGCTCGTTAGGCTTTAAAAACCACGCTGTGCGGGTGTCGCGGGGCATAACTAGTAAGAACAGGATGCCACAGGCTGTTGTGAGGCCACCGCATACAATGAAGAGTGCCCGCCACGGAGCGAGTGTTGTGCTTGAATGGCCGATGCCATACATGATGAGGGAGCCGAAAATTGTAGACACGCCGTTCATCGATACCCAGACCTGCCGCATTGTTAGCAAAAGCGATTGTAAAGTTCTAAGATTGTATGTGTACGTACAGCAGTTCGAATGGCATGTTCTCTGCGGCGATACCAGACGCTCGTTATGATGACGAAAGCAGGCGAAACAGCAGCTTATTGCGGTTAACAGCTGTGGTACTGTGGGAACAGTAGTAGACATACCTTCCGTGAAGCCGAGAAAGAATCTCGTTGCTGCAAGTCCATGAAAATCTTGGATGGCGCCCATACACATGTTCACTACCCCCCAGGCAATTATCGTTGCGCCCACAGACCGTGTCAGATGCAGTCGAGACAATAGATATACTGCCAGATACTCCGCAACAAGTTGACCCAAGTAAAAGAGTGATATGGCCCATGAGAAGTCCTCGCCGGTAAGATGAAGGTCTTTCCTCAACCCGAAAATGGCGGCTTGGTTGATTGAAGCTTTGTCGAGGTCTACTCGGTCAGCGTTGTCATTTCGAGGAATGAGCTAGTAGCTTACACTGGAAGAAGTAAACAAGCGCCATCATGGGCATGATAACCATATCAAGCTTCCTGACAACAGCTCGCTCCTCATCGGGGTCTATCTCAAATGCCTGAGATACATCTACAGACTCAACCTTTTCAGCACTATCTTTCTCTGTGATAATGTTCGTTGTCATGATTTTGGGAATAATGGTGTTTTAATACGCTTCCGAAAATTAGCTGAATATATATCAAGGGTGTTTCGATGTCAATGATGCGGATGAAGCCTTCAAGAGAAGAGCAGGAAGCCGGGTGTCTTCCGGGAGTAGAAGCCGGCGCTACTCCACACTTTGTGGAGACCCCAGGTTTTGCATTACAACATCCCCGGATTGATTATCTCTCATCTCCTCATTTGCTTCCAATTCATTTACCTTGGTTCCCTTAGAGACTGGACAATATTGCTCAATTCTCTACGGCTCTTCCATTGTGAAGCCTATTTGTTCGCATTGGCAATTTCAGCCGCTTACCTGCCGGATACGTTTTTACGACGTTTTTACGAGCGCTATAGCTTTATCCCTCCACTAAGATACTTGCAAATGGAACTTAAGTTCCGGCTTTTCCATACCTTATTATTTACCAATGGACTATATGGGCTTTCAGTCAAGTCTCCCAGTTTTAGTGGTGTGCTAAAAGCCTTTGCTGCCTTGACTGGGAGGTCAAGTCTTTGTGC
Organism: Pyrenochaeta sp. DS3sAY3a; assembly: GCA_001644535.1. Classification (NCBI taxonomy): domain Eukaryota; kingdom Fungi; phylum Ascomycota; class Dothideomycetes; order Pleosporales; family Cucurbitariaceae; genus Pyrenochaeta; species Pyrenochaeta sp. DS3sAY3a. The sequence continues at coordinate 270,613 of KV441668.1, read as the reverse complement.
GCCAATCTGGTACTCTCTAAATCTAGCATGGGATCTTGGTATGATATTCTGATATCATTTTAGGGCAACCTTGTGCAAATACAGATATCTTAGTGGCAGCGTGTTGGACAACGTAGCGCTAATAATGCGACACTATCACGAAGCTCGGGACTCAAGAACCTTCTATCCTACCCTTCGCCGATCAGGCCCGCTGCGGCAAATCAAATAGGAGCCAGTACAGCTGTGATCAGACTTTCGTTAGAAAAGTGGAAGCTACATCTACTCCTTGAATAACATTCACCAAAAAGCGACTATCAATTTTCCTATGAACAGCGTTCTCTTACATTATTCAACCTGTCATTCACCTACAACTGCATAACCCACTTTCCACCTCTCTATGCAGCAGTTCCGCCCCCACAACTATCGCAGAGAGTTAAATTTCACACCAAGGTAGCTCTCCCTCCCCATTCTACGTTCTTTAAGTTGCCTGTATACCACCGCTGTCCATACATGCGCAGGAATCATGTTTCCTTCGTCTCCAAAATCTCGTTACAGCTCTAGAACTCCGTCGACGAAGAGCCTCCGCGATGATCCTCTTTAAGACGCACCAACACAACTGGGGGTTTATCACCCATGTTCTTATGCCTTATGTCAACCATTCCGGAGGCTTCGACGAATTCACGAAGCCGTTCATAGCCGTAATTCCGTGCATGTAAATCTGGTGCTATCTTGCGTAGATAGTTCCCAACTTCAGCCAGATTCACCCAATCATCGCCATAACTCGAGGTATTCGTGGTTTTTGTGACTGCTAATCGTATTCCATTTCGCGCGACGGTGTCGATTGGTCGCCTGATTGGTGGTTCGCGAACAACCAGGCGAGGAAGAGCTCTCTCGAGCTTGGGTGACTCAACCGCGAAAGGCGGCGCCTCCGGCTCCTCCAACTCGATGTTCAACACATCAAAGTACATGAATTTGTCGCAAGCGGCGATAAACGCATGATTTGTTTTGCGCTCTCCGAAGCCGTAGACTGTGACACCTTGCTCACGAATGCGGGCTGCTAGGCGCGTGAAATCGCTGTCGCTTGATACGATACAAAAGCTCGAGAAGCGTCCGGTATAAAGTAGGTCCATGGCATCGATGATCATAGCGCCATCAGTAGCATTCTTGCCGGTCGTGTACGCAAACTGTTGGATCGGGGCTATTGAATGACCCAACAGGCAGTCCTTCCAGCCCTTCAGGTGAGGGCTCGTCCAATCTCCGTAAATTCGTCTTACGCTGGCAGTTCCGTAATTCGCGATCTCGGCCATGAGGCCAGCGATGATCTTGGGTGAAACATTGTCGCCGTCAATAAGTAGAGCGAGACTGGAGTTGCTCGTCGTCATTTCAGCGTCCTTATTGTCCTACTTGAGGGTGGTTGAAGTATGTTTGGAGGGATGTGGGGTTGCATCAGGCTCAGGCGCCAGCGCGCTTCTTTCACACGATCTTGGGGTAGGTGTGTTCTGATTGGTGAGAGAACCGTAACTAGAACTCCAGCTTTTTTGGTATGTTTCAACCTCTTACCTGCAACAAGCGGCAATCAGACTGGTTTGCATGTTTACGTGTGAATTCCAAATACATGTCGAAAAAAACATGGAACAAGGTTGAAATAATGCGGCTCGAATTTCATGTCAAATGGCTAAGAAACCCAGTCCAGGCGCTAGAGCTATAAAGTTGATCCTCCAAAAAAACGGCCGGTGCCACGAAAGCATTGATTATCTATGCCGTCGTTCTTTTGAAAAGCTATGAATTTTTCCAAAATCCTGTGGAGCTAGGATGGTCCAGTATGAGAGAACTGTGAAATATCATTCTTCTTCCAGGCTATTCTCAGAGACAAGTCTGCGACTACATCAACTGGATATATTCTTAGAACTCCATTCAACCTATGCACAGCATATCGCCTATCTACACCTCACAGTTTTAGAGCGGCAGTAGAACCTCACGGAGCGTGTAATACGAGGAGCATTTGGTTCGAATTAAGTCCTGTTTAGCTTTCAAATCGAGGGCGTTCAAGCTCTGCTAAAGCGGCAATGAAATTGAGCATAGGGCCGGGTGAGCGTTATTTGGTCCGATATACGTGTGTTCATTTTCTCAAGGCGATCCTGATACTGGGTCTTAAAGAGACATGGCTGCTTGGAAGTCGAACAAAGAAACATCACACTATGCCAGATAAACGCGCATGAAGGACTTCTAGTATATGGATTCTCAATAAGCCTGAAACGTTATCATCTACGGACCTCTCTAACAAAAGTTCAGACCTACAAATTGAAGAAGGAAAGGAAAAAAAACACCACCAGACAATTCTGTGTCAAAACCCATAAACAACTCCTAAGAACGCCTGATAATGCACCCCTAGCTTCATGCAAAGCATGCGCGTCTGTCAAATACAATCTTATCGCCCTTGATCGATGTATTCCCCGAAAATACTGCTGCCGCGGGCTCTCTGCCGGCTTTTACTTGCGGTAGCCGAGGCATCGTAGAAACATGCGACCAACTTTGTTCTTGAAATCCTTGCCCCAAGCTTGCAACAAATCTGGTGAACGACCTTGATTTCCAACCTGATTTGTACCATTCTGAACAGGTTTTAAGGATAGTTCGCTCGGAGCATCTAATACTGCCTTTGAGCTCGTCGACTGCTCGTCGATTGGCGGCGCGTTTGGTTCCTCGGCGGGCTGCGCGTGCTGCTCCTCAGCCTGCTGTACGGCTACCGTTTCAACTTGCTGCACGTCCATCTGCTCAACCTGTTGGTCACACTGTTCTCCATCTTGCTGTGTGCCTTGACTTGCAGATTGCTCGGCGTTATGAACAACCGTCGTGGGTTTTTGCCGAGTGTTTTTAAGAGCAGCACGTATCTCAGGCCAGTCTTTAACCATCTTCTCGGCTTCTCGCCAAACCCAGGATGCGTTAATATCGTTAATCGCATATAGGGTAAGATCTCTAGCTAGCCTATAGGCGGTCGAGTAAGCGTAACGCATGTACAATGGTCCGGCAGCCTCTTCGAAGATCTCCTTTAAAGCCTTGTCCTCGTCTGTGGGTGGAATGTAGTTGGCCATTTTCTCGTCCTCCTTCTCGTTATTTGCAGAGGGGTCTTCGGGTTCGTCCATCCAACCCCAAATCCAGACTGGGGGCTTACATAACCTGAAGCTGGGCGCGAAAAGGGCGTTATCCCAGTCTAGAATTCCAGTGATGATGGACTCAGAGCTCTTGTTAGAAGGGTCGAAGATGATATTCCGAGGCTCGAGGTCCGTGTGACAAAGAGAAAACGGAACGTTTTCAAACCAGCCGTCTGCCTCTAGGTCCGCCGCCATGGCCTTGAGATCATCGAACAGCTCCAGGGAGCTTTCATGCCGTTTCCAGCGGTTCTTGTAAATATTCTTTCGAGTGTCGAAAATATAATACAGCCAGTCCTTCGGGTTAGTCGCAGGTCGCATTAAAGGTGATGCTAAGATTTCACCCTCAAAGAGATCGGCGGTAATGACAGGCTCGACTACACTCGCGGACGTGCTGGCACTCGACGTCATATTCAATATACCAGGAACCTCGCTGGTTGTAGCAAGCATTTTGCGATAGAGGTGGCCAAGGTCTTTTGCAATCCGGCATTTCTCGACATGGTTCAGCGTTGAATACCCATGCGAGCTTATATCCTGGCCAGGTAGTCGATGCAGTAACATATATGGCTTGCCCAATTTGTTTTCCGAACCTGTGTCGAATTGGACGATGCCAGGAACTGGAATTCCGCCAAGGTTGTGCACATATTGAAGGGCGGCGAGGTCTTTGCGAATGTCGGATTCCTCGAATCGTGGAATACGCAGCACGTAATTGAAGCCGGCGTCAGTTGCGGTCGGAGTTTTGGATACTCCGATAATTCGGTTGTAGCCGCCACCGCACAAGCGTTCGATAAGTATGTTTTCCGCGGTAGAGTCGTTCCACAATTCTGAGACAAGCTCTTGGACGTGGAGGCGGAATGTTTCGAAGGGTTCTTGGTCGAATTCCACAGTTGATGTTTGAGTTCCTGCATACGATGAGCTGGAGTCGCTCTTCGTATTGGGTGTTGATCGCGACATGGTAATGTGTTTGCAATGACAGACTCGCGAGGTCGACTGAGATTAATGGTTACGCAACAGAACTGAACTTACCTCTTTTGGACAAGCTCGGGAGGTTGGGGAGGTTGCCTGCTGGTTGAATTAGCAGAAGCTTGGGATCGTAGGTAGGAACCCTTTATATAGCCAATGAGCAAGCTTTGACCGCCAAAGCGCGGTGTGCGTTTACTATGACAGATAAAGGAGCTTAGGAATAATCAAGAGATAGACCATTGTTCACTACAGTAGATACTAGCTAATGTTTATATATAGAGAGCTGTGTAGCGAAATAACGTTGTTCCAGCATAGAGCCCCAGCCTGTCATCTCAAAGCTCCTTGTTACGATTTACGGCAAGGAGGCAGAGATCGTAAGGTACAATATGGAAGGGATGGAACAGAAAGGATTACTCCCTGCGACACAAAGGAACCACTGTTATCAAAGACCGAAGTCACGTGAGTGGATTTTTGCCCAGCTCCGCGAGAACGCCAAGAGCACTGAGCATGACCGATCATCCAACATCATCTCCAAATTTCGAGGAACTAATGGAACTAATCAAGACTAATCCCTCAACGGAAGAGGAGGCCATGGAGGAGTATATAAGGTCCCTCGCTGACAGAGTGTAGTTTCCCTCTCCTCGTAGCTATTTTAAGTTTCTTACGCAAAACATAATTGTCTTTACTTGTCTCGACCAATCTGCACCCCTGGCTAGAAACAGCGCTGTCCACTGTCTACCACTGAAGCAACTTGATTCGACGTGGTACCCTTGTGGTACTCTTCTGTAAAGGCTCGTTTGGAGGATTACAACACCTGCTTCTACTGCTATACTTCTTTACTATTCTCTTATATTAGCTACTCCTGATATAAAATTGTTACAACTTAATTGTAGACCAAAATTTAAAATTAGACCACATTCAGTATAAGATGTTACTTTAAGCTTAGTGTTTAACTTGAACATTATTCTACTAAGATTTAATCAGCCGATTGAAAGTTCCGCCCTTGCGCGGTACGGTCTAGTTTCATTTGAATAAACACCTTGCGCTGGGGATGTTTTCACAACACTCATTTAACTCACAGCCTTACACATGACTTTGCGGCGCACGTGGAGCAACTATGCTCGCAATACTTCTCGTAGTGTGCGAATATATGGCGTGTACTCCAGCACCTCCGCAAGGGAATTGAGAAGATAGTTTTCCCCCGCATGATCATTCATATCTCCTACTATGCGGTTCCACTATGTATTCACAATGACTGATGATATTTCACCACACAAGCAGATACATGCTATTTCACTATACAAGCAGATACATGCTATTTCACTATAGAAGCAGATACAATGTCTGTAGCATGTATATAAGGAATCTTTCATATTCCCACTAGCTTCCCACTCTAAACCTTCTACAACCTCAAGAGTTTCTTCAGTGTCTTTCTTCTCTCAGATCCCTTACGTCCACAACTCTCCATTCTCGCACTATCAAGATGGGAAAACAGGGAACCAAAACCGGACAACACCACTGCCCGAAGAAGTCGAAAGGGAACTGCCGACGTGCGAATGGGATCTGTACAAAACATCAAACCATATGCCCTATACACACCTATCCGCACTTGAAGACTGAAGAGTGTCCTGAATGTGCATCCTAGAATTAATCAAGGGCTGCACTTCTCAAAGTCTTGTCCACGAAGAGGAAGATGACCCCATGCTGGAATTTCCATTTTCTTTTCATTCCATGCTTGAGACGACTCACCGCGCCTAAATACACCCTACAAGGACCACTACTATCATCTACCACGCACTGATATCCTACAACCTCGAAACGGACTCACACAGAGATATCACGCCTCCCTGCCGTAACCGAGGAACTGTTCACGGTATCGAAGATGGATGTAAAGATCATTCATAACATTTCACGGAGTATTTCTAGATGTTCAGCGGTTCGACTCCCATACCCCAGATATCCCCTTTCCCTGTTGGCGGCCCCAGTTTTCCTTTTCGATGCACGGGATTACTTTCTACAAGGATCAACATCATATAAACGAGCGAACCAGGTCAAGACAGTTAGATAGATAGTTGGTAATACAAGAGAGCGATCTAGTAACCCCCAAACACATACCTCTTGAAGTAAATTTCTTGGATTGCCTTTGTGTTGGAAATAGCGCTTTGTACCCCCTAAATTCTAGTGTTAAAATTGCTAGGGTTGAAAGGGCTCTTCTCTTTCAAACGCCATTGTGATGTTTTGTAGCAGAAAATAAAAACTGAACAAAGCTCTTTGTTTGAACAAATATAACCTTTAAACAGAACTCTCTAGATCCATAAAGAGAAAAAATCTAAGTCCTGTTCCTGTTATTCATGCCCACGCTTTCTAGAAATCGCGTACTAGAGTTTTCAAAACAATCACCTTGACCCTCTGCCGCTGCCATTTTGATTGTATGAAGGAACAAACAGCTTCTACCTTCCATAGATTCAGATGAACGGAAGATTGTTGATAAACTACACTGCGTTCTAACACAAGTGCACTTATACACCTTGTGAATGGGTGTACACCGCGTTCGCGGTCAGAAACACATTACGCTAGCGGCCAAGGATGAGCATTGTTATTCAAGCACGTAAAATGCATATTGTAGTAGAGAAAGAATGATCCTGATGGAACATCTCAAGATGTGCACAAACCAACAAACTATATTGTAAAACTCAGTTACCGGGGAAGCTGCCTCTAGATCTTCGGTGCCAGCATCAAAGCCATACTACATCCTTCACAATCCATTCTTATGTAAATGTTCATGATGATGTCTCTTATGCTTTGGTGCACCTGTAATACTCGAACTAGCCACGGAAGTTGTCCCTGTCGTCTTCCCTCCACTAATAATTGTCCCACTTTCACCCATCGCATCCCCGCTTGCACTCACCGTATTCCCATTTCCACTGGACTCCTTCGTGACAGACGCTGTAGCCGTAGCTTCCTCCATACCTCCCATCACACCCATCCCGTTGGCAAAACTTGGCGTTATGGTCTTGAAAGTGTTGATGTAGGATGTGTATGTCGGTTTGTAGCCGGGGATGCTGACGCAGTAGTCATAGCCGTAGACAATTCCTGTACCTGTGGGTGTATTAGCTAGGTCGACATTGAGACAGGAGCCAACGAAACTGATATTAGGGATTGCCGGCTTGATGGATTCATGTTGTTTGGGGGAAAGGAAGATTCAGGGCTTACAGTTCTGCAGAACGCTGGGGTTCCACGCTACGAACCGCGCGTGGCTGAGGCCGTATTCCGTTTCCAGAACAGTGCAGGAATCGGTGAGTCCTATGGAGGTGCAGTTAGTATCCTGTAAGGACAGGAAGACTTAAAACATGAATGGAAGCGATAGAGCAGAGAACGAAAGAAACGCACGATCCATGTTTTCCGAAGTTGCAAATTTGTTACAATTTGGTGCGTATCCTGCTGGTTTGAAATGCGGCGCTGCAACGCAGTAATTGTGTCCTATGGTCACAGCCTTGTTAGCATGCCATGCCGCTAAGCTTGCCAATTATCTGAATAGGACTTATTTGAAGATAGGAAGACAGGGACGGGCGGGGGGGCCCGATCAAGCTTACCGTATTTCCAATTCTCGCAATTCTTCCCAACACCAGGATTCAGGTCATCTAAACGATGCGCGTTCATACCCCACACGGCAAGAAATTGGTCGCAACGCATGTTGTATATGGCTATGTCTTGCAATGTGCAGTACGGCGTCATGTCCTATTCACAAACATGTCCGTTGTTAGTACCATTGCCTCCGCCTTAAACAATAGAAATATCATCGTAAAGATATATATCGACTTACCGACGTGAAGTTTCTAACAACCTTCTGCACGCAATACGTCAGTCCACCATCAAGAGTACACGATGCTTGCAGCGATGGATTCCACAACACAAGATCCGTCTCCTGGACGCCGAAGCCTTTCGAAACCGTGCCGCAGGTAGCAGAGGGCCCGAAGTTAGATCCATTGGCATACTTGATGCAGTCGAGGCGCGTCAAGGGGGCAAATTTGTAGACCCACGTGTCGCTGGCATTACCTGCGGGTGTTTCCGTCGGTTTCGGAAGTTGACCGGCGGGCGTGCCTGTTATTACAATGCTAACATGATATTCAGACTAACAAACTAGAAAATGGGGCAGATATGAGGGTGTCTCACGTGCTTCCATCTGTGCTGGGACTGGGACTAGTCGGATCCGGATTTACCCACACTCCACCAGGCGTAGCAACACAAATCGCGTAGCCCACATAGCTTCCAATGTTTTCGCATTTCAGGCCCAAAGACGGGTTCCACGACACTATTTGTGCCCACGTGAGCTTGTTTGCGTCGGCGATCTTTTCGCACGTGTCACCGGTCTGGACGGCATAGACGCGGCACCGCTCGATTGCGGGGAGGCACAGCGTTCCTGATGTCGGGAAATTCACACAGTAGGCTGGGAGCCCGTTCGCAGTGAGTAGACCGGCAACGCTGATGCCACGGGCGAGGGCGAGTGATTGGCATGTGTCGCCGCTGCGGAGCGTTATTGTTGTTCCCACACAGGTTGAGGGTGTGGGCTTAGCGTCGGATGCGGTTGGAGTTCCACTACGGGGATTGTTGAGTTAGTAGGTAGTTTTACGCGCCAATCACCAGTACTTACGATGTAATCCAAGCGGTGGAGGTAGCAATGGGAGTTACGGCCAGGCCTGTCTTCTTGCACACTGATGTGAGGGAAGTGAATGTTTTGGCGAGGTCGGAGTTGGATTGGAGAGGCATTTGGAGACGCGTTTGTATCTGCTTGAGGAAGCAGTCGTCGCATGTGACGGTTGACGCTAAATCGTGTTATTCATCTGGTATGCACAGGAATCTACAAGTCCGATTTACCAGCTGATTTCGTCTGAGACTGATTGTCCGGGTCGATACCAACAGCATCCCGCACCACAGCATTACAAAACTTATCGCTGCTACAAATTAGCTCATTATGCCGTTACCGTCGCAAGATCAAAAGCTGTACCCGTTTTTCAGACACAGCAAATTGTAGTTTTCGAGAATCTTTTCGACATAATAGGCGGGGTGGATTGCATTCCCCTGCTCATCAACATAGCGCATAGTGCATGCGCCGCTTGCCCTCCTGAGCCATACTGTCAATGAATTGGTACACGCTTGGGTGCAAAGCGTCGAGAGAATGTCGTTGGCCTCGTATCTTCCCCCGTAGCCAGCCCATTCAATGGCGGAATCACAATTTTGGGCTTGATTGAGGACGCCGACACAGGTTGCGGAGAGTTTTGTGGACTCGGTTGTGAGGTTGTATATCTGGTACTGTGCAGCGGATCGGGAGACCAGGAGCGCGGCGCAGATGGCACTGAGTAAATGCATGTTTTTGTTGACGCAGAATGGGCTCCTATCGCGGGCAAGAGTAGTCAAAGATAACCAAAAATTTGATATCTGAGGTCGAAATGTGGTTTTAGATGGGGGTAGTTCAAGACCCCGAGAATTGTGAAGGGTCACCGCAAGGTGCAAGTGGCAAGCTGAAAGCTCCAGCTCTGTGGCTCAGTCCTCCTGGTTCCTGGATTAGCCTAACAGGAACCACGTCTGGATCCTGTCTGAGTCGAGCTTCCGAGGAAATAAAACTTTGCGAGAAAAAACTGTGAAATACTGTCAGCGTTGGTTCCGTTGTTCGTGTAGTTTTCAGGCCACTAACGGTTGACATCGTGCTCTGCGCCCTGTTCACGGCAATCTGCTTAATCCATCGATAGAGGCGCTATTCCTGTGCCGCTTCCTTCTACAATCTCGCATGTACGGTGTATCACGTACGGCTTTACCCGTCATGCACATATGTGGCGCGGTCTGCAGCTACAATGTATGATGCAGGTGTTAGTATCTTCCTACCTTGCTCCACATTAGCGAGCCTCGCTTTTCAAAGGCAGCGGCAGACTTTCACCGGCCACCAAGTGGAGGTAATATAGATGGAGCGCGCCAAAGCGTTGCAACCAACGGGCATTTGCTCGGACCATTCTTCATGTGGAAATTGGTTGTAGGAGCTCGTCGCATGGGCCAGAGCAACATCGAAACCTAGACCCGACGCAGGGATGATTGACGACATTGCAGAGGCTTAACAACACAGACATTTTGGGCTCGTCTTGCCTGTAAACTATTCAATAATAACCGGGCATACTCTGCATGTAGAGGAACAGAGTCGACGTCTATCTAGTGATCACCAGTTGTAAGCCCAACAAATGGTAATAAGCAGAATCTAGATGCGATAAGATCAATTTCTTACCTTGGAGGATGTACACTGATCACAATTGGGAACGGCCAAGGTCATAGGGAATGCGGAAGTCCGTGTAAATGATCATCATGTGCTAACCACGCTATGGATTGCGTTGGACCTGCCATACCCAGGTAGTATCGCGGGATTGCGGCAATTTGTGACGTAAGATTGAGCGGCGGAGTATCTCTGAGTCAAAGTTTATGAGTTTCTTCGAAGTTGCATTTTTCATGGATAAAAGGAGTCTGAACCACTTTCACAGGGACGATCACGACATTCACTCCCATCTTCTATCGTCTAATTGCACTTACAAAATTCATCATGAAATCAACATTTGTTCAAGTTTCTCTTTTGTTCAGCACGCTGGGCGCTACAAGCGCGTATCTTGTTGATCCGCCAACGACAGCGCTGCCAGACACCAATCAATATTGCAGTGGCTGGCAAATTGCTGAAGAACGAATGCTTGACTGTAACAACATTGCCAGTGCTCATGGTCTACCAATTGGATTGGTTGCCCAATGGGTAAGAGTTTACGGTATGGAGCGTCTGAATAGCAAAGCAACTAATGATTATAGAACCCATCTTGCAAATCAACGAGAAACTTCGTGATCGGCAACTCCTACTGTATTGAAGTTAACTTTGGACTTTCCGAGCCGACACCAACACCATCGCCTTCTTCTTCGGGGCACCCAAATCCGTCTGGACCTACTAATGGAGTCCCGACTCCTTCTCCCATCCAGAAGGGGATGACGGCCAACTGTAATAAGTTCTATTTCGTCGTCGCTGGTGATGGGTGTTACGATATTGCGGCAGGGAACTCCATCTCTCTCGATGACTTCTACGCCTGGAACCCAGCCGTCGGCAATACCTGCGCAGCCCTCTGGACCAAGACCTACGTCTGTGTCGGTATCCTGGGCGGCAGCACCCCTACCCCCAAGCCGAGCAACACTCCTGCACCAACTTCTGTAAAGCCCACTTCCACCGCCGCGGGCAATGGAATCGCCACTCCAACGCCGGTGCAGCCCAGCATGGTCCCCAACTGCAACGGCTTCTACTTGGTCAAGGCTGGTGACGGCTGCTACGACATTGCAGCTGCGAACGGCATCTCCCTGGATAATTTCTATGCGTGGAACCCATACATCAACACTGACTGCTCCAGGCTCTGGAGCGGATATAACGTTTGCATCCGCACCATCGGGTTCACCGCACCGGTCTCGTCCACCCTCAAAACTGTGGCTACCACCACGAAGCCGGCTTCTTCTACGCCCACCCCTGTCCAGCCAGGCATGGTGAACAATTGTAAGAAGTTCTACAAGGTGCAGGCTGGGGACGGCTGCTGGGCTATCGCCGACACGAACAAGATTACCCTTGATAACTTCTATAAGTGGAATCCGGCTGTCAAGACTGACTGCTCCGGACTTTGGGCTCAGTATTTTGTTTGCGTTGGAGTTTGAAGTGTATTTTCCATCTGTTCCAATAGAAAGGACTTCCGTGGTATCTTATTGGTGGGATGTAAGATGTCAGATCTTTGTGCGATCTTACTCTTCTGCAGTTTGTACTTTAACAATCAAATCTGAGTTCATTATTTGAATTAGTGGAAGGTTATTGTATGTGAGGGATGCCGCTGATGATACAGCTTCAATGGTGAGCCCCCGACGGCTTCAGTGACACAATTGGCTCCTCATCACGTCTTCCAGATATTTTAGCAAGATGTCCATCTGGCCTCACAATCGATCCGCTTGACATCACACCGAGAAGTTGAGGTACGGGTTACCTCACAATCGAATGTTGCTTATACTGATAGTTCTCAAATTTTTGATCTTCATTTTTAACTCAGACCAGTGGATGTTATAAACAGCAAGCCTCATATAGGAAATGAACCGCCAACCAGACTACCAATCGAGAGCCGGATGACTCCAGCAGACAGCTCAACCAAAGTAGTCCAGGTAAGGATTCTCTTGCAGGTACGAGTTAGTGCACCACGGAGTTCGCTTTTGTATTCCGTCTAGAGTTGGCATCTCAATCTCTCCCGACATTATCATCTCCGCTGTTTGCGCAGCGAATTTTTTCTGCATGGAAAGAGCAATCTTCATTTGTAGATCGTCATCCACAGATCGCTTGACTTTCCTACCATTACCAAATACTATATCGGTTACATCCATCACACTCGGATTGATCATAAAGGGTGTGTAGATTATCGCCTTGACATCCGTGATAGATCCCTGCGCGTACAAAGCTCGCATTTCGTCTACCTCATCGTAAATCCAAATGGACGGAGTCGTGGCATACTCTGGTAACGGTTTCATGACATCATATGGGTTGTCGGTCAAGATGTATATCGTACCGCGGCATGACATTGCCATGGCTCGTGACATTGCTCGGAAGTATGCCATCCCGTTGTCCTGCCAGTGCAAATCATTTGGTCCCAATATTCCGTTGAGCCAACAGCATTTAGGGGTCGCGTAGTCTAAACAGTAATAATTTTGCTCGAAGAAGCAGTTGGCGACATTTCTGCCATCGATAATCTCCGATTCAGATGGCCATAGTTGCTGCGGGCAGGTCAGATTGCACATGTTGTACAGACCAGTATTTGAATATCAGAGCCACATGAAAGCTGCCCTACTCACCCAAATCGTTCTAAAGAACCCAGGATTAGCACAGGAGTACTCCGTCGCGACTTCTGACAGGCGTGGGGGAATACTGCCTTTTTTACGCTGACCGTAAAAGAGACAATGTCCAACCCGAGCGTTCCAAAGCATTTTTTCGAGCATATGATGCTTTGTCAATTGTGAAAGTTCTACCGGAATATCAGGTCTTTGCCCTTCGCAAAAGAGGCATTGAAATTGGAAGAGTGGTCCATACGGCGCCTGGGGATATTGTTAGCTCTCAGAGTCATTCTAAAGGTTCGTATGGAACTACCCACCGAAGCACGCTTCGGTAGCTTTCTGCGAAGGCTATAAGTGATGACTTTGTTTACGGGTCGTGCGATATCTGGTTCCACTGATCGAACATCGAATCGTAAATTTTTTTGCAGCAGCTCGTCGTGTTCAGGTATGTTCAGCTCCAAATTTCGGCGGAAAGGGTCGACATCGGGGTCTGAGTAGGGAAAGGGTGATGCTGCATCGTGTTGAGCCAATGTAGCGGCAATAAATAGTGCCACTAAAAACGGAGGGAAATGCATGGTTGGCAATGGTCGATGATGTGCGAAGGCGATGAGAGAAAAAGACGACGCTGAATAGTATCGACTCCTTCAATCTAGCCAACCCCCCGGTGGGATCCCCCGGGGAAAAAAAAGGATACTCTAGGAAATAGGGGGTTGGTTCCAACCTCACTAGGAGTCCGTGATTGTAGTCTGCAAGGGCTTCATAGCGGTACCTGGAAACGTACATTGGCCGGTAAAACCAACAGTTCGCGACCGCCATCAGCAGACTAGCGAATCAACCACTAACCATTGATCCGTCATCCGCACGTCACTATCGAAGCGAGACTTCCGCTCTACGGGTTGAGTCTACCTTGTGGATGCAAGTTTCGATACTACCACGCCGCTCGAACTGCAGGTGACACCACGCTAAGCACATAATTTATTATTCATGTTACACATCCTAGGCACATATCAAATATTAATGATTCATAGGATTACATATTGATGATAGTGCAGGTACGGCGGATAGAACCCGAGGTGATTCTTGTTAACGCCAAGTGATATGTGTCGCAATTGGCTCGCCACAACACCTTTTTATTACGGCACAGCAAGGAAATAACGAGAGGTAAGACCACGGCGTGGTAAATCGGTGGCCCCAAGGTGGGGTCGCGGCGCAAATGTTACATTTGGAAACCTAGAGTAGTTAGTCTTACTTCAGTACATACGCGACCCGGATGTTGGTGATGGAGGTGCGGCGACATTGATTACGTAGAGACGCTGAGCGCTGTGCCACACAATTGTTGCGGTGAATTATCCGGATACCCATGTTGCAGAAAGCACAAGGTATAGCGAGATCATTACCTCTCTACTCTAGAAAGCGGGACTGTAACAAATTCGTCGATCTCGGTGGCCTGGAAAAGTACCGTGCATTGAACGAAGTCCCATGTAAAGACCGTTGACGCATTGAGAAACCATATGCTTATCGTAAGATGATCACCCACAGTAAACTTACATACTTTGGCCATCGCCTAAACTACTAAGTCGAAGAGTCTTCAGTCATTGCTTTGACAGAGGCTCTGCATTATGAGGGCAGTGTTCAAGTTTCTCGCCGTACTCGCAACTTCTTATCTCATTCAAGAGATTTTATGCTTGGACACCGTTGGAAGAATATCCCGGGGAGAAGGTTCTCGACAGCCTTACAGCCCCTACAATGCCCGAGCACTAGGTAGAAGACAAGACGACCATGTGCCTTGTTCCAAAGACAACCCGTGTAAATATGACGATTGCTGCAATGGAAATAGGTAAGTAGACCCTACTCGGTTCGAAATAGAGCGCCATTATACTGACCGTCCAAAGCGGATACGTAAGTTATTCTCATTATCAGCCATTACAAAAATGTGCATCTGATAGTTTTGCTTTCAGTGTGGAACTGGCCCGGAATACTGTGCAGAAGACGTATGCGTCCATAATTGTAACGCAAAAGGAGAATGCGGAAAAGGCGCAGCTGAAGTTGGCGCATTCTGCCCTTTGAATGTTTGCTGCAACAAGTGGAACAAATGCGGCACAACAAAAGACTTTTGCAATGATGAATGCCAGAGCAATTGTGCGTATACGACTAAACAAAATCTTCAGCCAAATCATGTTTCAACTAACTTCTAATGCAGGTAACGTGCCCGGCTCGAGCGATCCAAATACTGGTGACGTCAGAAAACTAGTAATCGGGTACGTTGTTCAAAGTAGGGAGAATGACGTTAACTGACTCCGAAAAGCTACTGGGAGGGGTGGTCTCTGACGACAAGGAGCTGCGCCAAACGAACCATTGATGATATTCCCGTGGACTCTCTGACGCATCTAAACCTTGCCTTTGCCTATATCAAGCCTGGTTCCTTCGAGATCGAACCAATGCCAAAGACGTCCGAAAATATATATTCGCAGATCACGAATCTGAAGCGGAAAGCCCCAGGTCTAAAGATCTGGATATCCCTAGGGGGCTGGACCTATTCAGACAACGGCACAGATACGCAAGCGGTCTGGGGTGATATGGCGCGCGATTCAAACAAACGCAAAACCTTTGCGAATAACCTCATCAAGTTCATGAAACATTATGGCTTTGATGGAGCAGATCTAGACTGGGAATAGTATGTTACATGTATGATGTGCTTGTAAAATTATGCTAACACCAAATCTCCGCCCATAGTCCAGGCGCTCCAGATCGTGGGGGGAAGCCAGATGATCCGGAAAATTTTGTGCTATTGCTCAAGGATGTAAAAGCAGCTTTTGACTCAGATCCGAGACAATATGGCTTGTCTTTCACAGCGCCGACATCGTACTGGTATTTGCGATGGTTCAAGATTGAGCAACTTTGGCGATACGTCAATTGGATCAACTTGATGACCTACGATCTGTGCGTATACCTTCAGCATGAGAGTTTACCATCTGAAAACACTGACTTGGTTCTACAGTCACGGAAGCTGGGATTCTCCGGAAAGTTATATTGGCTCCTTCGTGTATGCGCATACCAACAAGACGGAGATTGACGATGCGCTCAACTTGTTCTGGCGGAACCACGTACCTGCAAATCGCATCAATCTTGGTATTGGCTTCTATGGACGGTCTTACACACTAGAAAGCGCGGATTGCAGCAGGCCTGGATGTCCCTTCAAGTCCCCTGGCGTGGCTGGTTCGTGCACGGTATGTGACAATCGTCCAATAGAATCCACGATATTCAAGTCCTGTACACTGACCCCTCATAGGGCGAGCCAGGAGTGCTGTCCTATGATGAAATCGAGGGGCTTATTAGGACCTGGGACTTGACGAAAGTTCATGATAAAGAAGCCATGGTTAAGTATATGGCTTGGGGCCAGAATAACCAGTGGGTTTCGTATGATGATCAAGAGACACTTCAGCAAAAGGTGGAATATGCCAGAGGACAAGGGTAGGCTTTGCATGCGATTCTGATAATCAAGAGGTATGTTGACAAGATAATAGTCTTGGTGGTCTCTTTGTCTGGGCAATTGGTAAGTCTGGATGCTTTCAAATCTTCATTTGATACATGACTAATACTAGGCTTCCTTATATCGCAGACCTAGACGACAAGAAACACACTGCGTTGAAAGCTCTTCTTGGAGGAGAGCTTGGAATATTCGCTAAGCAGAACGGCTATGATCCAAATGCAAATGATGACAGCGACTTTGAGTCTATCACGGGGACCGATTGCACCTGGTCCGACTGCGGTAGTGATAGATGTCCGGTGGGTACACAGTCAGTAGGAGCGCAGCAATACTGCGGCATGAAGGATGGCAGTGCCCAACGTAAAACGCTTTGTTGCCCGTTGAATAAGACCCCCAAAACATGCCGATGGTCGAAAGGTACTGGGGGCATTGATGGATACGAGTGCCGCGGCGTTTGCAAAGACAACGAGATCCCAATCGCGTCGAGCACTGAACCCTATATCGATGACAAACATCTTTCCTGCTATTGGGGCTCCGCACAGTATTGTTGCGAGGGTACTCAGTCGGTGAGCGACGTGTGCGGCTGGACTGACAAATGCATGGACTTCAATGGTGGCGCAGAGCCAAAAAGTAAGCCATGCGGAGGTAAGTACACCACAACGTTATCGTTGGCAAAAGCTAAATAACAGTGCAGCCAATCGAAAGTGGGTCACCATTGGCCAGAAAGATTGCCGGCTTGGGCAGGGCCTCGCCTATTGCTGTAACAAAGAAGTTGATGTATCGTCATGCTATTGGAACACAGGATCGAGCAATCTTTTGGACGCAAATTGTGCCGGCTCGACTACGTGCAGCAGCACCACTAGTAGGATCGATCTATCTAAACGTGGTGGACCGAATGGTAATGGGAAAGGAAGGTCGATCCAAGAATGTCTGACCACTCAGTCATTGCCCCAGCCCTGTAGTACGTGCTCGAAGTACAATGATTTAGCTTGGTGTTGCGACACCGGGAAGATGGCAGGGACAGTAAGTACACATACTGTTGATGGTGCCAATACTCAAACTGACGTACGTAGGAAACCATAAATCTCCCGGTACCTCTAGAGTAAGACGATAGCTACTCCAATCGTCCTACGCATCCACTAACGTCGGCCAGATACCTGTTCCCCAGCCCTGGCCCGAAGGAGAACACCGAAAAATTGGACATCAAGATTGACACTAGCATAGGAACGGGATCTAAGAACAGCAAAAATGCTGCCAATGATCATGCGTTTGGTTGGTATATCATGTCGGGTCCGGAGAATGAATTTTCGTCCGTGAACAAACGCGATGGTTCTCACTGGGAGTTTTTCGACTGCGACAACACTGTAGGCGAGAGTCGCCAGACCATCAAAGCTGTGTGTACCGACTCATCAGAGAAGAGCAATTGCGATCTGATATTCAAGGGTGGCGTTGAATCTACCGTTGTGGAGATGCCCAGTGACTGTGGGCCAGGCAAATACGCTGTTGCATGGAAGCTGGAGCCATCAATAAACCATGATCACATCCGACATCACCTAGAAAAGCGAGGCCTGTCAGACGACGCCGTTTTTGATTTCACGTTCGACTACGACTTTACACATTTCGAGAGGCGCGCCGACTCCAATGTCCTGCTGCGCATTGATTACAGCGACGATCCAGGGTACTGGCAGTCCATAGTGGCGGACAAGCCAAGCGGGATGCGAAAACGACAACTCGAAGTCGACACCATCTTTGGTGGCGACCATAAAGCGTGGCTCGAACATAACTGGCATATCGAGAAACACACCCTGCATCACAGCGAGATCCACAAGCGATGGTTCTCTGGGGATCTGAAGGAGTGGTGGGATAAACAACGAAATGTCGATATAAAGTATGACGGTATTAGGCATCAGATCAAAGTGAGCAAAGTTTTCATTATCTTCATTGATCTTTGGCTTACAACCCATGCAGGATACCCTGACAGTCAAACTTATTGATCAGAACCTCAACTGTGGTGAGTACGGTTGGCTTGACGACCTATACTTTAGAAGCTGGGTTGAGCTGGACGTGGACATCAAGGCTGCAGGCGGGGTAACAGTCATCGTGAGTTTACTATCATATGCTAAACTGATCGCAACTTGCTAAGAGGTTACAAGGGCAAATTGGGTAACCTGAAAAGCTTCGATCAATCCAGTGCCTGGTTCCGCTGCGAAGGCAGCGTCAAATCGTCCATTCATTTCGAAGCCTTTGGGAAAGTTTCCTTTCATACAGGCGACATTGAGCTCTTTGGCGCACATAATTTCGGCGCGTCATTTCGAGTTCCGGGTATTGTCACGATTGGACCTGATTTTCGTATCATTGGCTCGCTATCTGGCGATGCTTCAATGATGCTGTAAGGAGACTTTATACATGATATCAGGACTTTCAAGCTAATCGATGTGCCAGCAATGCGACATACGAAGTCGGCTACCCAAACTTTGACTACTCCATGCGCTATCCCATTCCTGATGGTGAAAAGGACGAGCCTAACGCCGAGGAAACGCCCGCAGAGCCATTGATACCCACGCCGGAAACACAGTTTGGATGGGACATGAGAGTGGATGGCCAAGTCACTGCGCGTGTGTAAGCTGCTCAGGGTCTCGGTCTCTTCTATACGTACTGATAGCACCTAAACAGCATCCCGAAAGTCACATTTGGAATCGTTTTTGATAGTTCCGCAGTTGCAAATGGCGCTGTAAGTCCTACCTCTCCCAACCTTACGCTTACTTGGAGTCGGCTCATTAACGGCTTTCCAGTTGGACATTGGTGTCAATACACACGTGCAATTATATGCCGACGCTAGAGTGGGGTCAACTCAAAAGTTTGAAGCGTGCTACGGCGCGAATGGCGGAACGAAGTTGTTTGCAAACGTCGAGGCGCCTACGGTGTTCGGGCAGCCACTCAGCAGATACTATACATTGAAAGAATGGAATCCGGTAAGTTAATTCCGGCCTTCGAGTAGGCACTTTTCAAATCGCTGACAACGTCTCTAGTACGTTGTATTCAAGAAGAGATGTAGCAACGACCCTTGACGACGGCTTTCGTCAATCGGGAAAAGTCGGAAATAGAGTAAGCACGTCCTTAGTGCTAGAAAAAGAGACAAGCTTCCTCTGTGGTCGTATTCAAGCTACTTACATATCGGTTTCCTTCTTACTACCGCATAGGAGCATAATAAAGCCTACAGGACTGTAATCCTCTTTTAGATGTGCGTCTAATTTTTAAAAAGGTGTCAGGCTTTATCCGACTTACTCGTATGTCTGAGAGGACGGTACCCCCAGGTTATTTAGACTTCAATAGAAACAAAGGGTATCGATCAAAGTTGTACATTTTTGGCTTGGGGATCTGTAGTATACTTTAATTTGTATTTGTGCGGTTTTACCGGACGTGCAAAACCACCCTAATTTTCCCAACTGCGCCGCAAATCCACGACCGCCAGTACATAAGCCTGCATGCACCCCTCTTTCCCTTCACCCAGCCATACCTTTCCTCAGTTTCAGAAATCAAGGTCAGCATCTCCATCACACTTGCTACTCATCATCTCTTCCTGCCCGTGACCTCCAGGCCTCAGGCTCCCTCCTCTCTTTTTCTCTGAGCAAGTCTTGTGCCTCGTAACTCTCCCCGCGGTGCACTTCTCAGCACATACTGACAATGAAGGTGAAATCTCAACGAAGGAGATCTTGCATTGTTCCTAGCACTCCGCAAAGCACGCCAGACGAGCCAACAGACTGCGAGTGCATCATGTCCCAAACGCTGAAGCTCCGGGGACTTGCGGGCGACGAGACTGAGGGTAGAATCATGGAAAGATTGCACGATACGCAAGACGAACTCTCTGCTCAAGTTCATACGCTTGAACTCGCTCCAAGGACGGCCCAGGAATGTAGTCAACTCCTAGGAACGCTAGAATTATTAGACAATCTGCAAGTCCTTGTGTACGCATATCAACCTCACTAAGGATTGTTTCAAACTGACGCGTGTTGCTGCAGATGGGAAACTCATCTTCCAATGCCAACTTCTCTACTCTCAGCTCTCCATACACGCCCACAAATCCAACTTCACGTAGTAAACATCGAACGACACGACCTTGTCATGCAACACGAACTTCTATCATCACCTTCGTTACATACGTTGGATATCACGGTTCTTGGGCAAATTCTGGGCTGGTCAAAAACATCCGAGTTTCGTGTGTTGAAGAGCTTGTTGCAGCACGCTCAAGGTCTCAAGAGCTTGACGCTGCGGATTACGGGTTGGCACGGTGACATTCGTTCACCTCCCCCTGATTTTGAAGAAGGCAAGCTGAATCTGCAGTTCGAGCCCGGCGATGAATTTCCGGCTCTAGAGGAGCTGACGCTAGATTGCTATAATTGGTATCATCTGGATACAGCGCACTGCGAGATGTGGGCGAATTGCATGGACTGGAGTTGCCTGAGGAGGCTTGATCTAGGACACGCGACGCCCCAGTACCTCTTACCCGCGATAACGGGTCGTGTACCACAAATAACCAATCTGCGATTTGGATTCTGGCCGAATCCCTATGGGCCAAAATCTATCTGGAGCAGCCCGGAAGACTTGGGGGTCGTTGAACGATTTGTCGAATCAGTTGATGCGTTGGAGAGTGTCACGTTCTTCACCTGGACGGATAAAGAATGCTCCCAGATACGCCCAGCGCTACTCGCAAAACATGGGCGGAGCCTCAAGAAGCTTAGGCACGAACTAGACTTCCGCGACGCGTGGAAGCCTGAACACCTTGAGGACCTGCGCGATATGGCACCTGGCTTGGAAGACTTGAGTGTGACGATTGAGATGGAGCAATTGAGCGCATATCCAAATGCGCGATCATGTTGGCCGATGTCAGTACAGCGCATAGTCTCTTCCATGGCTTCTCTGCGTCATGTCACACTACGAATCCACCTCAAACGCGACAGCTATCAGTTTGTACCTCCTTTTGAGTATATCCCTGGTCAAGGACTACGAGACCAGTGTTGCATCGACGATGTCTTTGCCCGTAGCACCGTGGCTTCGTTTTTCAAAGACTTCGGCGCAGATTCAGCGATTGAGACCGTACGCGTGCGATTTTGGTCCGTGACCCCTAACGAGGTCCTTTGGACGTATACGGCTCGGAATAAATGGCAGCGCTGGGAGGAGAAATATGCAGTTGTTGTAAAGAGAGACGTTAAGGGAGAAGAACGGAATCGACAGTTGAGAGCATTGCCACTTGATCCGTTCGGGTAAGGGTGGAGTTGCTTTAATGAGTCTCGAGAGACTGGGACGTTCCAGATCGGTATCCACTTTTCAGTGTGCAAAAACAGCCTTGCAGTACGCATTTTGTGGCGCAGCTCACATGCTCCCGTCCCATACCAGGGATCGACAGACCCCGGTTGAAGATCTGAATACTTGATTGGGTGACTTGAACTAGTGTCGTGTTACAGGATCGAGGCGTGCCGACTTAGCCATCGAAGGATTTAGGATAGTATGTTATCTGGACATCACGTCCTTTCGTTGACGTCGATCGTTGCTCTTTGATTGACGACATGCGCACCTGGTCATGTTCTGGAGCTTTACGTTTGAATTTTGTTTTTCAATCACTTAATACACGTCTTGTTCCCGTTTTCCTCTCATCAATCCAAATCGAGGAAGTACAATTATAACAATGACGCTTTCCCAACTCCTCAAACGATACGTCTCCATCGCCCGAAAAGACTCCCCCACAACAAGACAGCAAAAAGAAGCCGACCAGCGCCTCGCGCTCCTAGCCGCCGACCTCCCGCCTGCCTACGAAGAACAAGATCCACATCCACCGCGTGTGAAAATCACAGACCTCCCCATCGAACTCCTCCAACACATCTTCTCCTTCCTCTCGCTCGGCGCTCTCCTCAACGCCCGCTGCGTCTGTAAAGCCTGGTCCCTCAACATCCCCGGCTACTCCTCCACCCTCTCTCGGTCTCTTTTCCTACCGGGCCCCAGCGCGCAACCATTAACACAACATGCGCGTGTGTCGCTCAACTTTGCAATCTACTGCAGCCGCACCAGCAGGAAGCGAGAAACATATGTCGGACGCATAGATAAAGTCGCATTTACGCATCTCCACTGCTTCGACGAGGAGCTACAGGACAGCCTGCAGCTGAATCCGTACGTGGCCAAGATAGACCGCTATCTCGTCGCGCAGGCCCCCAACGTAGAAGACCGCATGAAGCTGCGGCACTTCCGCTTTACGGCCCTCTCCTCAGACACACAGTCGCTCTGGAACCCGGTTTTCGTGCCGCTGCTCAAGCCCATGACTCTCACCATGCCGCCTTTGCGCGCCGTCGAATGCCACTTCACGTACCTCGTCGACGGGATGATTATGGAGCCGTGGCAGGGCGAAAAGGCCGTTTTGCTGCAGCGAGCGCGAGGCGTGACGCTGGTGCAGATGTGCGATGTGTTTGAGAAGGAGGTCATGGGGCTGTTGCGGGATGAGACGATGTGGAGGGTGAAGAATGCGTCAGGGAGGGATAGTTGTAGTATAATTCATGAATTTCGAAAGAAGTTGAGGGAGGTTGTTAGTCCGATTTAGGGTACGATCTCATGGGCCCGTTTAAGGGACACCTAGTAAGCATGACAATTTTTCAGCATTATCTCGAGCAAATGGGAAGGGTGTGTGTGTTCCCCATTGCTATAAAATCAACTCCATGTCCTATTTCGATTCCTATATAATGTTAAATTCGCGCCATGCATATCCCCTCCCATTACCTGACACAATATCCCCACCCTCAAAACCCGCACAACAAGATATTTTCGCTAAGGTACCGCCATGCTTGGAAGAAGTTCTGCGATACAATGCCTTTGAACCGACCTAAATCCTATTAAGATTGTTCGCTTTTGAATCCGCTGATACATTTGTCGACTAGAACATAAAAAGTCTCGCCTCACATGCCAGCTGCTCCACATTCGTTTGTAGAGTACACTAGATTGATCTAGTTAACATTTTTCATACACAATTCCCCTCTCATTTCTACAAACAACAACCGACATCGACAAATTCACACCTAGCTACTTATAGCTACCGTTCATCAAGACCTCCAGACACTCGTACAACATATGCGCACACAAACACACACAGATATATACATATCCACAATAACGCTAGAAGCCCAGCCTGCAAAGGCACTATACACATACGTGCGACACATAGGACACATACCCACCTTACCTCACCTCACCTCACCTCACCCCGATCCACCCCAGCCCGTCCTTCCATCTAACCCTCACGCTGCTCTACTCCAGAACATCAAGCTCTCCTTCTCACATCCCCCAAAGAGAAGACATGACCGACCAAGGGCCACTGCAACTCCGTAACACTCAGCGCGTCCTTCTATTCACACGGAGGGAGAAAGCCAACAACGCGTTTCTTTTTCGGTTTCCAGTCTCCAGAAGAATCACGTACATCTCACATATCACGCGGCAGACAGATACGCAATATCGAACCCACGGTACAAGAACAGCCTGCACACACATAGCCTCTCAGGATATTTGATTGCAACTCAAGACTTTTCAAATCTATACATAATTCTCCATTTCCCTTACAGCCGAGCGCCCACTCACTCACTCATTGACTACGTACCTAAGTAAGTATCTACGACGCACCACCACCCTTAAGATGCTCCTCAAAAAGCTTCTTCTGCTTCTCCCACTCCTTCCTCAACTTCTTGACCTTGCCCTTCGCCACCTCCACACCGTCCTTATCCTTAGTCGGCAACCCCTCATCGTCCCACGCGCTATATTCCTCGGTCCTGAACAGGTCCTTGGGGTTGATTTTTGCTTGCTGGGCGAGCTTGGCTTTCTTCTCGGCCTCTTCGCGCTCGCGCTTGAGTTTGGCGTCTGCTTTTTGGCGCGCAATGGCTTCCTTTTGGTCGCGAGCGGCTTGGAGCTCGGCATCCACGGGGCGGACCATGGCGGGTGCGTTTTCGCGATCTTCGAGGTAGATGCCCAGGTCCCAGAGATGGGTATCTCGGAGTTGGTCGCAGAGGTTGAGATAGTCTTTTGAAGGAGCGTTCTTGCTTGCAAGGTCTTGGAGGTTCTCTTGGAAGGAAGATAGTACTTCTGCATATGGCACGGACTCAGTATCCTGTTGCTGCGCTGGTTGATGTTGTGCCAGGATAGACTGCAAGACTTCTTTCGATAAGTCTCCTGCAATCGCATGCTTCCGGATCTCATCGCGTTCCCGAGACACGGCGTAGACAAACTCCTTTGCCGCTGTAGGTATATCAATACCTGCCCAGCCAATAGCTCCATCATATGGATCCGCGGCACCATCTAGACCAAAGATGCGAACAATTCGTGTGATCCATCGCGCAACATCAAACGAAACGCCGTCTGATAAACCGGACTTGTCAGCGGAGTTGAAGTCTGTGATTAAACCCGAAATAGCCCTCATAGCGGTCGGAGTGTCGAAAGAGTCAGCAAGGCCGTTGTGGACCTTTTCTTTCGCAGATTCAAAGGCCTTTTGGATCTTCTCGTCCTCCGCGCCGGTTGAGCCGATGTTTGGATGCACCTCGAGGTCACGAACTTTGTAGAAGAAGTTGGTGACATAGCTTTCCCAAGATGAACCCTGCTTCCGCATATCATCGGTGATTTCAATGCCATCATGCCAGCCACCGAGAAGGAAAATGATGCGCAGACTTCGTGCATTCCAATCACCGCGTGCCAGCGCTTCCCGGATAGTGGTGAAGTTCTTCAGACTCTTCGACATCTTGCTACCGGAGATGGACAAGTGACCCATGTGGAGGAAGTAGTTGACCCATTGATGACCGCCCTCTTTTGAAGCCCAATGTGCTTCGGACTGAGCAAGCTCGCTAAATAGAGTCAGTATACATGAAATTGGCTATTGGAATCAACATACTTGTCGTGATGAGGGAAGCAAAGGTCGATGCCGCCTGAATGAATGTCCATCTGTTCGCCCAGGACATCACTCGCCATGACAGAGCACTCGATATGCCAGCCAGGTCGGCCAGGGCCCCAGGGTGATTTCCAAGCAGGTTCGCCGGGCTTACTTGACTTCCAAAGCGCAAAGTCGGCGTCACTGCGCTTTTCCGAGGTCTTCTGGACTGACAGGGCACCCTCTCCGTCTGCTTGGAGACCCTTGTCACCTCGATTCCAAGGCTCAAGGCGCGCATAGTGATTGCCGGGTATCTTTTCGAAACCGTCAATGTCAAAGTAGACAGAGCCATCCGATGTCTTGTACGCAAATCCATTGTCCACGATCTTGTCCACAAAGGTTACAATCTGATCACCATACTCGGTGACTCGAGTGACTACATCTGGGTCTAGTACGTTGAGACTGCGCATGTCCTCATTGAAGCGCGCCTCGTATTTCTGGGTAAGCTTTGTGAAGACGGTGTGGTCGCTAGCATCTATTGAAGACCCATACAAAGAGTCTAGATATGGTAAGAGGACGTCTTCTGCGCCTGCGAAAAACAGCTCGATATCTTCTGGGGTCGTCTTTGACGGGGCAAGTAATGACGTGACTGCTGTTCCTGCGGTTCTGAGATGCATCTTGATCTTAGCTTCCTTGTCTCCTGGAGGCGTCACGCCGTCCAGTGACTTGCCTTGGATAACATTGGCATACTTTTCGGCAGTCTCGTGGTTGAAGGTGCCAATGTTCACGTCGTCACTCAACAGTGGGAGATTCTTCTTGACATAGACATCGAAGGCCTTGATTGTGGTGGTAACGACTTCTTCCGTTACTGTTGGGTTCTCGTCTTTGAACTTTGCGAGTAGATGCTGTTGTCGGCCTCGGAGAATGATCTTGTCGTCTACATCTGTGATGTTCTGGACGAATTTGAGGTTGTAGCCAAAGTAGCCGGCCAAGACTCGTCGCAGGATGTCGATAGTCACGTAATTGCGGGCATGGCCAAGATGGGCATCGTCATACACAGTGGGACCGCAGCTGTACCATTTGACCACTCTGCCTTCAGGGTCAATGGGCGCAAAGTCGTTCTTTGAGCGGGTCAAAGAGTTCCAGACCTTGAGCTTGGCGGGAGAAGACGACTTGGGCTCTTTCCACGGCGGCTGGGTGCGCGCTGGGGTGGCCATGGTTGCTGCAAACCGGAGGGGCCTTGGTCGTGTGTTGAAGTTGGTGTTGGCGAGTGGGAGTGGAGATTTGGTGGAGAGAATCCTGCGATGCAAAGAAGGCCAACCAAGTAGCATCAAGTGAAAGGCGGGCGGGAAACCAAGGAGCGACTAGAATATAAGGAGACTGAAGCAGCTTACGGTGAGTCAGGACCTGGGCGAGGGCTGGGGCATTCGTGTCACGTTTGTTGGTGTTGGAGGCACTTGCCCGGGAGTCAGCCGAGGCTTGGCGGGTGTCGACCAATGGCAGGCGCGAAAGCCCGCAATAGCGCAATCGATAGGGTGGCTGTTCTTTTTTCTGGAGCTGTCGCATTCACCAACAGCCAACGCGCCATGGCCTTTGTCCCCTCGCCCTTCCTCGATCCCGGCACCCATGCCGCAGCCAGCGTGCTGGGCATCCTGCAACTGCGCCGCGACCACCTCATCCCCGCCGTGCTCTCGCCCCACGCCGACTCGGACTATGCAGAGGGCAAGGTCGAAAACACGCGCTTCGGGTCCTACCCCCACAGCACCCTGGTCGACCAGCCCTGGGGCACGCAGATACTTGCGTCGGTGGTCGACACTGGGTCGCGGGGCAAGTCCAAGAAGAGGAAGCGGGGGATTAAAGATGAAGAGGGCAACGACTCCCCAGCGACCACCGAGCCCGAAGAGGTGAGGAGGGACATTGTCAAGGCCGCCACGGCCAGCAGTGGATTCGCCCATCTCATACCCCCAACTCCAGAGACGTGGACCCTCTCCCTGCCGCACCGGACCCAAGTCGTCTATACCCCCGACTACAGCTACATCTTGCAGCGCCTGCGCGTCCGGCCTGGCGACCACATCATCGAGGCGGGCGCAGGCAGTGGAAGCTTCACACATGCGGCGGTTCGTGCTGTCTTCAATGGCTACCCCGCATCGCAACATGTGGACATAAAAGAGGAAGAGGACGATACAGTAGGGACAGCCAAGAAGAGGAAGAGGAAACCCAGGCACGGCGGCGTCTACAGCTTCGAGTATCACGAGCCGCGCGCAAAGCAGCTAAAGCTCGAGATCAAGGAGCACGGCCTCGACCCTCTCGTCACCATCACCCACCGCGACGTCTACAACGACGGCTTCTGTCTCGATGACTCGGACAAGCCAGACGCAGACGCCATCTTCCTCGACCTCCCCGCCCCCTGGCAAGCCCTCAAACACCTCACCCGCACCCCACCCTCCTCTGAAGTCTTGAAATCCGTCGCCTCGGACCCCTCCACCCCAACCCTTCCAGACGACCCACCCCCCACGACCCCCAACCCCAACTCCCCATCCTCTTTCCGTTCCCCCCTCAACCCCAAAACCGCAGTCCGCATATGCACCTTCTCCCCCTGCATCGAGCAAGTCACCAAGACAGTCTCAGCCCTCCGCTCCCTCGGCTGGCTCGAAATCGACATGGTCGAAATCCAAGCCAAGCGCCTCGACGTGCGGCGCGAGCGCGTCGGCCTCGCAGAAGAAGGCGTGCGCGGCGGCAACGCCGTGGCGGCAACCGTGTCCGAAGCCGTCCAGCGCCTGCGCGACGTCGAGGGCCGCGCCGCCGTCTTCCACAGCCTGCAGAAGGAGAAGCAGGACGAGGTCATGCGGCGCGCAGAGGCCAAGAAGCGCGGCGAACATGTTGGCCCCGTGGACCAAGATAAGGTGGACGAGGCGCGCGGGAAGAAGAAGGCGAGGCTGGAGAATCTGCCGCCGAGTAAGCAGGATCGGTTGGAGAGGACGAAGAGGGAGCTTGAGAGTCGCAATCTGTTCAAGGAGGGCAGGCTGGTGCATCGGACTGAGCCGGAGTTGAAGACGCATACGTCGTATTTGGTTTTTGCGGTGTTGCCGCGCGTGTGGACGGGTGAGGATGAGGAGAGGGCACGGAAGAAGTGGGCTAAGTGATTTCGAGTGATTTTAGGTTGTGAGGACGAAGTGTGTATAAGTACGTTTTAGCTTATTGAAGTGAGCAAGTCCAGTTTCACCATTTCACGGCGTGACTTGCGAATTACATACTGCTCGACTGCGAATATCCATCACGATGCATTCAACCCGATTCCTGTACTGTGTACAAATCCGTGTCCGTGGTATACTCAATCCCCACCCTCCCCTTCCTCCCAACTCCTACCCCCCAATCTCTCCAAATTCCATCTCATCCCACCTAGCTCATCTCACCTCATCATCCCCACACCGCATCCCTAGCCCTCAACCTCCCCCTCGCAGTCGGCGTACTAAGCCAATGACTCCACACCTCCTCCCCATCAACAAACAACCTATACCTTAACAAACTCTGCTCCGCCAGCGCCGGCGTCTCAATCTCCACAGCCCCAAACTTGCTATTCCCATCCGGCAAATACTTGACGCACACGTCCTCTTCGTCCGTCTCGCCGTACGTCCGGAAGGGCAGGTAGAACATGCTGAGCGGGGAGGTGGAGAACTCGTGGACTGTGGCGCTGGGCGGCCAGGGGGACTCTTTGGGCGGCGGGAAGGCCGTGGCGGCGAATTCGTGCCGGTCGCCGCTGAGGATCACGACGCCGACGGCGTGCTCGGTTGACACGGCCCATGCGGCTTCGAGGATGCGGCGCCGCTCGTGCAGGTACCCGCCCCACGTGTCCTCGGAGCCAAAGTGCCAGTTCTTGGTGAAGGGGATGCCGGTCACGATGATTTTCCAGTGGACACCCGGGGCCGGGGCGTCGTAGATCCAGTGCAGGAGGTCGCCGAGCTGTTGGCGGCCGAGCATGGTTTTGCTGCTGTCATACGGGTCCTTGGACGCGGGGGAGCGGTAGCGGCGCGTGTCGAGCAGGAAGAAGGCGGCCGGGCCCTGCGTGAAGGAGAAGTAGGTGTGGCCTTTGCGGTGGGGCGGCGGGTTGGGCGCGGCGTTGTAGTGGGTGAAGGCGTCGTAGGCGGGTACGGCGACGCCCGTCATGTTGCTGTTCCAGTCGTTTTGGATTTCGTGGTCGTCGATGACGTGGATCCAGGGGAGGTTGTCGCTGACTGCGGGCCAGGACGGCGACGAGTAGACTTGTCTGTATTCGCGCCTGTAGGTTTCGAGGTCCTTGCCCTGTCGGTGCGGGACGTCGACGTAGATGAAGTCGCCGAGGAAAAGCATGAAGTAGGGTTTGAGCTCGGGGAGCCATTTGGCAAGATGCTTCATTCCAGGGAACTCTAGAGGGTGCTGGAACGGGGTGTAGGGAACGCGAGGCTTGATGCAACTAGAATGCACAAACGTGTACTTGGAGTCTTTCAACAACGATAGATATCCAGGACGAGGTGCGGTCTTGAAAACTCCCGTCTTGTTCCCGCTCGACGTCTCAATCACATACTCGTATTGTGTATCGGGGCGAAGATGCTCGAGATCCATGACCGTGGTGAAGTCGGTGTCATCCTTCAACCAATAGTCGGGCTGGCTGGAATGATGCACTTTCTGCATCCAGGAGCGATGAGGCTCGTCGATGGACCTGTAGAGTACCCTGACATCAAACGCATACGGCTCCCTGATCAGAACCTTTGCGCCACGGTCTGAGACGTATCCAAGACGTCCAAACGCAGCGTCGTAGCACGGGTGTAGTAACGGGGCGCGGTACACGACATCCAGAGCCATAGCAACCAACGCCATGTTAATCCCGAACGTAATCCAACTCAACAGCGCCGAAGATGGACTCGGCAGCCCGGTGAGAAGGGTGCGGAGAACTTTCGGCTCTCGCTCCTCATACTCGATCGTCTCTTGCACGTCCAGCTCTTTTAGTGGTCCATCTTCGGCACCCTCGATGAGTTGTATGTCCTCGTCGCTTGAATCATCTCCGCTAGCCACCGTCTCCCTGACAATGATATCAAGCTCGTCCGAGAGAATCTTGTATTGCGCCGTGTCCTGGAAGCTCGTGAAGAACGAGGGTATGTACACGAGAGTCAGGGCCGTCGCAAGACCAGGGACAATCTGCAATGATCGCGGTTAGACGAAGATGTACCACGTTTCTGTGACACCATGATGCTCACTGTGGTGGGAATCTATGCGTCTATCAGCTCGCTGAAGTCAGGCGACTATCACATGTACATACCCATCGCAGAAAGATCCAAATGCTCAGGCGCAGGGCGAGCGAGCTGACAAGAGTGAGAATATCACTTGTGGATGCCATGGTCCTGGCTATCGACCATCTCTTGGCGATGAAAGAACGCGTGCAGCGTGCTCTTAATCAAATAATAATCAGACGTGTGTTAGATGGCAAGCTCCCCAAAGCTGTCAGGCCATAGCTTCGGCACCGAGATCAGTGATGACGTCGGTGAGCTAGTATAAATGTAGTCTAGCTCGGACTTCGGATTTAGCCAATTGCGAGCGTCTTTTGTCTCGATTACCCTTACCCCAACCAGGAATCTTCAGACATTTGGTCACGAAGAATGGCAGAGTGAATCACGGACAAAATTACGCGTAGATTGTAGGGGTGCCTCGAGTTTGAGTTATTTTCTTTTAGCTTCATTAATCGGATCAATGAGCGACCTACATTGTGACCCCAGGTAAGTATGGCTTAGAGACTGTCCGCCAGAGGAAAGTAAAAGATAAACACCACCACATTCGAATTCCTCCCTGCACACACCCTGAGTATGTAAACCAAGTGATGCAGGCCCAGGCCGGAAAATCCAAAAGGCGCCACTAATGAAATCAAGTATGCTCTTCCGAAGACTATCGCAACAAGCGAGTGCCCCGGTGCTTCTGGAAGTCATTCAAGGACACGACCGAAGCTGTTCGTCAATTGTGCTGCCGTCGTTCTGACAAAAGTACGCCCGGTAGGATGCACACCCTTGACATGACCGAACCGAAGCGAACTGCCACGGCGTAATTCGCGTCGTATTTTCCACACCGCAAATTAAACAAATCGACGGAAATACGGAGATTGAGTAGCCAGAACGGATCAGGAAATGTGATGGGGACAACTACAAGTGTATTTGCTCAGAATACCGCCTCGGCACCGAACATAGTCGTGGATATAAGAATGTGGAGCCTCAAGCAACCGAGCCTATTCATCTGCATCCTAGCCTCCTTCAATTCTACTCCGCACGTTTGCCGATATGTGAGATTGAAAACGAGGTCATTGGAGTAGCGCAATGAGATGTTGATGGTGCGTAGAGCGTGAGTGGCTGCAATCTCTTTGCCTTGACTATTGATACTGAGACTTACGAAAAAAACTTCAAATAGAAATCATCTCCTCCAAACCGCGCAAAGAATAATGTTCATGTATTTAAATGTGAGATCTATTATGTGATTAAACTTTTTTCCATATATTCTAGAATGGACTTTTTGTCGTTGTGACGTTCGAAAGATACTGCGAATTCTTTCCGTCTTCCCTCCACTCTAGACCACTCTCCTCATCTCTTGCGTGCGACTGGACATCGATTGATGTTTCCACCACCACATCTCTATTGAACGGATTTCCGTCGTGGCTCTTGAAAATGTTCTCCTGTGAACTTTGCGATGCAACCTCGATTGCGGCATCGTCGTCGTGGCGTCTGCTCGCTGTAGTTCCGGACCGCAATTGGAATGTGCCGTTTCCATAGTTTCCCTTAGTTCTGCTCTTGGTTCCGTCTGTAATGCTAGTGCTCTTGTATTTGCCACTCGACCAGAATCCCCTCTTAAATAACGGTGGGAATATCGGCATGTTCACGGTCAAAATTCCCACAATAGTTTCTCGGACTCCCCAACGGTTGATGTTCAAACCGGAAGGCTCGCTTCCAAGCGTCAGAACAGCGCGAATGATGGCAGCTGCAATGACAAAAACTCCCGAAGAAAGTAATACGCCAATAGCGATCTTCTTGTTTAATTTAATCTGTAGGCCCCAAAGCATGGGAACTGGTAATGAGAGGAGAATAGCGTCGGTGAGAACGTTGAGGACGGCGCCGACATAGAAGTTTTGCGGCTTGAAGCTGCATTCTCTGGAAGGAGCAGGGCGCACTTGCCAGTTTTGATGGAAGCTACTCCGATTTAGCTGGTATATTGGTGGATCTGTATAGTGATATACGTACGGATGACACCCAAAGGTGATTGTGAGGAATACTGCGACATACGTGATACCGCACAGCCAGAAGAAAGGCTTGATGAACTTGACTTGGAATGATCCGAACAATATACGTTTACTACTCATGTCAACACTACCCGCCATAATCAAACATTTGATTGACTTACTAAAAGAAGAGTACCATGAACTTCATAGTCCCTGTACGGCTTTGTTAGAAAGTTTCATTGTAGACCCAGAACTACTCACAAATGAGCGCAGTATATGTATACCAAGCCGCAAGCTGCGCCTTTGATCCTCGAGTGACGATGTCTATTTGATAATCCGTAAGGTATGGCAAAGCGTCCGCTCTGACGTCGACATTTGTGCCGTCGTGATCTAAAGGATTGTGAGCACAACTCATATATTGCTTTGGCAAAACATACAACAAATGTGCACCAAGAAAGCGTCGCCGGTATACATCATCAGGCTCTGCTTGTGGTCAGTCAAATGCGGATGTAGAACAGCGGACTGGGGTTCAGTTCTTACAAAAAGCGCCAGATAGTCATCGCCAGCGAGGTTTCTCCATCCTACAGTCCTAAGACGGACTCCCATCCGCAGAAAGATGGTCAGAACTCCGATGGCAAACCATACCTGCAACCTA
This sequence comes from Pyrenochaeta sp. DS3sAY3a, assembly GCA_001644535.1. Lineage (NCBI taxonomy): Eukaryota > Fungi > Ascomycota > Dothideomycetes > Pleosporales > Cucurbitariaceae > Pyrenochaeta > Pyrenochaeta sp. DS3sAY3a. The sequence goes on along the minus strand of KV441668.1, from coordinate 237,403 downwards.
GATTAATACTGGAACAAATGAGCATTTCTTTCTCCACTCACCCAAATTTCTATCAAGAAGCTGGGGTCTTTCTCAAGAACAATCTGCGTCGGTTCACTCATCTCCTCGTCGGACTTGATGTGGAGTCGTTTTCAAAAACCTGAGGCTCATCGCGGAGGATGCAGAGTCTTAATATTCAACCCAGACAGTAGCGATCAGCCACGCGATGCGACGGTTGAAACCTATCCGGATATGAATGATTCGTCACAGCTGGGGACCCATCTCTGTGCAGTAGGTCTAGCGAGAGCTGAAAGCGATTCAATTGGCAGTGCCAGTTTTGAGTTCGAACACAGCCGCACTAAGGAGATCGACGTCTCCAATCGCAGAATGCTAGCAGCGATCGAGAACCAGAATTCAGGAATGGGACATTAATACGGGGTAGTAGCATGAGCTAAAAAGGTGGGGCACCCTGATAATACATGTGACGTACGTTTACGGTCCGATCGAAATTGTTGAATTGTCTTCATTATTCTGCATGCGCCTGAATCGAAGTTCACATACTGGTCTGCGACTCAGAGTCTCGGCACCAATAGCAACCAGATCAAACGGCCAAGGCTCTGCCGTGTATCGACTTCGCTCGGGATTTTACTTCCCCTGAGGCTCGGGATCTGGGATGTACCTGTCGTGAGTAGTATCGATGGAACAACGCCGGCACCAGAGAAACAGACATATGCAAGTTTTAAGAATCTGCATGATTCACGATCAGCGGACATTTGACTGTATGAAGATTCTCGCAAAGGCTTCGCGTCTTCGCGTCCTTCTCACCGCAGTCTCTGCACCATATGGCTCTCCCAACTTTTGACACCCAATCTACAACGGAGCATGAACAACATTCTCTAGTTCAGGGCCGTCAAGGAATATTCCGCCGTCGCCGAAAGGCTAACATCGGATGTTTGCAGCCACACTCGACAGCCTTAGCGAGTGGTGGAAATCTACGGAGAAAGGTCCGGTGAGGTCATGTGGCATCGGGCACCAACGCCACATCCGTTAAAGTTCCCTCCTCTGGCAGTCCAAAAGCTCACCTGCGCCTGATCCACTTCCAACTTTTCCTTGGAGGTCGAGAATGTCGGACACTTGACAGCACAATATACTCAAATAAATATCCACGCAAGACCACAATCTCATCGCAAATCCCTCAGACCCTTAGGACTTCATCGTTGCACCCTGATTTCTTTGGCGAATTCACATGTCTATTATCCTGGGCACGATCAATCGATCGCCCGGCCTGTGATCTCAGCCTTACAAGATTCCTGACTAGTCTCGAGTCATTATGGAAAATCTAGACATAGGTGGAGCCAAGACCTTCAGGTTTCTCGGTGATTTCCTCAAGACTTAGGCCATTTGAAGGCATTGCAGTGAAGATTAGGACTTGGGTCTATCGCGAAAGAGAGTTCAACGCCGTTGAGTCTCCTCTCTTAAAGCCATCGACGCAGATCACGATTCATGAGTCAAGGTTCATCGACGAAGTAACTCAGCACGGAAGAATACTTCTACGGCATCGCAAACGTTGGGTTTCTTTCCGAATAGTTGTTCTAAATCTGGCAAGAGGGTTCGCTTCCTGATGATGCCCAAGTCCACCGCCAGTTTACTACAGTGCTGCTGACACCAACTCACTTCCAGCAAAACTAATAAAATCAAAAAACATTCCATGCATCTTCATAGCGAGATGTCCCGTTCTACACTTGTACCTACGCCCCCTTTATGCCAAGAATCGTGGTCCTGAGAGCCAAGGGCAGAGCCCAACGCCAATCGCTCTCAGCTTGCCCTGCAGCTCAAAACTGCAGAATGTCAGGGAGCGCCACGTGCTTGCAGACACCAGTAAATCATATGCTAGAGGCATCTAGCGAGCGACGGGAAACGTCCCGGAACTCTATGACATCCAGCTTCTTCGTTACTGTGCCGTTTTTTACCATTGTAGAATCTTGAAGGACTACATTAGGACTAGTGTTGAGAGGCTGTTCACGCCACGATCCTTTTCCGATACTAGCGACGATCTAGGCCAAGCCCTTTCGCTATCCACTAGATTACCCATTACCAGAGCCCAAGCCACACGCTTCGCATTTCGCGCATATCAATTTCGGTGGGCGGGACCTAAACATGAGTGATGATCTGGGAATCAATCACCTCGATGCAACCGAATCTCATGGTATGAAAAAATTCCCCTGAACCAAGAGGACGTTGGAATCACACTTTTTCAAATCAGCTTTTATCATCCGAAAACTAATTACACTTCAACTATTTTCCTCACTGAGCACTGATCGAAGGTCACCCGTAATCACGTCAAAATCGACCTTTCAGTCATACCAAATGACATTGGCACAGCATCCGCCATCCTTGATATCTGCCTGTGCCACCGCCTTTGCAGTGGGTGCACTGCCATCAAGCCCTTTCACCTGCCAAATTTGGACATACCCGTTTCCCCAGGGTCCCGCATCTCTTCCCGTGTTCTTGAGATCTGTCATTGCAACAAACTCGTCAGTGTCTGGCGCTACACTAACGCTGTTCGCAATGCCACCCGTACTTGTCGTCGGCACAATGAACAGCCGATCGACAATCGTTCCTTTCGAGTCGAGAGAGAATGCGGATATGTAGCCGAAGTCGGTGGTATTCCCTTTCGCACGAGCGGTTGCCCACAGTATCTTGTTTGAAGGTGAAATGGTGATTTCGGCTGACCAGTATTTATCATCATGTGGTGGTGTAGAGTTTATAGGCGATTTATATGATGACCCTGGTAAAAGAGAGTATCGATGTGAAGGCGAGCCTAGAGATCCAGTCTGTGGATCGATAGGAAATGCAGATATGGTGTTGCTGCCCTCGAAGAGCGCGTACAGCCATAAGCCATTTGGATGGGTTGTTACATGTCTCGGACCCTTCCCAATGCTGCTCACATTTGTACGCTTTGTCTTGCTGACGGTCCCATTGTCGCTGAGAACGTGCGTCCATAGAGTGTCGCCTGTGGTGTCTGCGGCGTACATGTAGGAGTCAGAAGGGTGGAGGGCAAGGCCATGGATTCCAGCCGCAGACGAATAATCGAAAGACTGCACCACGGACGAAAGTGTTCCATTAGGAAGCGTGGAAAATACTGTGCCACAGCCTGGTTTCCCAGGCCAAGAAGCAATATACACCGTTTGCGGTTCTCTCTGGAGGGTAACAATGTGCGCACTCCTGTCGTTGTCACCGCACCGCTTGGGGGTTTGCAGCACTTTATCTAGTCGAAGATCGGTACCATTTTTGAGCACTGAATAAGATGAAATTTCTGGAGTGAAAAATGAAGTCCCATAGAGACTCGTCTTCTGATTAGAAAACGTTATCCAATGATGAGATCCGGTCGCAGTGATATTTTTGGTTACTTTGAGATCGAACGTCTCAGTATCGAACGAGAGCGCGTAAATAGCCGACGGTTGGGCAAGGTTACCGACGAAAAGATGATGGATTTTGGCTGTAACAATCGTGGCCAGGAGGCCGAAGACTGCCGCGATTTCTTGTTTCATTTTTTTATCCCAAAGTTGGACTCAGTTTTAGTGTCAATTTTGATGTCTTTAGAAGCGACGCAAGTGTGGAACGGGAAGCTTATATGCCTATCTTACGACTGTAGTGTTTTTGGATGCAAAGAAGAGCTTGGAAACATAACCCGTATCCGCCTCAAATCCTTCAATAATGATTTAATTTCATAGCTGTGATAGGTAGAGGTCAAGGTATCTGGACTCTTCAATCTATGCGTAATATGTGCCAGTTTCGCAAGGTTTGTTGAGTTTTACTCGGGTTCGGTTGAACCAGCGCATCCTATCGTAATCCCTGGATACCAGTCTTGCAGTCGTGATTGGCTACGATGGTCATTGTTCCTACAGGCATAACTATGTCACTTGGGCTGTTTTATAAGAATGACAGTATCCGATGCGAGAGTTCTTTCTCAAAGGTCGACATGCAATGATTGCTGTTTGGTATCTATAAGTACCTCAAGCAATACTGCCCTGCGGAGATTAATGCTTGCTGATTGTAAAGTTCGGGTAAATAGCCTAAATTGTGAGACCACTGAGGTTCACCGTTCATCAGACATTAAACTTAGAGGAATGTTTGATAAGGAAAAGCGCACGACAAACTACTCTCGTGTTCTCATTTCCGGTATTGGAACTTTTCGACAGCACCTCGACTTCGGCCTGGACACAAGCTTCGTAAACACAATTTGGGTTTCTGGGCACAATATGTATGGGTCACCAAACTTTGAACATCAAAATGTGAGCACCAGCCGTTGGAAATGTAAAACTAGAAATTCCACAATGTGAATGCACTAACAATCGGCTCACTTATAGAACAGCTCTGCACAATTAAATTGTAAGCCGGGCTCACTCGGTATCGTTAGCAGAGTAAAATTAGCAATCCAGTCATCTCGTTACTAAAGATACGCGTCAGCTGCAAGTAAGGAGTAAAAAAGGTTGCATGATCCTTTTCGACTTATATAATTAAACAGTTATCGAGTGAAAAACTAGTATTCCATATGTGTAAGCTGTTTGAAAGAGAAGTAGAAGTCGAAGTGAACTCCCGTAGATCGATCGAACGGTTTTTCTTCCGTCATAAACCCTATAAACAGTAATGATTTCGTTCTAGTAGGGAGTAGAAGAATTCCGAACTAACTCAGTGGCATTCAGTTCTACCCTGAGAGTAGTTGTTTAGATTGTAGAACTCGAAAAACACCCCCACTTGATACAATCTCACATTACTATCCGCAGTCCTAAGCGCGTGGCCGTAGCATCAAAGCGTTGAAGCTCAAATCGAAAATAGTCAGTCTCCCTTTGCCTAACCTATAAGCAGGTGACACTCACTCTATGTTGTAACATGCGTCTCATTCATTCGAAGAGCCTTGTCTGGAAAGAATTTAAAGTTACACAAGAATTGATGCTATTCCAACCCCAATGAACCCATCATATCACAGCATCAATAGGTTTCAGACAACAAATTTCTTGTTTTGAATCGGTATATACGGAGTCTCAGCCTAAGATAAAATCTAGTACCTCAACGATCTCATTTCTGCTGCTGTCCCTTCTTGGAAGCCTCACTTCGCAAGTAAGCAAGAAGTAATTGCTGCTCGAAGAATTCTCTGTTCACTCGAGCATCTTCTTTCACGCGTGCTGCCTCTTCCCGAGCCGGCCTCTCACGCTCCCATTTCGCGAGCCGGGCCGCGCTCTCGGCTTCTTCACGCTCTTCCCTGCGGATAATTCTTGCCGCTTCCACCGCTTGATCACGCTGTAATTTGGCGTTCTCCCGCATCAAAGATTCTTCACGGCGCTCGCGACGGGACCGGGCGAAATCTGACTCCTTATTGAGAATATTTTTGTTGATCTCTGTGAAAAGATCTTTGAAAATGTCCATGGTCGATAGGGACAGTTAGCAGAGACCAAAGACATACCGGCTGCCCAGCTTGCTTACCTTGAAGAAGTAGAAGATTTAGATAATCTCGTTGGTATTTGTGTTGTCAGATGAAACTTCGTGGTTGCGATTTTGTTGAACCGATGGAAAGGACGCTCCTCCTATTTAACATCTTTATCAGCTTCTTATTCTTGAGCTTGAAACGCCTTCGAACAACGCCATTGGGCAGTAGCGTTTGCATAGTCCCCGTACGATTCGTTAGTGGCGTTCTGGTTCGAGCATAAGACGGCATGTAGGTTTTGCCAGTGAAGTGTAGTGAGTTGTACGTTCTTGGCAATTAGTCCGGCATATACGCACTTACAGGGTTGACTTCGCTCTGAAAAGCAAATATAAGAGATGTATCAAATCAAAATAGCTCAACGGAGTAAGGTGACCATTATGACCAGGGTTTGATTCGCAAGAGAGAGAGAGAGAGAGCATATGTCTTGGCAACTGCCACTGCCAGGGAGACAGCAGCCACAAACCTAAATAACGCAACCGTTATCGAAATAATGCAACCATTCTCGAATAGGATCACAATCCTTCCAGTCTAAGCGACATTCATCTCACCGGTCATTGAGTCCTCCATGTTGCATTGTGCAGGCTTAAGCCATGTGATAACACTCACTCCGCTCATTTGCCTGGCCTACATATGCGGGGGCTGAGCTTGTTCGGTCCGATAACTTGCAAATAGGATGCATTATCGCAGGAATATTGGTCATGAACAGCATTGCCGTTTAGTAATGGATTTAACAGTACAGGCTGTATAAAGGTCCATCCGACGCATCCCCATTCCTTCCCTTCCGCAGGTCCATTATTTTCTGCATTGGCAAAGCTAATAAAATACTAAGACAAGATACTCCCAGCCCTTCCTATCTGCTACGCTTCTTTGCCTTTGTCCATCTCACATTTTACACTTCAAACATCGATCATGTCTTCCAACAACTCATTCTGGGTTGAACTTGGCCAAGCCTTGAGCGCCATTGGTAGTGTGGTTAACAGCGTAAGAATTCCCAAGCTGATCGAAAAGGTTTATCTAATACAGCTGCCACAGGTCAATCAAATTGCTTCGAGTGCCCAAGACATGCGTAATACCTATAAGGCTTTTGAGGAAAACGCCATCCGCAATGATCCAATGGTTAAGCGTTACGAAAAGTTGGAGAAAGAATTGAAAGACTTGTCGGACCCGTTCAGCATGTTCAAACGCTGATATGCTGGTTCCAAGCCTTCTCGGTGTGGATATCGCACAACCAACGCAGGCGATGAATCCGCGAACTTCATCAACGTCTTCGGTTTGTCGGCCATAGTGACAGTAATACTGGATTCGTTTGATAGTTTTTTTGGTAAGAGTGTTTGGATTTCGAACTGTGATCTATCCGGCGAAAGGGCTGCTCAAGGACCCAGACTTGCTTCAAACCACTTGTTCGTAGCCGAAAGGTTAGGCAGCAATTTAACCCCATTCGTTCTACTCGTCATTCAAGTACCTTGGTGATCTCCTTGCATTTGCTTGAATAGAAGTCCACCGAATCTGTCTCTAGTCTTGATCTTGAACACTCAACTGATAGCACAGCAGTGGTTTTTCCCAACTCCAATTGTGTCGCTGACACGAGGACGGCATAAATGCATGCGGAGGCTTCGGCCGATAAGTATGGGCATGTCATAAAGGGCGGAAAGCAAAGTAAGGACCTCATCTGAGACCTTGCATAGCGAGTGACAACGTGGATTACGACTTTGGGAGGTATTTAGCGGCTTATATGCCTGCCGTCCGCATTCCAATCCATGTCATTGCAGAATTCATACAAGGATGTCTTACGAGCTCTACGCATGTTGCTATCACGAAAAACAGTAAACGTAACTTTGATTTGCCAGGAAAGGTTCTCAATGCCAAGGTTCTGTAAACAGTCGCCTCGTGGCAGACAGACAACCAAAGTTCCTCTAGCGTGCGGGGCTTGTGGTGGCTTACACTGACCAATCACGTCTTTGCCTCTATTGGTCCTCCCAGCCCGCCAGACACACCGAGATAAGCTTGTCTATTTCTGGAAAGGTCTCAGCTGAAGTCATGGGACCTCTTGTCACCGAGTTTCGAATACTGAGTCGGTGCTTGTGAACACAGGTCCGTCCACCGAGCCCTCGCAGCATCCGCTCAAGCACAGACCTGTGGCGAAATTCGCGTCGATTGTAATACATATGTGCACATGCTGGTGACTGTAACACATTTTCAAACGCAAGCTCGTGGGGTTCCATAGTTGAAAGCTTGCAATATCAGGCTACCATGGCGTCTTTGGAGAATCTTCGTGGGCAGATCTTCCTTCGATATATCGTCGACAAAATCGATTTAGACAAAGTCATGGAAGAAATGCAGAGGGAGCATGGTGTTACTTTTTCGTAAGCGTTTCTGCGCCATCAATGACCTGTGGACATCCATAGCTGAGATTGAACATTTAGCTCTAAGCAATATAAGCGAAAAATCGATGAATGGGGATACTGGAGGAATCTTCGAAGACCGATTGTAGGCGATATCTTGCGTGAGAAGAGTCGACGTGATGCAGCAGGAAAGCAGTCCGAGTTTTTCTACCGTCAAAGAATCGTTGACCTGGATGATGTTGAGAGATACAAGAAAAGAAACAAAATGAACACGATACCAGCAATCAATCAATCAACTGGACCCATGGATAACCAAATTGTTGCAAGAACGCCACCTCCGCCATCGCCTCCCCCGTCGCCATTTCCATTGGAGGCGCCAATGGCTTTTGAAATACCAGAGAAAATACTCTACAAAGTTGAAATGCTGATTCAAAAGTCTTTCGAAACAGGCTCGTGGCGGTTCTTTCATAATGAACGGCTGATTGAGAGTTCGGACGAGGCCGCAAAAGAACAGAAGAACGTTATGACCTGGATTAGCAACATCGATTTAGGATTAGCTGCAGCTGCGTGTGGAGATGGAGAATTAGCTTTCCGTCAGTGGAACGACGCTTGCGAAAGCGCGAAGCCCCTTCTTCTGGGTCAATATCACGGTATCGTGCCTAACATGATCTGGAAGATCAGCGATCTGCACCAAGCTGGGTTTTCCCAAAAAGCACGAGAGATGATGAATCGTATCGCTGAGTTTAGTAGGCAGTGCCATTCCAGATACCCGGTGTCGGAACTTTTTCGCCAACTGGACGGTATCGATATTCATGGCATTGGTGGCTTCGAAGATCGCATCCTGGAGATATTCCAGATGTGGTTTCTATTTTACCTCGGCGACCGATGCTACAATACCTTCGTAATGAGAATGGACGGAGCTAGACAAAAAGCTCTTCGTGATGACTGGGAAGATATCAACGCTCTACTTCCAGATCTATCTGAGTTGGACTCATTGTATGGACCTACGAATTGCCGTCCAATGGATGTTCTCCGCCTCCGGTTGGAGATTTTGCACGCTCGAAAACAACACCATCAAATTATAACGGAAGCGGAGGCCTTGATTCCACGGGCGAGCGCAAAGACTTACGATCCGTGGCAGCAGCACTATTTCCTTATCAAGGCATTCTATTATGGCGGGCATGCGCACCTCGAGCTTGGGAATCAAGAAAGTGCTCGACATTGGTATGGAAGGGCATTGAAATTGATTAATGATTTTGAGCAATTCGATCAAAGTAATCAATTTCTTGTTCAGCAACTGGACATGCAACAGTCACTTGAACTGATTCAGAGTCAATATTTCTATTGATATCGAGAAATGGAGGACAAGATGTCCTGATTCGAAATTTTGAATAACAATCTTGCATACGGACCAATGAACATGACTTCCATAAAGAGATTATAGTCACGTTCAAAGCCTCCATTGAGGACAAGAATATGTGCAATAACCCATTCTGAAAAACAAGTTTCTTTCAGCTCGAGTATCATCCAATCATGGCATAGGAAATCCGCCTTGGCCAACATGTGATGCGACCAATGATACATTTACACTAGGGCGAGGCTGCATATTGGAGGCCTCCTGCATACGAAGAAACTCAGCCTTGGGCCTTATCTCGTGCTTACAATAACAGCAATCAGCCTGCCTTCACTCAACCTCCAGCTGACAACGTTCTCTCTACCTTTGCTTGATCTCTAGGCCAGCAGCACTTACTCTCTCTCCACTCTAACATGCGTCTCATAAACTCGGCTACCCTTGCCCTGGAGGAATTTATGGGCCAGGAAATACCAGAGAAATTCGCTATTCTCAGCCATACTTGGGTAACAGGGCAAGAAGTTTCGTACAAAGAATATCTGGAAGGTGCTCATCGGGATAAAAGCGGATACACGAAAATAGTAAAAGCATGCGGGCTGGCTAAGGAGCAGGGCATTCAATATGTTTGGGTCGATACCTGCTGCATTGACAAAAGCAGCAGCGCTGAGCTGAGCGAAGCCATCAATTCAATGTACAAGTGGTATGAACAAAGCGAGGTGTGCTATGCTTTCCTGTCGGACCTCCCAAGGCATGGGGACTTGGATTATTGGCTGCCAAGATGCCGTTGGTACGTGTTGCCTTTACGTTAATTTCGCATGCTCGGAACCTAAAGTCTTCTGAGAACTGTCTCATCTATCCGCTAAGACTTGATTTTGTCGCTTTCTATGCCGCTCACAAGAACTATATGCAGCTCTTCTCAGTGAACAGCTCACTAACAAGTCTTGATTTCACAGGTTCGAGCGAGGATGGACACTTCAAGAGCTCATAGCACCCAGCTACGTCATCTTCTTCGACGCAGGCTACTCAATCCGGGGGACCAAAGACTCCCTACAACAAATCCTCTCAGAGATTACAAATATCGATGTTGATGTGTTGAAAGGTGTACGACCCATCTCCAGCTATTGCATCGCCGCGAAAATGTCTTGGGCACATCGCAGAAAGACCACAAGAACGGAAGACATCGCGTATTGTCTACTCGGGATTTTTGGTCTAAATATGCCGCTACTATACGGGGAAGGTAAAAAGGCTTTTCGTCGCTTGCAGGAAGAGCTCATTCGGACTTCTGTTGACATGAGCATTTTCGCTTGGTGTATGCCACGTCCGACTGGACACAACCGCCTTGTTATACATCCAGAATCCAGTGAGAAGGACATCAAATCAGCGGTTATGTTGTGTGGTATGCTGGCAGAATCACCATCAGAGTTTCTCCACTGCAAAGACTTTGTCACTGGGAGCGGAGAACCATCATTCCAGCTTTCTTTGACCAACACTGGCATTAAAACCCGAGCCCGTCTAAACGCACGGACTTTTCCCGATCGCAGTGTAGGTTATGTACTTGATCTCAACTGCGTGGCCTTGAAGCAAAATATCAACCTTGGAGTTCGCCTGCGTAAAGTTGGCTACGGGCAGTTTTTGCGAGAAGAACCCTGGTCTCTGCAGGCTGTTGACCAGCACATGTTAGGTCCCCCCGCGCAAAGCCTTCTTCTTACGGAGATTCCCCATAAGCATCTCTACCGTGAATCTCGATACGTGCCTTGCAATGACGTACTAGGGGTTGCACGTCGCGATGTGCTGCATCTTCATCACGACCGACGCGTAGAATTGGGACATGGGTGGCCAGCCGATCGATTTGACACCGAGGATGAAGTGTTTTTTACTAGCTACAAGTCGTGGTTTGACTTTGGCACCATCAAGTTGATTGTCAAGACGCAATTACGACACCTCGATGGGAGTATTCGGGATCTATCACACGAGTGTCAGGTTTATGTGGTTGGTTGGTCGGAGCGAAGTCCAAACGACGCACTATTCGGCATCATAAACGGGAGACAATACGCGAAAATCTTGAACACCATAAAACAGGTTGCACAGGCAGAGGGGAGCGATGTGGGTAGGTTTATGGATCTTCTGTATGAAAACGACATTCCAAGAGCGAACACCGTACGGTTCAATGAACCTGAATTCCATCAAGATGTTCTAGTCACCTTTAAAGCGACAATCGAGCGGGACTGGAATTTGTGCAACAACGTATTCTGGAGACTAAGTATTGTGTCAAGAGCCTGTGATAAGAACGAGTGGACTCCAACCGAAAACAATACTCGGTATGCTGGATATTACTAATTTAAAGACTACAATATCTGGACCAATTCAAGTCTATTTCTCATCTGCCAATCAGGGTTTACAGGCTATCTCTCCTGAGCGCAGCACCAGCGCCAGCGTCTACCTGCTTCGTTTCTTCACCATCTACACTGGACCCATCCTCAGACAATGTCTTACGTTCGTTTGTTGGCAGCTCCGGTACAAGTAGAGTCGCCGCATATGTCGACGGAATCGTGACGGAAAACATGACGAATGCAACGATAAGATTATACATTGGCTTGATCTTAGCAGCTCCGATGCCAAAGGCCAAGCAAGAGCCAACGGATTCGAAGGACCGCAAAAGCCCAACAGCCAAAGTAAGCGTCTCAATATCGTCGAAGAAGGCTCCCAGAATCCAGTAGACGAACATGTAATGAGACTCGTTCATGAATCTGACGATGGTTAGCAATCGAATGAATAAAGCAGTCAAAACACTATAGACTTACCGGAAGAGAACATTGACGGCAAAACCACGTCCAAAGCCAGGGCTACTCCAGTCAATCGTCACCTTGGGAACCGCCTCGCTGTAACGTTTTTCGTTTGCGACCTGCCAGCCAAACAGGGCCAACATAAGCACAGCAAAGACAGTCCAGGTAAACTTTGCCAGTGTAGGGCGACTGAAGAACTTCGTGTCGTAAAACCAGCCCCAAATGATGTTTGCAGCCGTCGCTGCAATCCCAGACGTCAAGGCTCCGAGGGTCCTGGCACGGACAGAGAAATATCTAGTCAGGTAGATGCCCTGATACGTGTTGTTCCAGTTGAAACCAATCATGACAGGGATGAGCAGGAAAAATCTCTTGTCCTTGAGCAGTTCCCACCATTTTCCGAATTCCTTCATGACAGCCTTGTTCTTGGTTGGATCTGGTACTACTCTTCCATCACGATGGATGACCTTTTGAGGCGGAGAAACGAGCAGGGCCAGCGGAAGACCAAGACACTGCAGGGCAATAAGAACGAAGTATGTCGTGTAGCCGACCTTGCCGCGTTGTCCGTTCTTGTAGTTTAGCGACAATTGGATCGAGGAGCCGATGAGTTGGCCGAGTTCACGTAGACCTAGCCAGATTCCGGTGAATTTTCCACGGTTGTGCACGTCGGCGTATCCGAGGGCGATGGCGCCCTCAGATGCCCATAAGGCGGAGGCTGCAATTCCACAGGTTGCTCCACCGAAGAGTACGAACCATTCAGTTCCATAGCGGTTGTTTACTGGTCAGTGTTAATTTTGTTCGTATTCATACAAATACTATACAGAGCCTACCGTAGAGCGATGCAGAATATGGGGCGTAACCCAAGGTTCCGAGAATCAAAACGTTCTTGAGGCCAAATTTGTTTGCGAGAATGGCAAAGACTGAGCAACCAAATACCATGATACCGAAGGTAAGAGAATTTGCGCCATTGACAAGGTAAGGTTCTTGCTGACCACCAGCGCCAACATCTACTCGATGTCAATTTTCATCGTGCGCGCAAAATGCGCTTGAACTTACTATTGAGGGCATTCCAAATGCCAGGTTGGGTGAATGAGATCAATCCCACGACGATGACATTGAAAAGAGGGCTTCTATACCATCTTGTGAATCGAGAGACAGGCTTAGTCGCAGTTTGTCCTGCGTGCTCAACCTCCAGCTCCGGCTGCTTCGAAGACATGGCTGCTTGAGGAGTAGAACTGCTCGATATCAAAATCCTGCTCCATGGCACCGGGTCATTTTATCTTATACCATGATATTTCGCCATCTAGCTTTAAATTTCCATCCGATGATAAGCCATCTCGATTTTGCAGTTCTCACAGAGTGGGTAGTATGCCCGGTGTGATTATGCGCTCTGATTGGTTAGATGTGCTTAAATGTCCGAGAAAGGCTAGCGAGCCATGTCGTTATACCGCACGGCGATGAGACAATTCTAACCGAGCACGCTTGGCCGTGGCAACAGGTATCCGAGATTTCATCACCCTATCGTTTGTGAACGGTTTTTAGCCAAGCACAACTGGATTCTCTTAGTTGGGAGTGTTTGGTTGAAGGCTTGCAGGAGTCTAGAAGAAGCTCGCAAAAGTGCCCTGTGGCGGGCTTGGCCGTAGACAAAAGTGGTGAAAGGTAACTGTATCGACACTTGGGGTTGCACTATGTTACCTGAAAACATTGATAAGGAAACTCCGGAGGCTGTTTCTCAATATCTCAGATATGCCAAGTCATGAGTGACTGACACGATGTGACATGGACTGGTAAGGCTGTCCACCGAGAGACGGCAAGTAAGGCTTGAAGTGGATCCTAAAGCGGCCTCAATGATTCGAGAGCAATTTTCATCAGACCTAAGTCGATAGTTGGAAGCCTGGAACATGTAGGAATATGAATCTGATTCTGTCTGGGAAGCAGACATACGATTTTCCGCTGAGCATCGTGCGCGTCGAAGCCTAGTTTTCGTTAAAGTTTCAAAGCGACGTGGAGAAACTGTGTCTCAAATAAGTACGCCAGTAGTCCACCCAGTGATAATACAGTTGCTTTTACTCTGGAATGACATGATCTTTGGCATCAACCCCAGCCTTCCAGCGATACGTAGAAGCAACGTGCTCGTCCAACGGCCCACGCTGTCCCTTCTTGGAGTAGAAGTTCTCGCGATATGTGCCTCCAGGAACAGCATAGTCATCCCAGAACATACCCCTCGCCTTCAATTCCGGAAGCAGTAGCTCGATAACATCCTTGAACGACTGCGGGAAAAGAGCATATGCCTAGTAATCTGTTAGCCCGTGCTAACAAAGAGCATAAATGCAGCTTACAATATTGAACCCATCAACATCGGCTTCATCAATCCAGGTTTGGAATCCGTCGGCGACTTGGGATGCGGTTCCAACAAAGATGGGTCCATTTCCACCGATGCTTACATGCTCGGCGACTGTATGTTTTGTCCATTTTGATGTGCCTGGTGAGAATCGTGCATAGCCTTCTACTGTAGACCTCACAGCGTTGCTTTCTACTTGTCGCAGCTCTTCATCGTCGCCATATTTGGATAGATCGATACCTGTCCAGCCGCAGAATAAAGCTAAAGCACCTTCAAGCGAGGCATACTTGCGATAGTCAGCAAGTTTAGCCTGAGCCTCTTCCTCGGTTTTTCCAATGATCGGAGTGACTAGAGCAAGAACTTTGATGTTGGTCGGATCCCTGCCATATTCTGACTTTGCAATCTCCCTGATCTCTGCAATACTTTTGGCGCAAACTGCAGGCGCGTGTGCAGAGACGAAAATGGCTTCTGCATTTTGTGCTGCAAAGGTCTTGCCTGCTTTCGAGGTTCCGGCTTGTAGTATCAAAGGAGTACGTTGTGGGCTAGGCTGGCAAATGTGGGGTCCAGGTATAGTGAAATACTTGCCCTCGTGATTAATCTCTCGAACACGGTCCGGTATCGTGTAGACACCCTTCTTACGGTCCAGTACGACGGCGTCATCTCTCCATGAGGACTCAAGCAATTTGTACATCACTTTGACATATTCTTCGGCCTGGGCATATCGCTCGTCGTGCTGTTTCCGTTAGCTTTGCCTTCATCGTAGGATTAAAGTCGTACTGGAAGCTGCTCTGTCATTCCCATGTTCTTCGCCGCAGAGTCGAGATAGCTAGTCACAATCTAATATCGTCAGTCATTGTGACGTGAACAATAGTTCGATAGTACTCACATTCCAACCTAGTCTATATGATATTGTCAGCTGTCAATATCTTCAGAGCGGACATTATTTCTTACCTTCCTTTCGACAAATGGTCGACGGTAGACAGCCTTCTGGCAAGATGATACGGCTGCTCATAAGTAGTCGATACAGTTATACCAAATCCAATGCTCTTGGTTGCCGCCGCCATCGCGCTCACAATCGCCAGTGGCTCATTGACAGGCCATTGTGCACCTGAGATCTTTGCAGCGTCAAGATTTCCTTTGTAAACATCATAGCCACCCAGCACGTCGGCAACAAAAATTCCATGAATCTTTGCGTCTTCAAGCAGTTTCGCGAGCTCTACCCAGTGGTCGATGTCGTTGAACTCATGTGAGTGGTCATCAGGATGCCTCCATAGTCCTGGCGACTGGTGGCCGCTACCTATCATTCATTTAGCTCGGTTGATAGTGCGGGAATAAGTTATTGCCGAAGACTATCAATCGAGTAATTCGGCAAAGGTCACGTGAATCAGACTTACACATCTCAACGAAGGCATTGATGACCAATTTCTTACTGCCGGGCTTAACTCCGTTTCTTGGAGCTCTTTTCGCGTGCCCGCCCTCTTGCTTTCGTTTGGCCATGGCTGATAGTAATCGCAGGTGTATGCGTGAAGACCGATGTCGCTCAAAGGAATGGTGTTGCTCTTGGGTGTGGATGATGTGCTCGCGACAACTATATACGCCATCGCTTATCGTTAGTCCCAAACACAACCAGGCATCGGAAGATGCTATCCTTCACTTTGTTCTCCAGTTTTCCGCCGATATAGGCCCATTTTGTTCGGTCGCATTTCCACGTTTTTATCAAGGCTAGGGTTACTTGCTGACGATCTCCACTCGTACGCCATTCCACTCCACAATGCCGACAAGATGGTGTCTCCACAGGGCTTGATCCCTGCCCGCCATATGCATGCACCTGCACGTAGACACATGGTAGGCCATTGGAAATCGAGAGGCAAACTCGGAATTTCGGAACAGCCATTCATAGTAAAACGGCCCTTTCCTCACGTGGATATCATCATGCTGCTGACAATTATATTTGCACTATCACGAATCAACTTCTGGTACAACTGACCGAACGACATACTTCGACGTAGCCATCCGTTGTCATGTCCTCACGCAAGCTTCGTGCCCGAAGTGCTTCCACGTCGCAGTCAAGCACAAGTCCGCGTGTGAAGAGGAGGAAGACGCAGTCTCAAGAGGGGTCCTTTCAGCGCAGCACCAAAGACAAGGCACTCCCGGAAGTTCAGTCGGCTTTATTATTACATGCAATTCGCCAACCCTACGGATTATCAACTGAGCACGAGCTGCCAGAAGTTCTCCATGAACATGAATTGCTTATCAAAGTCACTGCCGCTGGACTGAATCCGATCGACTGGAAAGCACCGTGAGTACTTCGCTTGCCTCATTTACTCAAGAATCCTCAATTCGTATACTTACCATCCGTCAGTGACTATAACTTTGGCATACCGACTCTTCCTTATGTCTCCGGACGTGAACTTGCGGGCACTGTCGTGAAGGCTACCAAAACCCCACATTCGCGCGTTCGTGAGGGGGACATCGTTATCGTCCCATCCACAGACTACCGCGATCTTCGGAAAGCCGCATTTCAAGAATACAGCATCGCCTCATCTTTCAATACTATCCGGTTACCCCAGCACGTCTCGGTCAACTCAGGGAGCATTCTAGGCGTGGCATTTGTGTCCGCAGTGCTGGCGCTAGGAATATGCATGGGCATCAGCTTCGAGTCGATTGAAGACGGCCCAGATCTCCTCGACATTGTGCGAAACATCGACCCCGAAACTCTTCCTCTGGATATCCGGCAGGAATGTCTCAGTGGCATTGGGAAAGGGGAGCGTGCAAAAGCCGGTGACTTTCTCGTCATCTGGGGAGGCAGCTCGACATGTGCACACGTTGCGAAGCAAATCGCACGACTCTTTGGGCTGAAGATCATCTCTGTTGTTGACGGAGCGAAGCACGGGTTGCGACTTTCTTCTACGGCTGCCACTCGGCCTGATCTCCTCATTGATTCCCACGACCCACAGCGCGCGATTAGCATTATCAAAGCGGCAACCGGTGACCGAGCGCGTTTTGGATTCGATACGCAAGGCAAAGACACGGCGACACATCTCCTCCAGTCGCTTACCACGTCGTTTACCGGGGTTCCTTCTCTGCCAGAGGGTAAGAAGCCCTTCCAGCGCAAGGATTCCAAGCTTCCGTCGCCTCCTTCAACGCCGTCAGAAACAGCCTCAGTGGCGCAGAAGTCGCATTTGGTTGGTTTGACTGGCCTCCCCAAGACCGAAATCCCGGAGGGTGTTACGTTGCATAGCGTGCCGATCAAGCTGTTCCACGAAGTTCCAGAGGTGGGAGAAGCGCTCAGCGCTTGGTGTGAGCGTTTACTTCTCAAGGGCTTGTTGGTGCCACCGGATGTTGTGGGCACTGTTGATGGTTTAGGCGGGATCAACGAGGGTCTGGATAGAATGAGGAAAAGGGAGATTAGTGGTGGCCGTTTAGTAGCAGTATTGCCATGAGATGATTGCTATGTTGAACTTCAGGCGGAACTACTGCTAATGACATCGAGGAAAATACATTTACGGCGTTACTGAGGCATAGTTGCTCTTCTTTGCGCGTTGCATTCAAGATAAAAATCAATTTTATTCCTTTATAATTTTCCACTGATATTTCGTTTGCTCTACGATCACCTAGTATGGTTTTATCACACTACATAATACCCTTGCGTATACAAATGCATTCCGTAACTATCAAAAGTTCATATGCTGCGAAACTTTTCTACGACACCCCCTCAACCATCAACCATTATACCCATCCCTAATTCTTGCCACACCCCTTCACCTATCCAACAACAGCCTTGTCCTGAATCGGATCATCGACCTTGACCGGCGGCGTAATAATCCCACTATCAGTCTGCTCAATAGCCGCCGCCCTCTCACCACCAAATTCCCGAAGAACCAACCATGCTGGCCCAATAGCAACAGCCCAAAGCGCAAAGTTCCAATACACGGCGCCAACCTCTGCAAAGATAGTTATAGACGTGATGCCATAACTAACAGCCTGCCACGCCGACTCGCTTCCTCTCAGCAGCGCCGCATAGCGAATAACCTCTGGCTCGTTCTTGGCCAGATTGCTGACGAAGAAGTACAGGAACAGGTAGTTCATCTGGAAGCCCGCAGTGAGGAAAATGAAGACCGCAAAGGCACGCCCGAAGCCCGGGCTTGACCAGTCGTATGTGGGCTGGGAGTCGCGGAACTCGGTCACGAGAATGGTGGCCCAGAGCCACCAGGCGCCCTGCAGGACGACAATGGTCCAGAAAGTGGTGCGGGCACGAATGCGCAGCGCAATGTTTGTGCGGTCGAGATAGGCGCCGAGCAGGTTGCCGCATGTGACTGCGATGATGCCCGAGAGGAAGGATCCGAGCGCACGAGCGCGAACTGAGAACCATACTGCCGATTGTTAGGTCAATTTCATTTTTTTAGAATTTGAAGACTTACGAGCAAGATATGTGAAGAAAACGGCTTCCGCGAAGACCGCCTGTCCGATCCACAGCAAAATAAGCAAGAACCTCTTCGTAAAGAAGAGTTTTGAAATCTCCTTGAGTTCACCCCAAGGGTTGTCCAGAATAGCTAGCTGGACCTTCTTGCCATCCTTTCGCTGGACCTTGTCAGGAGAATTCAGGAACCATCCCACAACAGGACCAATGCACTGGAGCGCGATGAAGACCAAGTACACAGTGTACGTTACTTTGCCTGCTTGATCGCGGTCCGCGTTGAGTCCCAAGTTGATGGCACCACCGAGGATTTGGCCAGCCAGACGGTACGTCAGCCAGTATCCGAGTGCTTTGCCCTTGTTCCAGGGCTCTGGGTAGGCAATGGCGATGGCAGCTTCTGCCATCCAGAAGACTCCGGCTGAGATACCGCAGAGAGAGGCTCCAAGATAGATGAACCATTCTGTGCCGAATCTGTTGTTTGTGTACAGCGCAGCTGCGAAAGGAGCGTATCCAATCCTAGCCAATATGTGAGTATGGAGCTCTGACTACTTGGGTAAAAACATGGTGGAAGACTTACGTTCCGAAGATCAGAGCGCCTTTGATACCAATGTAATGCACCAGCACACTGCTGAAGTAGCAGCTCACGACCATGAGACAAAAGGTCAGCGCGTTACCGGCATTCACTAAGTGCGGACTCTGCGCTCCTCCGGCCCCCAAGCTGTTCATCGCCCCCCAGATACCGGGAGCACTGAAGTTGCAGAGACCCAGAATCGTCATGTTGAAAAAAGTCGAGCGGTACCATTTTACTGTTTGCTATCAGTGAACGTCTTCACGCACCTCTCGAGGGTACATTTTACCTGGGTAGTCGCGCTTGTCGTGCCCGCGCTCACTTTCAGTGTCGATGGAGAGGTCGTGCTCCGCCATGATGGTTGTGTCAATGGGTGATTACAAGCACCACAAACTTGCAACTTTACTTTTCGCAACAAACAGTCTTAATCGCAATTGTAGCGATAAAGAAAAGAGACGATGGATGCAAATGTGGATAACAATATGCAGGGACTACACTGGTCAAATACCCAGCATCCAACCCCCCAGCTGCCCTGGTTCCCACAACCCCTACGAAAATTTCCCGTAAAAGAACCGTGACCATCAGCACATTGCTCTTGATCCGAAGCTACCAAGTACCCAATGTCACAAGCATCTGCTCCCTACCCAGCCTAGCCTGCCGCGTACTACGTAGTCGGTTGCAACGCCGCCCCAGGGCGGTGAAACGGCCAAGTCGAAAAGCACCGCGGCACCGAGAACCAGCCGTCCGGTATTCGGACGCCACGAGGGCACGCCGGGACATGGCTGGCGTGCGCAATGGGGAGAACGGTAAAAGGCGTGCGAGAGCAAGTGGTGCGGGCACATGTCGGCACGTTGGGGGCGTCCGGTACTTTGATGGGGTAGCACGCCATCTTCCTGGTCCTTGACGAAGTACCTACCCGACCGTACCTGCCCTATTGTACCCACTTCAACGCCGTGCAGAGATGCAAGCGCGCGCACGACGGCGAGGCTAGAAGGTATTTTCTTCAGATTCAAGGACGGTTGACGAAATAGATAAGGGAATGTCGTGATGGCGGATACCTGATTCGTGAGGTGATGTAGGACTGTCGGCAGATTTGTATCTGCTGATTACTTGTGTAGAGTATGGTCGGGGAATATTTGGGGACGCGGACATTTACTGACTCGATTAGACTTTGTCTGGATATTGGTCAAAGAAGAGACTCGAGTCAATCCAAATGCAATTGTTGGGATTGGAAGATGATTGATGTGGACTAGTATTACGACTAACAGTCTATGCTTTGGGTGCTGTTTTGCGGGCACCAGGTGTATCCCACCAACTCTCGTGAACGTCCTTCAGATCAACCTCCTGTCCAGGCGCCCTCAAGTATGATGTGAGATCGCTATCCTCTTCCGTCTCGGCTTGGGTATATCCGTTGCCAAAATAGGCAAATCTATTCACCTTGTTCTCACGCTCATACTCCCAATCTTCCCAACGTGGGTCGCGTCGAACAATGGTCAAATGAGCCGCACTACCGGGCCAGATACCATGAATTCTTTGACCGGCAACACCTCCGTTGTTCCAGGATGAACAGTTGTCCGTCAAAACTGTTGTAGGAAAGAAGGCGTCGCAGTAATCGACAAAGTCATCGGCAGCTTCCTTGGAGGGTGAAATTGATTTGATGCCCTGCGAAGACGCCTTTCTGAAGACTTTGGCAAAGTATGTAAGTGCGGTTTCTACCGCTTGGGGTACAGTTCCAGAAGGACCAGTGGCGTGAGGGCCTGCCAAAAAGAACAGGTTGGGGAAGCCAGGAGTAGACATTCCCAAGTATGTGTATGGGAAGCCAAACTTGCCCTCGGGCCTCCATGCTTTATTGAGATCTACTCCACGAGCCTTGATAGGGAACTGTGGTACAAGGTCGGTGTTTGCTCCTGTGGCGCAAAAGATAGCATCAAAGTCGAATTTCCTGCCATCTGTACTTTCAATTCCGGTAGCCGTGAATCGTTTGATAGGTGATTTGACAAGCTCAACGTTTTCTTCGGTGAGAGACTCCAGATAACCAGGACCTGGTGTCAAACGTCGACAGTGTGGCGCAAAATCGGGGATCAAGCCATCGAGCAATTCCGGCTTCTTTGCTGCTCGCTTCTTCATCACATCAATGAACAGCTCCCGCATTCCGGTGTTCTCTGGTGAGTCGCGGACCATAGCACGGAATCGTCGCCAATACCTGTCCTCGATATCTTTTCGGAAGGCCAGGTAGGTTTCGGGGTCTTCAAAGGATTTGCGGAGGTCTTCAGGATATGGCTGAGGCTCAAAGGTCCGCTCATCTCCAGCCCATGACGTTGCTATCCATGTTGGATTTCTCACGAAATGAGTGACCTTCTTCGCTACTAATTGCAGATTCGGCACGACCTGGACTCCACTTGCTCCGTTACCGATGACCGCAATATTCTTGCCTTCTGGGTTATACGAAGGATCCCAGTTGGACGTGTGTCGCAGGAATCCTCTGTAATCATCCAGACCGGGATAATCTGGTAGTTTCCAGGCATTGAATCTGCCAATGGCCGTAATGACAAAGTTGAATGACTCGGTCGATTGCTTTTGCTGAGTGACGTCTGTAACTTTCAAGTGCCATAGTGATTGTGAGTCGTCCCATTCGGCCTCATCCACACGGTGGCCCAGTTTGAGGTACTTGTAGACATCATGCTTCCTGGCACGTGACTGCCAGTAATCACGAATCTCGGCGCCTTTGGCAAAGATTTCTGACCATTGAGTGTTGGGAGAAAATGTGCTTTGATATACGTGGGCAGGGATATCACATCGCACTCCCGGATAGATGTTTTCAAGCCATGTGCCGCTCTGCAGGGGATGAGAAGATGCGCTGAGAATACCAAAGGTTCAGTACTTACCACATCGCTGTTCTTTTCGAAAATAGTCAACTGAATCCCGGGAACCTTTGCTGGGAGTAAAATACCAGCATTGATTCCTGAGAGACCAGCACCAATGACGGCAACTTTCAATGGACGGACATGGTCGATGCAGTGACTTGAATCGAGTTCCAGCCTCGACACGGGATAGTCGATGGGCAGTTGAGGCCGAACATTGACCTTCTCCGTCTCTGCTGCAGGCGCAAGATGGCCGGTGAGCTGAGCGACGCGTCGTGTCGAGGTAGACGTTTGGGCCTCTGTGGTGGTCTTGTCGACGGCAGGGATGACGGGATTGGACGAAGATGATGGTGGCGACATGGCGTAACTGCACTCGGTCTAGGCCGCTTCTCGAAGATGGCCTCACAAACGACTCTGGTCCCTACGGAGAAGCTCTTCGACACTCTTGCAACTAGCCGGCGAGGCTTTTTAAAGCCTGGCTATACGACGAGGCCGCCATGCACCTGTATTGGTAACCTAGCGATACTCGTTGGATCCGTTATCGTCCCCACTAGCGATTCGGTGTTCCGTCAGTCTGAGCCATGCAGCGCGTAATCACGTCTTCTCCCCACTCGTTGACGGTATCGCCATGCGGTAGCATTGCTGTCGTGCTCACCTCCCTGCAATGCCGGAATGGCATCCAGAACCCATGGCGCGCCGCGCAGGCCACAAGCCACCAAGGCCAGAAAGATGAAGATTTTGTGACAGAATGTACGCCGAGCTGAGACGACCGTGCTATAGATCGCCAGTACATAAAGCTGGTCGACTGTCATCAGATAAGACATCAGCAAGGAACTCCGAGCTATCACATTACCATGTCGTCTCCTGCCAAACCCCGCAAGTGGTACCAGATTCGCTGGTTTCAAGAATATGACACTCCTGAGGAGCGTAAGCTTATCTTGAAGCTTGATCTCCTCATCGTGCCTTATGTATTCCTGGCATACTGGGTCAAGTACATTGATCAAGCCAACATCAGTACGTCAGGCGGTAGATCTGCGCCTAACCATGCAGTTGGCTGACACTCGCTAGACAACGCCTACGTCGCAGGCCTGAAAGAGGACCTGGGATTCAAGGGCAATGAGTTGGTTCGTCTACAGACCATGTACATTTTGGGAGCAGTCCTTGGACAGCTTCCCTTTATGTATCTATTTACGAAGATTCCTATGTACTACCTTATTCCATTTTTGGACATCGCATGGGGCATCTTCACTCTCCTCCAGTACAGAGTACACTCATTCGCCGAGCTAGCTGCATATCGGTTCCTAGTTGGCTGGTTCGAAGCGGCTTTCTTCCCAGCGATTCATTACATTTTCGGTATGTTGTCGAGTCAAATGAATAGATTTGGGGCTGACCAAACTAGGCTCTTGGTACCGAGGCGATGAGGTTGGCCGCCGAGGCGGTTTCTTCTATGTCGGCCTCACACTGGGCACGCTTACTGCAGCCTTGATCCAGTCTGCTGCGTCTGCTCAGCTAGATGGCGTGCACGGTCTTGCTGGTTGGCGCTGGATGTACATCATCTGCGCGATCATCACCATTCCTGTTGGCATCTTGGGCTTCTTTGTCCTGCCAGGCACACCAGACCAACCAAACAAATGGGTCCTGAAGGAGCATGACGTTGAGCTCGCAAAGACGCGTCTTCGCAGGGCTGGCCACAAGGTTGAGGGATCTGTCACATTCCAAACCTTTGTCAGAATTGCGAAGAACCCACGCGTCTGGGCACTATTACTTCTGGATATCTTCTTCTGGAACGGTTCCATTAACACATCTACTGGTGGTTACTTGCTTTGGTTGAAGAGCCTCAAGAGATACTCTCCAGCACGTGTTAATCAGCTTGGTGCTATTTCGCCTGCCCTCGGCATTTTCTACACTCTGGCTGTTTGCTTCGCTTCCGACTTGATTCTTGGGCCAGCTTGGGCCATCACCGTTGCTCACACGTGGAACATCGTTGGTCTCATCGTTCTGACGGTATGGACGGTTCCTGAATCCGCCTTATGGTTTGCCTTCATGACTACCTACTCTGCAGTAGCAATGTCGAGCGTTCTATATGGCTGGATCAACAGTCAGCTCAGCTATTCGCCTGCAGAGCGATCGGTTGCTCTTGTGCTTGCAAACACGCTTTCTCAATCAACCACGGCTTGGACACCGCTTCTTGTCTTCAAGACTGTGGAGGCCCCGAGGTTTCACAAAGGTTATCCGTTTGTGTTGGCGAACTCGGTTTGCTTGATCATCCTGGCACATATTATCAACTTCTATGTTAAGAAGAGGAAGCAGTAAGTATCACACATAATGGATTTAAGCTGCACTGCTAACAACATCCAGCGCAAGCAATGTACAGTCCGATGATGAGAGCGCAGGTTCAGTTCAAGAGACTAAATATCAGATCTCTCCTGAGAAAGCTTCTCCTGTCGCGGATGCTCCTGCTTGAACACATGATCGCAAAGTCCATATTTATCTCAACTCAAATGGATGGAATGGGGGTAGACCGGTGTAGTTCTTGTGACTGTACACAGTCTCTGGTGAACGGATATTGGACTCATAGACGAAATTTAAGTAGTAATGCAGCCTTCGGCTGTAAACAATTGTAAAACATTGCAAACCTCAATTCTTGTTCTAAATAATCATAATAACAAAATTTATCCTTCTCAGAAGCTATCATCATTAATCGAGCAATATTCCATTCCAAATTCCAAAATTGCTGCATGCGCTCAACTCCATCGCCATCGGAGCACCGCGCCATGCAATTCTCACAACCCCATCCACCGCCCCATCCAGACTCCTCCATACACGCCCTACACTCGCACCACCGCAGCACGCAATCCACCGTCCGAATCACCGTATATATACGACCTTATACCCGGGCAGCGCACGCCTCCGCACTTGGGCGAGCGACTTCGGGTGCCGCGAACCGTTATCAGATGGCGCAATGGACGCCCTGCATCACGAATCGCAGCCCTCGAGGCGATGCTTGCGCCGGCTTGTTCTGCGCCGCTACGCGAGGTGTGGAGCTTAGGTGGGTGGGCGCTAGGCTGCTCGGGTGAGGCCCGGGGGGATGGTAGGCACGTGGAGTGGTGGTTGAGGGCGTTGTTGGGAGGGCTGGGGAGTATATGTTTTTGAGGGTGGTGGGTTCTAAGATTCGGTCTTCACCACAATCACCACTACTACTACCGCCAACACTCGCTCGCTCGCTCGCTCGCTCTTCGCAACAAGAAAATATGGCAGGCGCGACAGCGAACGGGGCAAACGGCACGCACGCCTCCAACGGCGCAGGCGCAGTACTCCCCAAGAAAAAGATCCTCCTCAATGCCTTCGACATGAGCACGGTAGGCCACTTGAGCCCAGGGCAGTGGAAGAACCCCAAAGACCGGTCTGCCACAAAGCGCAAACTAGACTACTGGATCAATCTCGCCAAGCTGCTTGATCGGGGCGGCATCAACGCGCTGTTTCTCGCTGATACGTACGGAGGGTACGATACGTATGAGGGGAAGCTAGATGATTGCATTAGGAGGGCTGCGCAGTGGCCGATGACGGATCCTACAATTGTATGTTGTTCTGCTTGTCGAACACGTGCGGTGAATTGAGGACTGGGTAGCTGATGATTAATAGCCTATTTCAGCCATGGCGGCAGTAACGAAACATCTCTCGTTTGCTATTACAGCTTCTACATCGTTTGAGCCGCCGTTTTTGCTGGCGAAGCGGTTTAGTACGCTGGATCATTTGACTAATGGTCGATTTGGCTGGAATATTGTCACGAGCTGGAAGAAAGCGGCGTTCAAGGCGATTGGACTTGATACGCCGATTGAGCATGATGAGCGTTATATTCAAGCTGATGAGTATCTGCGCGTGCTGTACAAGTACGAAATTCTCTCCAACCCCAAAAATTCAGTCTCTAAAGTGCTGACCAAATTTAAGGCTCTGGGAAGGATCCTGGGCCGACGACGCCATCACTGAGAATAAGGAAAAAGACGAATACATTGACCCAGACAAGATCCGCACCATAAACCACCAAGGAAAATTCTTCCATCTCGAGTCCCGCCACATTGTTGATCCCTCACCGCAACGGACGCCCTTCCTTTTCCAGGCTGGAACTTCTTCCGCAGGCTCGGAATTTGCAGCCACGCACGCTGAAGCCATTTTCGTCTCATCACACTCCCCGATCGTCTTAAAGCCCAAGGTTGCCAAGATCCGAGAGCTTGCTCAGGAAAAAGGCCGTGATCCTCAATCCGTGAAGTTTTTCGCAACATTTACTCCGATCCTAGGCCGAACTGATGAGGAGGCGCAGGCCAAGTATCAAGAGTTGAAGAGTTATGCCAGCGAAATTGGAGGACTGGTCTTGGTCAGTGGCTGGACCGGTATCGATCTTTCCAAATATCCACCAGATCAGATTTTGACTGCCGATGATGCGACTGAGGATCATCGCGTACGAAGTTTGCTCGATCAGTTCACCGTCACTTCTCCAGATGTGCCAGAGTGGACACCACGCGTGATTGCGGAAAGAGCATCAATCGGAGGGTTGGGACCAGTTGCAGTTGGGACTCCAGAAAAAGTGGCAGATGAGTTGGAGAGGTGGGTAAGAGAAGCTGATGTTGATGGTTTCAACATTGGATATGTCACTACGCCTGGAACTTTCGAGGATGTCGTAGAGTTACTGGTCCCTGAACTAAGGCGGAGAGGTATTTATGCCGAGATTCCAGAGGACTTGAAAGACGAGGAGTGGACTGCAAGGGAGAAGGTGTACGGGAAGGGACAAGCGAAGCTCAGGGATGACCATACAGGCTCATTGTACAAATATGATGTCTACGATGATACGAGGGATCAAGCAAACTCCAATGGCGCGAGTAACGGAGATGAACGCCCCAGTAAGAAACAGAAGAGGTAGGGCAATTGGTGATCTCAGGATAATTTAAGTTTCGTCGATCAAAACCGGTCCAGGATTTCCGTATAATCGAATAGTAGATCCCAGTAATCTCAAGCATTCATACAGCTGTTGCGTTCTTACACTTATCGTGACTTCGTGATATTTTGGGTGGTTTTCGTGATCAAGTTATAGTTTGAGATCTTCCCATGCATCTCCTTCTGGAAATCCCATGTGAAATGTTCCACACTTTGCAAAGCTCAAGGTTGCTTCTTCTCCCATGTAGAAGTCGGTGACACTAGACCCAAGAGTCTCGTTTGCGTCAAGGAAGTGTGCTTGGATGCGGGGTCCGCTGATATGCTTCATCCAAGCTGGAACAATAAAGCCGAAGATAGTGCCAGGAGTGTTCTTCTTGATTCCGCAGTTGAGCTCAATTGACTCGAAGACGCCGGTGACTTTGAATGGCATGAGCGTATTGATGCCTCTTACTGGGCCATATTCCGGTGAAGATGCTAATTCTTCGAGACCCTCAAGCGTCAAGGAAGGGATCTTTGCGCGGAATGTCGGCTGGTATACTGTCACCATTGCAAAGGATAGGTGTGATTCCACCGCAGCTAACTCAGCGGTGCCATCTCTTTGTAGCGAGAATGCTTCCCCATTCCTGAGCATCATGAGTGTACCATCATCGTAGATGCCGATGCCGTCAGCTCCGTGAGATAGAAGATCATCGGTGGATATCTGGCCGTGCTTGTATCCAGCATTAAAAGCTGTGAAAGTAGAGAACTGAAAGACATCGTTTGGTTCTGTCTCAGCCATGATGAAAGGGGTATCCAGAATTATGTAGCAGATAAGAACAGTCTTGCACCGATCGAATATTGAGGGGCACAATTGAAAGACTTATCTAAAACAAACTCAGAGAGGAATCGAAGGCTAGATTATAATGGGAAATGGGAGATGACAGATGAAAGAAAGGAAGTCTTCAAGAGAACCTGCCACGATCGGTATATGTGACAAAGAAATCTTCTGGGATGATTTGAACTTGTGGTGTGATTTCTTGAAGTCAAGTGGGGTATATGTTGAGATTCTTAGTCACAACTAGTCTCTAATGTCACAAGGACATCAAAACGCCGAGACAGTTGCGGATAGAACGGAAAGCAAGCAAATGGGAGCGATGCGTCTGGTGGTGGTGATAGTGCTTACATAATGGGGGTCTTGGCATGAAGCTCTGGGCTCAACTTCATGCCCGCCGAGCGGCAGAACATCGTCAGCCATTGCGCAGGTTGTCTGCACCAAGACCACGCCCCGTACAGCCCCAATGTTCTCCCTCACTCTCCGCAGCCTGCGTGCTCGCAGCGCAGCGCCCCTCCTCCGCGCAACATACGCCTCGACACCAACCACCTCCGACCACGTTCCTGCCAATGATCCGGTCCAGCGTGATGCAAAACAAACCGTCTCCGAGACCAATGCGGTTCCCACGTCCTCGAAGGGATCTTTCGATAAGACACTGCAGGAGAGCGTGGCAAAGGCTGAGGAGTTGAGGACCACACAGGCCCCCAACCGTGCGGGTATTTGGAGTCGCAGCCAGCAACCCCGAGAAGTTGCCATGCGCGGACCACGCTTCGAGCAGACTATCATTGAGGATCAAGTATGTCTCTTCACGTAGTTGAATGCAGCTGGTACTGGTGGGGCAGGGAATGGGTGCAATTGGCATTTTGGAGGAAGCCGAGATAGCAAAACAATGATACACCGGCTAACAGTAATCTCCAGCCTCGACCTTATGCCGCTATCGAGCTCATTCACCAACAACCCGTCAAGTGGACGCATGACCGCATTGTATCCTGTGACGGTGGAGGCGGCCCACTGGGTCACCCCAGAGTCTTCATCAACACAGACAAGCCTCAGATTTGCTGGTGCGAATACTGTGGTAACCCATTTGTACGTTGCCTTTGGGTCCATGAATCTATTATTAGCAGATATGGATCTCTTTGATGGGTTGATTCTGAACTTGCTAACCATCCTAGGCCAATGAACACCACCGAGCTCACCTCGAATCCCTTCCCGAGTCAGAACTATCATATCCGCTGGCCCCAAGGGGTAACGCCGCCGAGGCCCCCGAGCCACAAAGGGTGACAGACGAGGTACTAGCACAGCGGTAGAGTTGAAGATAGGTTAGATGTATATATACTCAATCGAGAAAGTTTGAAGGCAGACTATGACCCGATCTTGGCAAAGCGATATGGTCAAGCATGATTCCCTAAGAAAGCATGCCATCTTTCAAGTCAAAACGCAGTTTGCCAAGTATGTTTGAACAGATGCACTCGAACTACCAATAGTAATGCAGACAATAAGCCATTGGTCATCTCCAAAAGTTCAAATCCCGCAAAGAGGAATACGTGCGTCGATAAACAGACTTCACTCCTTCAGCTATCGCGAAATCAAGGCAATGAACCCCTAGCAAATCTCCAGCGTCGAGCTTTAGGTGTGCGTGATTGGAGTATCAAAAGCCCGTTTAGCCAATCACAACGTTCCTGATAATCCAAGTCGAGCATTGTTGAGGTATTTCGACACATAGAAGACAGAACAAACTTTTAATGCACCAAATATGAGTCTTCTTTGAACTGAGGAGGACTCCCCAGCACCATCGCCATGGAATCAATTGCTATTCTGAGCTCCGTGCTCATGATGGCAGGCACTTGCATACATCTGGGGGGTTCAGGAAGGGGGATGTCATGACTTTCACGACACGGACCTGACATCCCTTGCACATGGTCGAAAACATTTTCATCTTGCCCTCGAAGAAGCCAGACTACCAACAACACACACTCCAACCTCCTCCATCCACCTCTATCCACCTCACACGGCCCTCCTCAACTCGGCTAATCCTTCCCTCCCCTCCCCCACACAACCCTTGACGTCACCCCACCCCACCACACCTCCCTCCAAACACTGCGCCGCCACCAAAATAATCCCCATCCCATGCCGCAGCCGCACCAGCAAAACAACAGCACACTCTCCCCGGTAACCGCCTTCCTGCTCGTGTGTTTCCTGCTCACGGCGCTGTTCCCCGGCCTGTTCGTCGGCATCTTCTGGGCGCCGTATCATTCGCTCGTCGCGTGGGCGATTCCGAGTTCCAGATATAAAGCTACTGGACGTGTGGACTGCGAGATCTTGAAGGACTGTGGGATTGGCACGACGACGACAGCGAGTATGTCTTGGTACGTCGCACATCTCGTCCTGTCCCTCTCACTCAATACATCCCACCACCCCTTTCCCAAACTACCTCCCTTAGACTAACACCCCTTGTTCACCAGGTTCCAAACAACCATAACCCTGCCCTCCAAGAGCCGCGGCTCATACCTAATAACGCCGCACATCGAGCGCTCTTTGCCGCAGATCCGCGAGTACAAGACCGGGCTGCTCAATCTCTTTGTGCAGCACACGTCGTGCGCGCTGAGCCTGAACGAGAACTGGGACGAGGATGTGCGCGCCGACATGAGCGATGCGCTGGATCGCATTGTGCCCGAGGACAAGAAGGGCGAGGGCATTTATCGGCATGATGCTGAGGGCAGCGATGATATGCCTGTATGTGTTTTTTCGATCTCTGGGGATGCTGGGGAGCTGGAGGACGGGAGTTGACATTGGAGGAGAGAGGCTAACGGCAAGTAATAGGCACATGTCAAGTCGGCTTTGATTGGCGCGAGCGTGACGATTCCGATTACGAATGGACGACTGGCGACGGGTACATGGCAGGGGATATGGTATCTCGAGTTTAGAGATATGAAACACACCAGGAAGGTCGTGGCGACGATTCAGGGTGAGAAGATGTGACTTGGGAGCCGAGAAGGACTATTTGAAGACGGTGTAAAATTATGAAAAATTCCCACAATGCTATGCATTCCACATTCAGTTAAACACGCCATTTAAAGAAGAGACAGAAGATTGGCAATGAGTAGTGCAAAAGAGAAGGTTTGAATTGGCACATGTTAAGCATTGCCACGATCTATTTTCCACCGCATTCGCCTTCTGGGCACTTGATACAAGAGACTCAGATTTAATGCAGTACATTCAAAAGAAATACCCGAGAACGCCAAAGGTTACAGACCACTGAAATGCATTTGCCCATTGAAACGCCTATGCCTTACGCTAATGCCAAATCCGAATATACCAATCGCTGGGTATCATGCTGAGACGAGTCATGAGATATCGTAGCCGCTGCTGAGAAGCGATCTGATCCGTTCGTTATTCGTGACGCTGGCGAGATGCCTCTGCTCTTCCCAAAATAACCCGTCAATCATCTTTCCTCGAGCACTTTGACCATGTCGTGCTTATGCTCACGCTCTTAGTCGCGATGGAAGACCAAGTACCCAGCCTCGGCATCCATCAACCATCGACCAGGGTAGCACTCGTTCTCGATCTGATAGAAGGTGCGCAGATGCCAGTCGCCGTGTCTCTCCTTGCACCAGAACGCATCCTTGGGGCGCGCGTCGGCAGGCTTGATTCGTCGAGGAGCGTATGCACCGCGCTCAGTAGCTGACTGTCGGGTCTCCAGCTGAATTTCTTCGCGCGTGGCACCGGGGTTGCAAGTCGTCGTCTGGATACTAGGTCCGATGTTCTGGACGGGAACTTGACTGTTGGTGACGTGGTATGTGGTTGTGGTTGTCGTCGTCGGGCCGGGCGGGTAGACGTGCGCAGTGTAGCCGTAGGAGGGGATACCGTTGTAGTAGGACCTCTGGTACGGGGTGTAGAAGTTAGCAAGCGGGTACATCGAACCATACATGGCCGTGTTGTAGTAACCGCCGGAGTAGTTGTTGTATCCAGGGTAGTAGCTCGTGCCATAGGTTTGAGGGTAGTAGGAGTTGTACGCCCCAGGATAGTAGCCGCCGGCTGCATAGCCTCCTACGCCGGAATACCCAGCACCGTAGCCAAAGCCGCCTGGCATGACACCGGCAGGAAGGGCTCCATTTGGTTTTTGGCCGGCGTAGGTGAGCAAGCCGCGTTGGCCATAGCGAGGGGTATAGATGTACTGGTGGCGCGGCTTGGGGAACGCCTCCATTTTGGGGCAATGAGGTGAGGGTGTGTGGATGTGGTGTTCAAGGCAGGGATTGGAGGTAGACAAGCGTGGTGTGAAAAGGGAAGGGGCGAGTTATGCTCGGTGACGCGGCGGCCTTGACTGACAGACTCACAAAATAGAGATCGAGTATGTGCCGCACGTGCCAACCAAGCGACTCGAAACAATGAGGTAAAGGCGAAAGCGGGGACAATAAAGTGAAAAGCGTCTTACAGTCAAGGCACCGGCTGGCAGAGTGGCACGCGCACCACCGAAATAGCGACCTCCATATCCATAACCATGGCCTCTTGCATATCCTCCGGGGACAACATTGGTTGAATAATAGTTCTGATGTCCAATGCCTCGAGCGAATCCTCCAGGCATGACACCGCGAGGATAGCTGCCGTGGTGATAGTTTCGAGATGGGTGGATCACCATGTTGTTCACGTACTGGCCACCGGGAGGTCGCCGATAGTAGGCCGATGGATAGTAAGAGCCTCCAAGTCCGTTCCTTCGGCGCCAGGACATGCCGTAGCCAACTCGCTCGTAGCGGCTGTGGCGGTGGCCTGCATTGATGTAGGCTCGGGTGCTGTATGAATCTTCGTCGTTGAAACACATCTTGTGGAGATGGAGAAAGCTCGATTGAGGGGCGATGTAGAGTGGGTGGAGAGATGAAATGATGTAGAAGTGGGAAAGGAAAGAGCGACTATGGGTCTGGGGTCGTGCTCGAAAGTGAAAGAAATAAATGTATGAGGAGACCAATACGAGACTCAGACAAGAGATGGGACACGGCTTACTCTGGACAAATCAGCTCAGACAGACTAAACCTATAGTTTGTGTGTAACCTATCCTAGCACGTGTGACAACCTTTATTCGTCTACATCTTGCGATGCGCCTCAATACGTGCCTAATCCTGTGATCGCGATCATGATCCTTTCCCACTCCCACTCTTCGGCACAACACCACCCTCAACAGCCCCGGTCCCCGCGACAGGTCCTTTCTTCCGCGACCCAAACCTCGCTCGAAACCTCCTCAAGACCGGCAAAACAGTCCACCTCGCAAACCACGGCGTAGCCCACACACTCAACATGATCCTCGGCACCAAAAACATCTTAACAATTGCATACGCCGTCGCAAACTCCACCACAAGGCTCACCCCACCCTCACCAATATTCCACGCATGATCCACCTTCCTCAGCCCCCTAACCTCCATCTCCCTCCCCACATCCTCCTCGCTCGCACCACCCACACTCTCACTCTCACTCCTCACCCACCCCCTCCTTACCATCCACGCCCGCCACGTCGCCTCCTCGCGCACCGCGCCGACCTCACGCACCGCCTCCGCAGCCTCGTCGTCACGGATCCACCCCTTGCGCCTGAAATACCGCCCGAAGCGCTCCACGCCGCTGGCGATCCACGCGCCCTCTGCAAACCACGGGGGCAGCCAGTGCGTGTAGTGGAAGTAGGCAGCGAGGCTGAAGAGGGGGATCACGGCGGTGAGTTCGTGCAGGAGCAGGAACGCGGTTATGTGGGAGAGGGGCGCGGTGGCGAGCGCGTTGGTGTATTTGTGCAGGAAGGTCGGGAGGCGGCGGTTGAAGCGTGTGATGCGCGATTGGGAGGTCATTGGTGTTTTTGGAGGGGTGGTTGTGTAGGGGCGTGGGCGTGGGAGAGGGTGTCGCTGTGTTGCGCGGAGGAGCGAGCGGCGGAACATGGTTGTTTGGTCTTGTTGGTAGATTGGGGATGCTCCTTTGAGGCTTTTATGTTTGAGAGTTCATCCACAGCTCCCGGGCGAGTCTGTAGGAGGTGTTGGACGTGCAAGTGTCTCCATGTTGGGGAAATGCTGGCGAGGAGGAAGATGAGATGGATTGAACGTCGTTGAGTCGGAAGGTTGCGCTAAACTGAGTTGGGTGTTGGTTGCGCCTTGAACATCAATCCCAAGACTTGCACCCTATGCGACATGGGAATCGAAATTAAATACGAAGTGCCATTCATATTCAAGCCTTGCTCTCAATTAATGCTGTTGCTGATTTTTCTTACTCGCAAATATACTAATCGTGGACTATCGCTGTCAAACTCGACTTAAAACATACCAAACGTCAACATAAACCAAGACAAAAAATCACGCGAGAAATTCAAGCACCAAATTTCTCATCCATTCCAAACTTAAAAACACGTCAATCAGCACACTCGAAAAGATCCAACATGCTCCTCTTTTACGAAGACGAACCAGATACATCTCCAGCTCCGCTCTCAACTCCATCCTCAACCCCAAATCCACCCCCCACGCCAACACCAACGCCAGCCCACCCAATATTCCCCCTCTCGCAATACACATCCTACGCATTCATCCCTTACCTCCCAACTCCATCCTCCCCAGCACCCTCCACAACAACTCCCACAAGCCCCTCCCCACCGCTCCTCCTAAAAAACACATCAACATGGACCTACGCCGGCCCCCTCCTCTCTTCAACCTCACCCCTACCCCCCTCCTTCCACACCTGGAGCGCGGTAACCTTCACGCAGCCCGGCCAACTACTCGACCGCCTC
Source organism: Pyrenochaeta sp. DS3sAY3a (assembly GCA_001644535.1). Lineage (NCBI taxonomy): Eukaryota > Fungi > Ascomycota > Dothideomycetes > Pleosporales > Cucurbitariaceae > Pyrenochaeta > Pyrenochaeta sp. DS3sAY3a. Next base: position 202,794 of record KV441668.1, on the reverse strand, counting down.
ACGCCATTCCTCGCGTTCCTGCGGGCCTTTCTGGACAGCGCGGGCGTGGATGCGTATTGGATTAGCGTGCGGGCGACGCGGAAGACGGCCGAGTACGATGTGCCGCGGTGGCATGTCGATGACAATTTCTTCGATGCGGGAGGGGCGAGTTCGATGTTTCGTCCCAGTCTCGCCGCGCGGGACGGATCAGAGGAGAAAGGACGCCGAGAAGATGGGGAGGAAGGGGCAGCAGTGGGAGGAGGAGGAGAACCGAGACAGAGGCGCTGGAAACTGGCTACCACGCTCCTTGGGCCCTCGACACTCTTTACAACGCACAATGGTCCTGCGCTCAACACGCTGCATACTGTCCGCGCTCGCGAACGTGCACGACTCGACCCACACACATGCACATCGCTGCGGTGTCTCGGCTGCGCAACCTATGCCGAACACACGCGCAGTGCACTCGCCTCCGCCCTCTCCGATGCGGAAATCTGCTCTCCGAATGCCAACGAAGTAGCTTTTTTCCGTATCGGGGACGACGAGGGCGCGGTGCATTCTGAACCGAAGTGTGGCACGGATCGGGTGTTTGTCAATGTTGTGCCTGGGACGCAGGAGGAGATGAGGGAGTTGGTGGGGAAGTGGGGGATGGGGTATCCGAGGGCGTGGTGTTTCGGCGTGCCGGTGGGTTTTGTAATGAGTGATGAGAAGGAGGGGTTTGAGGGGTGCAAAAGTGATGAGGAAGCGGGAGGTGAGGAGTCGCAGCATAAAGAGGAGGGTGGAGAAGAGAAGACAGAAGAGACGAGGAGCCATATGACGGCGAATATGGGAGAGGAGTATGGGTCATGGCTGGAAAAGAAAGGTATTCATTTCGCACAAGTTTTTGGCTAATTAGAAGGGACTGCAGGAGACTATGGAAAGACAGTGATCATGGTACATTAGCCTTGAACCGCGTATCTTGGGGAGCGTACCTCTACGAGAAAAATCGTATCGCCACAATGTTCGCGCCATTTTGTCTACCCCCGCGCCAAATACTATTCCGTCTGAATCACCTGCGTGCATCTCCTGTAACAATTCAAAGAGCCCAACTTTTGTCGCACGCAAAGCAATAAGCGTCCAGAAGGCACCGATGGAGTTCTAGCGAGTCCAGTCGAAGTAAAAGACTCAAAGCTTCTCCGCAACCTCAACAAACTCATCAAGATTCCTAACCGGTCGCACACCTGTGCTTACCTGCATACTCGCCTTCCAAGCGTGTACGTCTTTGATGAGCACAGGATGAGAAGCATCAACCACACTTTCCACATCTGCTGCGGAGTCTAGAGCTTGAGGCTCGGCCGACAATCCAGATTCAGCGACCCCCAGGGCAGCCTTTGCTTCGTCAAGGACCTTGTCTAAGACATCCTTGCCGAGCTTGAGGTCGTCGGTGAGATACAACGCGATGGCTTCGGTTATGTTGGCCAAGGACGAGGTGTTCTCGAGGCGTGACGCTAGAGCATCGTCCTTGGGAGTAATTTTGTGTTCCGTCAGGATGACCTGGAGAGCGGACAAAGCTGAAGTCTTTGTTTCTTCCACGGTGGCTTCTTTGGGCTTGGCCTGTGCCTGCAGATGGACTGAGATTTTGGCGCGCTGAGAGGATGAAACCGAGATGTAGTGACCATAAAATCCGACCATGTCCTTTTTAGTGATCTTCTCGATCGTCGTAGCGTCAACATCAGCTATACTAGATTAGCAACGGATTACAAAATTGTGTGAAGAACAACATACCCTGCAAGAAATCATAGGAATCACTGTAAATATGATTCCAAAATCTGTTGTCCTCGGACGACAGATTCTTCAGCTTAGCCAAGCGCTTGTTGATGATCGCCCTCTTGTGGCTCTCGAAGTCCGCCTCGCTCATTTCATTTAGAGTTTCCTCGAACATGTTGAGGAAATGCTCGATACGGCCTTCGAGATATCGGCAGTCCTTTTCGCTCTGGATAAGGATGCGGTATCCAGACCAGACATCATGGAAGGATTGACCGGAGAAGACGACATATCCTAATTGCTCAATCGTGCGAAGTTGGTTGAAGCAGGGTTCATCTGTCATCTGTCCCAGAAGCAAGAGCTTGGCTCGCAGCACACTATCGTAGCGATGTCCAACATACAAGCTATACTCAATACAGTGATTGACGTTTGCAGGGTCTTTCAGCTGCTTCTCATAGATGAAGTTGCTTCCAGATGGTAGAATCAAGTTTCGTCGGATCGGTATCTGGCTGGACGGAAGCTTCAATGGCTTGATAGTCCGCTCCACCAAGTCTGTAATCTTAAGCGCCTCCTCCTTGTATAAGTTTCCATGGGCAAGGACTTCAATTTGACATTGAGTTAGAATCTGAGGGAAGAACGATCGCACGTCCTGTGCCGTAACGTCTGACAGCTCCTCCAATAATTCCTCATTCATAAAGCTCTTCTCACTCTTGAACTGTCGAGAATACGTGCCCACCTGGTGGAAAGGCTGACCGTAATCCCAGTTGCGGAGTTGGCGCGTCAAACGATCATGAATGATTTTGAAACGGTCATCAAGAACCTCAAGATCTCGCACTTGAAGCAGCACCTTTTCGAGCAGAACATGTAGCTTATCGTTATAACCGCTTACGGTGATCGACAAGCCGCTGATGTGGTTGGAGAACTCGTAGCTCAAACCTGAGATATCCGCATCGTAAGAGTACTCGACCAATGCGTCGTTGACAAGCTCGCGGAAGAGTGTGCAGAGAAGAGTGACGCGTGCTGTAACATGAGTGACCGGTGTGCGGAAGTAAATGTGTACGTTCGCCTTGGGAACCCAGAACTGATCATCCTTCTTCCACCATATCCGCACATTTTCGTCGTGTCGAATCAGCTTTGGCTCCTTCGTAGGCTGCTCAACTTCTTTCTTCTCGACATCCAGATGACTAGGGATAAACTCGTTCTTGTGGGGGAAATGCAACTCTGCTGGCCGAGTCTTACTCTCAAATGCTTCTCGGAGTTCGGCGAGGAAATCTTCGGGGATCCTTTCGACCTTATGCTCTGTTCCGTACCACTTCTCCTTTCTGTCCCAACCTCCAGGGAAGTCTTGGCTGACAACGGTCAATCTAAAGTTATCGGGTCGTAGATAAGACATTGCTTCACTGAGGAGTTTGGCGTCAAACTTCTTGATGATGGCTGGGCCACTCAGCAGCATCTTGCGGTCATACGGCTTCTGCATGATTCCTGCCAGAGAACTTGCAGTTCGACTTGGGGGGCTCTTTTGCTTGAAGCGGAATTCCACCTCGCTGACTCGCATCAACTCATCCACTACCCACTCTTGCGGAGGCTGGTCCCTGATCAAGCCAATGTACTGGAAGACCAGCTTAGCCACCTCTTTGTAATTCTTCAGGCCCTCTTCTGTGAGCTTGACATTGATGCTGAAAACACCCGAGCCAGGGCAAAGCGTGGATCCTCCTGCACCTAGACCGTTTGCCCACCCTTTTGCCTTGATATGCGCAAGAATACTGCCTGGTCCCTCGTGACCGATCAAGTGACTGAGATATCTTGACGGATGAGACTCATAGAAAGCCTCCTCATCACGATAATTGAACTGCAGGTCCAATGACCTTGACTCTAGAACCGGCTTGGCGAAAGATTGCGTAAGGAGCTCGTTGGCCGTATAAACGGGTACATCCCATCGGTTTCGGGGAAGATCTTTGTTCGGTACCTTGGAAAAGATTTCCTCGACCCATTCCTCTAAAGTGTCCAAGCTCTCACGACCAAGTACAACCAGCTTCATCCTGTTGGCTGAGTAGTGCGTGGAGTGGAACTTGATGAATTCATCTCGGATCTTAACACCGCGTGCAAGGGGCTCATCATGAAGTGTTTTGAAATTGCCCGTCGAGAAGTGGTTATAAGGATGTTCAGGGTTTGCCAGGGACTTGCTCAGCTGGTGCAAGCGCCAGGTATCGTTCTGGAGGTTCTTCTTATTTTCCGAATCCACTGCCCTGAGCTCGCGATCTACGGTATCTTCGAGGAACAGCGGGCTGATGAAGAATTGGCCAAAGCGATCCAGTCCACCCCACAGAGGAGACTCGTCTTTGGACCCTGGCAGGTTGACCTGGGAGGCATTTGGTGTAGCAGTTGTGCTGTTTGCTGGTGTAGCGGCCGGATAGGAGAGCTCGAAGTAGTAGTTTGTAGAAGTAGCTGCAGTGAAGGCGTTTGAGTATCCTCCGTGGCCGGTGAGATACTTGTTGTATGCATTCTCCTCTGGGTATTTTTCGGTGCCCATGAACAAGAGATGCTCTACCGCATGGGCAATGCCAGGCATATCAGGCGCATCGCTGAAGCTGCCCACATTGACGTCCAACGCTGCGCTCGCCTTGTCTGTGCCAGCCTCGTGTATCAGCAGGACCTCGAGCTGATTCTGCAGGGTGATGATGCGGTATGAGCGGTCGTCGAGCTGTGGTCTCTCGAGGTCTTCAATCCTCTGCCGCGAGCCAACGCTCCTTCCCAACTCTTCCACCATATTGACTGAGTGTGCCTTCCTAATTTGCGTGCAGGGTAGGTATGGGCGAGGCGTGAGGGGCACTGAGGACAGGCTATATAGTCGGCGGGTTCGGGACGGGCTAGTGGCGGCAACGGTGCACGCTGAGCAGAGAGATGACACGGCTCTGGGGCTGACTGGAGCGAACGGCCAGGCAACAGGTGGAGTCGCAAGTCGTGTTTGGCGCGGCGACACGAGCGACAGATTCCCCAGATACTGTCGTGCGCGGCGGACAGCACGCATCCACGAGCCTGCACAGCGGAGCCCACACGGCGGTGACAGCGAAGTCGCTGCTGGCCTGGTGTATCTGCACGCACCGCAGAGGGCCCTCCAATCAATCGCGCGTGATGAAGGTCTTGACAGCGCGCAAAGGGCGGTGAGACAAGGCTGGGGGTCTGTGGCGGAGACAAGGGAGAGCAGGAGAGCTTGAGCGTGAGGCTCCAAACAATGCGCGTTCCTATCTCGAATTGCGCTCCCTCCCTGGCTCGACGTACATAGGTAGCACGACGACCCCGCGGCCTCGGCACAAGGGTCCGGGCCATCACTCTCCAGGTGCCAGCCTGCCACTTCGCCCACAACCGCCGCCTGTGGGCCGTCTGTCTCTCGTCTATTCTCGCCTATCGCCCATCATGGTGCCCAAGGCGTTCCAGGCCGGCTATCCAGACACCACGGGCTTCCGCAACGTCGTCAAGGCGACCATCTACATCACCAAGAAGCAGGGCATGTCCGACCATGACTTTGTCGAGTACTACAACAACAAACACGCCCAGGCCGCCGTTCCCATACTCCAGCGCCATGGCATCATCAGCTACAGCCTTGTAATCCTTCCGCTTCGCTAGTCTGCCCTGCACTGTGCCCGTGCCATGTCACTACTGTAGTAGTCATCACCTACCTGTTGTGTATACTGACCTCACAACAGACGTACCACCTTGAGCGGGACAGGAAGATGGTCCAGGACATTATGCATGGCAAGGCCCAGTTGATGGAATATGACGCCATCTGCACCTTTGTCTTCCCAGACTATCTGGCTCTAGCAAAGTTCCTCTATGACAAAGATGGCGCCGACCTGAATGGTGACCATCACAACTTCATGGACGACTCTCACATGAAAATGATGGTGGGAGACGAGTACATGCTCATTGAAAATGGGGAAAAAGTGGGATGACTGTCGTCGTCATCCAATGGAGGATATACTCTCCGGGGTATCGTTGAAACATATAACTATACACAAGTGCATGTTGAGCAGCACCGAGACGAGCATGTCGCAGCCTTGCCTACCATTGGCCTCTGCCCCTGCCTCGGCCAGCAGATCCTCGCGGTGCTGAACGTTTGGGACAGCTGCGACTCAAGTGGCCGATTTGTCCACAGTTGAAACACTCTGCATTGCTCACACTGCGCCCTGCCGGTCGATATCCTCCAGAGATAGACTCCAGTCCGCCAAGATCCATATCCTCGTCTTGTGCTTTTGGTTTCCTTTGTGGGGTATCAGTCTCGACTTTGGTCTGCGCTTTGCGAGCTTCGCGTCTTGCTGCAGCCATTTCGCGCTTGGTCTCACGAATGAGTGCGTCGGCGGGATCATCCGAATCGTACTCCCCAGAGGAGGAACTGGTTTCGCCGTCTGAATCTTCGGTATTCACGAAGGTGGTAGGTTTCTGTGCTTCGTCAGTACGGAGTCCATTCGCCCTTGCCAGTATGCTCACCTCTGCCTTCTTCAGGCCGCCGCCAAACTGCATTCGTATAGGCTTTGTTTCCTCATCCTCGTCCTCGGAATCGTCTCCATCGAGCTCTGCATACCCTGCTTGTCTGACCACCATTGAATCCTGGCGCTTGCCATCGAGCGGGTCTGTGAAGCTCAGAACCCATTTAGTCTCATCTCCATGTTGCGCAGCCTTCTCTGATGCTTCCTGTTGTCTCTTCTGCTCGGCTACTACCGCTGACTGTAGAATCTCGTGGTCGGGTGTACCAGGCGTGGAGCCGCCATTTGAAAGACGAACGCGCTTAGACGGCGGACCATTGGGAGTGGAGGGTGACGAAGCTACTGATCTTGCCGCAGAGCGTTGCATGAACTGTATTGCAGTCAGTATAATTTCCGTGAATTAAAGGATGCGACGCACCTTCATCGTCATGAGACGACTCGACATGGACTTGGGAGTGTTTGAAGCCATGATGGCTGTCTTTTCTTTCCGCAAGCCGGGTTGGGAGAGGATAGCAGGAGCTTCACTCTGAGAACCTGGCATCGTGAACTTTTGGTGCACGGGCTGTGCGCTAGTTTAGCCTCGCCTTATCGATGACCCGGCGGCCGCCAGGTGAGGCTGGGCGACCTGGTCACCTCAAGCTCTCAAGCTCCCCGGATTGATCGCTAGTCATGATCAGAGTCCCACGCTCGAAAATTGCCATCTTCTAATTCTTCCCCATTCTTCACGTTCACAAATAGTTTGCGATGCCGAATTAGCAGTGGTTCAATCTGGATTTAGAGCGCCTACTTCGACACCGGTATGTAGCTATTAACAGCAGCTACAAAGGGATGGTTCGCACTTCAAGCTGTAACACAGCTACTCTCTCACCTGCACGCGCATTTCGAAGATCATTCCAACGTCTAATCACCCGGTTGCCAATTGCGCAGTAAGCTGATTTGCCCGATTCTCCCTCGCCTCGAACCATTCCGGACTGATTCCAAATCAATGACAAAACACCATGAACACCACGTAACCAAGCCCTTCCCTGAAATTTCCACATCAGCAATATCAATCTAGGAGAAGATTGGAGAATCAAGAAACCCCATCATGAACGTTCATTCATCGTAAGCAACCTTGAGAGAGAGACCGCTCGCCAGCGAGGTTCCGGGGTTCCGCAAGGGTAGACGTCATTGAATTGATATCGTCATCAAGGGAGAGGTAGTCGGTGGAAACGCTGACGAAAGTACTCTATGATTTTGATTCTTCTGACGATATGCGTGCTATTCTTCAAACGGACTTGGGAGGCTTCTTGGATGTAGTCGCCTTTGAAAAGAGATCCAGTTTCAGTTGCTGGTAGGCTTTGATTGCTGCCTCTCGAGACAATGCTCTTGATTCGGAATCTTCAGTTGGACAAGAACTCCGTTCAGGCAAAGAATATGTCCATGATGCTATCGTGGAAGCCCGACCTGGCGATAAAAAAGGATGTGTGGGTTGGTGTGACTGAATTGTGGTCATTATATTTGAGGAAGAGACAGACGATTCCTGAGAAACTGTTGAGTGTGAAGGTCGAGATACCATGATAAAGGGAACGACCACGGGCCCTTGAGCGAGATATAGTGCACGCATGGTAGATTTATGAAAGCGGCAAACAAACTAGATATACGGGCGAGGCAAATCTGCGACGCCAGCATCTGCAACCTTCATGTCCCGCCGCCACGGAATGATACATCCACGATCACCCCGATGCACAATGCTCACAAAATCACGATAAAGCAATCAGCAAAATTACTCACAAAAGGAAAGACTCAACATTGCACGCGTGGAAACTGGTGGGAACAGCAAGGGCAAAACATCGGGTGTGTGAGACTTGCCCAATCGCAAAAGGACAATGGTACCTAGGCGGCGTCTGGCCTGAATTCGCAAGAAACGAGACCCACAAGGTCCAGCATGATACAAGCTTGACAAATCGCAGGGCGTCGTTCGCGCCCAGGCTGCTCGTCTGCGACTACGGGAATGCTAGGTGTGGAGTATTCCAAATACACACGCAGCCAGCCGTATCACACACTAACGACCTCGGGACCCCTGTCCAACAGCACAACAACAATATCTCGGAAATTGAGCGCCAGCAACCCGTGTCCATGCCAGTATCGCGTATACTTGGACAGTAGGGTACTTTTCTACCCGGAATTCAGCCAAAATCAGGCTTTGGTACGTCCTCACCGGTTCCACCTGCAGCATATGTAGGCAGCGGCTCGGCTGCACTTCCAGGCCACTGGGAAACCATCGCCCGGGTCAACAGATGCATATGTTCATATACTTGAAATTGCAGTCAGCACTTAATCTCTGATCATGACATAGCTGAATAGCTCGGATAGCGGATGAAAGTATTGTTGTCGTGGATCTTCCTTCGCCATATCTGCTCCAACCTCGAGATTCCCTTGGCATAACCAATAGTGTATGTTCTCGATCCTCTTGTGGCTCTCTAGTATCTCTTCTTAAGTACACATGCAAGGCGCCTGGGCATCTTCTGCAGTATACGTGTTGATATCTCGTTCGGCTCTTCGTCAAGCCAACTCGCTTGGATCAGCCGCTTGAGAAAGAAGACTTGCCCCATCAGGCCGCCAGACTCGACATCGTGACAAATAATTAAATCATCCAAGACATGTACGAGAGCGGGTTCGCCGAGGGCGTTTGGGCAGGTCACACCGCTTGCAGGATGGGCGTGGAGTACGCAGGATCATAGCTTCAGTCGGGATCGAGTGGCTAACATCACCAAAAGAATGTAGGTGTTGCATGGCATGTGATATCGTCGGTCCGATGTTGGGATTGAGTACCTGTTTGAATAGGTTGGAGGTGCAGCGTTTAGCAATAATGTCCAAGTGACATGTAGATGACGCCTTCACAGGCCAACACTGTCCATCCAATGGTAGTGACCACCAAAGCTACTACCAATCAATCGCAAAACACGACCAGATGATTTCAGAAACATGAAATACTAAGAAAGGAAATCCCTTGGTAAGATATCGCGATATCGCGATCCAGCCTGCCTCTACCGCCCACGGGAGCACACAAGTCTCTCTCTGGCCTGAGGTTCTTTATGCCCTGCCGATCCCGAACAGTTTGGTGAAAGCAATGACGCACAGGTTCGGAGGAGATGTACTCCGGGTAGTTGAAAGTGTTCAAGCAGCATCGTGACATGGCATTGGTCTTCGCGCTCAACGGCGTGCGGGAGACGGGTTCGGACAAAAACGGTCCATACCTACCCAACAACGTGACTCCTTGTTTCTTTCAGGTATGTAGTAGAAAGTCGTTAATCTGTCTACTACTAGCATTTTCAAACTACCCACCATCCAAAACTTTCTCGACCTGTGTTCATATCAATCACCTTCTCACCACCACCACCATCATCCTCACCCGCGACATCATGCTCAAGCACGCACACCAAGCGAGCAGAGCAAAGCATCCCACCGAGACTCCACATCAACGTCGTCTCAGCAACCTCGAATGTTGAGTCCCCAGACCGCGAGTGCAGCCCCGCGAACATGTCATGACCCCACCGCCGAACCATAGTTCAGCACGCTACGCTCACGCCCATAAGTAAGACGACACCGAGGCGTCGGGACACAGCGACCACGCCTTCGGGGTGTATGCTTGGCACAAGGTTGTGCATTTGCCATTTTGAGCGGGTTAAGACTTGCAGGAGGGCGATTCATTGTTTACGAGATAGAAACAGTGGACGGGGACCCAAGCTCAACTCCTGTGTTGTTGAGGACATAGACTAGACGTGACGGACTGTCCGGATACACGACATCACTTCTACCACGGCACATGGCAGCCCGGGATTCTAGAAGAGCGGGGATCCAGCACGTTGACCAGACGAGCGGGACGGGTACCTCCACTGGAAGAGGAGCGAAGGGTTTGTTTGTTCTTGGTTGATGTGATTGATACTCGCGTTTGCCCTTTGTTTGCATTTGCGTTTGCATTTCCATCTCTCGTGGCATTCTCATAATCACAATTAACACTTTAGCACGAGCTCTACATCAATATTTCCCGCGCTGAGTACGTGTCGTGTTTTGTTGCTGGAAGCTCGCCATGCACTCTCACTCGCCGAGCTGGTTCGTGCTCTCCTCCTCTGCAACAGCGAACATCGGGCTCGACGCACTCGTCTCATCTGCCATATTCACTGCGGTGGCGATGATAATGGTAGGGTTGCGATGGGGCAGTAGAATGTGTTCGCCGAAAGGGACTGTCGGTGTTGAGGATTATTTTGTCACTGTGGCACTGGTATGCACTCTGATCATGGGTTTGTAATGGCGTTGGACTGGCTGACTGGGATAGGTGTTTTCCATTGGATTTACGGCTGCGATTGGCGGAGGTAGATCTCATCCATGCATTGATGAGTGAAGGGGTACTGACAAACATCAGAATTCGGACTCGATGGCGGGCGGATAGAAACGGACCAAGCTGAGGTTCAGTTGTCGTCTCTTTCCACTATGTTGAAGGTACTTTCATCTCATCGAGTATGCAGAAGAAGTGTACTGATGCCCCTCAGCTGGTCTTCGCACAATCCATCTTCTACCATCTCTCCATCAACCTCGTCAAAGCCTCCTTTATACTCCAATTCACGCGCCTCTTCTCCGTAATCACCCCAGTTGTGTATTCGTGCCACATCCTCCTTGTGCTTATATTCGGAGCCGCTTGCTGGGGCGTATTCGGCGTCATCTTTCTGTGCAACCCTGTTCAGAGATATTGGGAGTTCATGGTCCCTGGGACATGTTTGAATGCAGAGAATCATTTTTATTCGACAAGTATAATTGGTATTGTCCTTGATTGGGCGATTTGGATCCTGCCTATCCCGGTGTTGGGTGGGCTGAGATTGCCCCGGCGCCAGAAAATTGGACTAATGGGTGTCTTTGGGCTTGGTGGATTGTAGGTCATCTCTAGAAGACATGTTTGTTAGGTTCATGCTAACAGTGGCAGTGTCTGTGTTGTCAGTATTCTGCGTTTGGTGCTTGTCCATGACGCAGCACATCACAACCAAGTTACTAGTATGTCCGGTCCGCCCCTTGAAATGGCGAATATGCTAATTTGAAGAAGGGTCTGGCACTTTTGCTTTGATCTTTTCGACGATTGAGATTAATGTGGCCATCATCTGCGCCTCGTTACTGGTCATGAAACCGCTTTTAACTCGGTTCATCCCAGCCCTCGTCGCGGAAGAACCCATGTCTGCCAGCGAAGATCGACGGATCTGGAGAGCGTTGACGGGGTTGAGTTTACTTGAACAAATTACAGAAGACGAGGAGAAGGAAGAACATGATAGAAGAAGAGATACCGGGATTGGAATGGGGAGAAATTCTATGAGAGATTTTGTGCCTAGCGATGGAGTCTGATTGGAGCGAGATATGACGTATCGCCAAAGCTGCTTGAAATGGACGAGTAGAGACTCGAGCAACTAGATAAGGTCGTATTTAAGACTAGAAAGGTTAAAATTTACTCATCACTAGAAGGTGTCTGATCTTGTCGACATTTAGTAGACTGAGACATGACATGGATGGCACGATGGCAGGCAGATGATGGCACTCAGGAGCTTGGACGCACGAACCCCACCAGCTAGCGCAGTGGAGCTTAGCTTGGACAAGTTGACCTACCTCAACCTGCACCGTCGCTCTTTGAATGCATGTCGGCCTGCGACCTCGATTGAGAACCCGTCCATCGCTTCTCGACCTCGTCCATAAGAAGAACATTGACCACATCTCGATCGCCGTAGACCGTATTCCCCACCTCGAGGACGACGTCGACCCACCCAGCGTCCCGCTGCCGTCGAGCCCGCTGCTATCACCGCGCAGTGAGGTCACCAATCCCCTGCCGCCGCCCATTATCATTGTCCAAGATCACAGCGAAGAGCCTGCAAAGGAACCTCCAGTAGCAAAAATGCCTCCTGTAAGCTTCATGTCGGATATGAGGCGCTGAAGAGACTCTAGGCAGCTAACAACGGACCTGCAGAAGCAACAGAAGAAGCAGGAAGCGAAGCCTGCGCAACAGCAGCAAGATGCTGAAGAGCATGGTACGTACTGCGCTCTCATGAGAGGTCATTGAACGCGTGTGCTAATCCCTTCCAGGTGCCGTATACTCCATCTCCGGGTTGGTTGCGCCATTGCCATAACGAGTAGATGTACTAACAGTCGTAGTCCCGTCATCGTGGCCGAGGATATGATCGGTTGTGCTATGTACGAACTTGTACGTTTATTTTGAAGCTATAAAAGCGCTCGAATTAGGTACTGACGGCTTCAGGTCCGTGTCGGCCACGACAACCTCGTCGGTGAGGTCATTCGAATCGACGGCGATAAGGCTACTATCCAGGTCTACGAGGAGACTGGTACGTCTGAATACAAAACAGAGATGAATGCGCTGACATAAGTAGCTGGTCTAACTGTCGGCGACCCCGTCTTCAGATCTGGGCAGCCTCTATCCGTCGAGCTTGGCCCAGGTCTGATGGAGACTATCTATGACGGTATCCAGCGACCTCTCAAGGGTATTGCCGACCACGCCAACAGCATCTACATTCCCCGTGGTATCAACTTGCCCGCACTCGACCGCAAGAAGAAATGGGACTTCACACCTGGCAAGCTCAAGGTCGGCGACCACATCACTGGAGGCGACGTCTTTGGCACCGTCTTCGAGAACAGTCTTCTCAGCGAACACAAGATCCTCCTTCCACCGCGTGCCAAAGGTACCATTACTCGCATTTCCGACAAGGGTAGCTACACCGTGGATGAGAAGATTCTGGAGCTTGACTTCAACGGCACCAAGACCGAGTTCAGCATGGTGCACAGGTGGCCTGTACGAGTGCCTCGTCCATCCAACGAGAAGCTCTCGTCCGACCAGCCCCTTATCGTCGGTCAGCGTGTCCTAGATTCTCTGTTCCCCAGTGTACAGGGTGGTACCGTCTGCATTCCTGGTGCCTTTGGTTGTGGCAAGACGGTCATTTCCCAGTCGCTCTCCAAGTTCTCCAACAGCGACATCATCGTTTACGTCGGTAAGTGTCTACCCCTTTGTTTCCTTGGCTTTCTGCTGACTTTTGCTGAGGCTGTGGCGAACGAGGAAATGAGATGGCAGAAGTTCTGATGGACTTCCCGGAGGTATGTTCGAGTTCCCGTATCATCTGGTGGCTGTCACGAGGCCGTCACTGCAAAACGCTGGCCACTCGACTCTCAGGAAGTACACGCTAACGATACTCAGCTCACCATCGACGTCAACGGCAAAAAGGAACCCATCATGAAGCGCACCACGCTCATCGCCAACACCTCCAACATGCCAGTCGCTGCACGTGAAGCCTCAATTTACACGGGAATAACGGTCGCTGAATATTTTCGGGACCAGGGTAAGGACGTGGCGATGATGGCGGACTCGTCGTCTCGCTGGGCAGAGGCGCTTCGTGAGATTTCTGGTCGTCTTGGAGAGATGCCTGCGGACCAGGGTTTCCCCGCCTACCTTGGTGCTAAGCTGGCGTCTTTCTACGAGCGTGCCGGTCGCGTGCAGGCTTTGGGTAGCCCCGAGCGCTATGGCAGTGTTTCCATTGTCGGCGCCGTCAGTCCTCCTGGAGGCGATTTCTCGGATCCCGTTACTACCAGTACCCTCAACATCGTGCAGGTCTTCTGGGGTCTAGACAAGAAACTCGCGCAAAGGAAGCATTTCCCGTCAGTCAACACGTCCATCAGTTACAGCAAGTACACGACACCGCTCGACAAGTATTACGCCAAGCACAACCCCGATTTCCCTCGCCTACGCGATCGCATCAAGGAGTTGCTCACTACGTCGGATGACCTCGACCAGGTCGTGCAGCTTGTCGGTAAATCTGCCCTCGGAGATTCCGATAAGATTACTCTTGATGTAGCCACACTGCTCAAGGAGGACTTTTTGCAGCAGAACGGCTACTCGGACTACGATCAGTTCTGCCCGCTCTGGAAGACTGAGTGGATGATGAAGAACATGATGGCATTCCACGATGAGGCACAGAAGGCTGTTTCACAAGGTCACAGTTGGCCCAAGATCCGTGATTCGACTGCAGAGATCCAATCCCAGCTCCGCTCAATGAAGTTTGAGGTGCCTGGCGATGGCGAAGAGAAGATCACCAAGAAGGTATGTGGCGCCAAACGCCCCGTTTACTTGAAAGAAATACTGACTCTTCACAGTACGAGGAACTATTGCAGAAGATGACGGAGAAGTTCGCGGCGGTTGTCGATGAGTAAGACTATGGATGGGTATGCACTGTCAATGTGAAAGGCACAATTTCTCCGGGTTGCCTCTGTAGCGTGTTCATGTCGTAGATTTTCTAGGTTGTGCAATGTACAAAGGTCCAAATACTGATGCCTGGATCCGATGACGACGCTGGTTTCGCGTCGTGTGACCGCAGTTCTGTCAAATGCTATATCACGCGGCTCTGCGCTTGCGAGAAGAAGAATTTCGAGTATATAGCAGACGTGGGGAGCGGCAACGACATCATTTCTTCATCATAGCAGCTTGTTTGTGGAGCGTCCTCCAAGACGTGGGTAACTGGATCCGGCCGCTTCACCGCATAAAGTGGCTGAGCGAAGTGTGGCGTCGCAAGCTTGGACTCTGCAACAACGCATCTGCAGCAGCTACGCAACGCCCAACAACCCCAGTTCATGCACTGCATTTGCCTCCAACGACCTAGAGAACGCCTATAGCCGCATAATCTCGCACAAGCGCACACCCTCGACCTACTTCGACCCTCCACTTCTGCCGCGCCTGTCATGGCGACCAACCCGAATGCGTACGGCCATGTTCCAAGATAGCCCCTCGCACAGCAGCCAGCTAACGAGTCTCCAGGATCAACGTGAACGACCCGGGCCTGATTACCCTCGTGAACAAACTTCAGGATGTCTTTACAACTGTAGGAGTATGTGACAGACCATCCCTTCGCTCCAGACAGCCCCGCTGCTCGAGTTTGAGTTGGAAAGTGTACTGATGCCTGCGCCAGGTCCAAAACCCCATAGATTTGCCGCAAATCGCCGTCGTGGGTTCGCAGTCTAGTGGAAAGAGTTCAGTGCTGGAGAATATTGTTGGTCGAGACTTGTAGGCCCGAGTCCTCCATGTTGGCATTCCCAGCTCTCTGCTAACACCTGTCACTCAGCTTGCCTCGCGGAACCGGTATTGTCACGCGAAGACCGCTTATCCTCCAGCTCATTAATCGCGCTCCTCAATCGCAAACCAACGGAGTAAGCGAGGAGGCGAAGTCCTCGGACACCCAGAACAACGCCGACGAGTGGGGAGAGTTTCTACACATTCCTGGCCAGAAATTCCACGACTTTAATAAGATAAGAGAAGAGATTGTGCGCGAGACAGAGTCAAAGACTGGTCGCAATGCTGGTATCTCGCCTGCGCCAATCAACCTGCGGATATACTCGCCCAATGTCCTGACTCTGACGCTGGTCGATTTGCCAGGTCTGACCAAGGTGCCAGTTGGAGATCAGCCAAGGGATATCGAGCGACAGATCCGAGAGATGGTGCTCAAGCAGATCAGCAAATCGAATGCTATCATCCTTGCCGTTACCGCTGCGAATACCGATTTGGCCAACTCGGATGGTCTCAAGCTGGCACGAGAGGTCGACCCAGAGGGACAACGGACAATCGGTGTGTTGACCAAGGTCGATTTGATGGACGATGGCACCGATGTCGTTGATATTCTTGCCGGCCGAATCATTCCTCTCCGACTAGGCTATGTCCCAGTCGTCAACAGAGGACAGAGGGATATTGAGAACAAAAAGGCCATCTCATATGCGCTTGAGCACGAGAGACAATTCTTCGAGAACCACAAGGCATACCGTAACAAGGCCGCCTACTGCGGTACCCCCTATCTGGCCCGCAAGCTGAACTTGGTAAGTTTTCTGTCAGTCATATGAGAGAGCACAGAGTTGACAATCTTAGATTCTCATGATGCACATCAAACAAACCCTCCCCGATATCAAGGCTCGCATTGCATCCTCCCTTCAGAAGTACCAGGCAGAAGTTGCTTCACTTGGAAATTCAACCTTCGGAAACAGCTCGAACATTGTCTTGAACATGATTACTGAATTCACGAACGAATACAAAGGTGTCTTGGAGGGCAACAACCAGGAACTATCTGCGATCGAGCTGTCTGGTGGCGCTCGTATTTCGTTTGTCTACCACGAGTTGTACTCGAATGGTGTCAAGGCTGTAGACCCATTCGACCAGGTCAAGGATGTTGACATTCGAACTGTGCTTTACAACTCGTCTGGATCTTCACCTGCGCTGTTTGTTGGAACCACGGCTTTTGAGCTCATTGTCAAGCAACAAATCAAGCGACTGGAAGACCCGAGCATCAAGTGTGTAAGCTTGGTGTACGATGAGTTGATTCGAATTCTTGGTCAGCTTCTGAACAAGAACTCGTTCAAGAGATATCCAGCCCTGAAGGAGAAGCTCCATGCCGTGGTTGTTCAATTCTTCAAGCAGGCCATGGATCCAACCAACAAGCTTGTAAAGGATCTCGTTGCCATGGAAGCATGCTACATCAACACTGGACATCCGGATTTCATCAATGGCTCCCGAGCGATGGCTATTGTACATGAGCGACACAACGCCAGCAAGCCTCAGCAGGTTGACCCTAAGACGGGCAAGCCTCTACCACCGTCTGTACCGCCGCGATCTATCTCACCATCACTCGATCCTAACGAAGGTGGCGGTTTCTTTGGCTCTTTCTTTGCTAGCAAGAACAAGAAGAAGATGGCGGCTATGGAGCCTCCCCCACCAACTCTCAAGGCCTCTGGTACGCTCTCTGAGAAGGAGGCGCAAGAGGTGGAAGTCATTAGTATGTTTCTCTATCGCTTTTGATGAATTTCAGCTAACATGATCATAGAACTGCTCATCACCTCGTACTTCAACATCGTCCGTCGAACAATGATTGACATGGTTCCTAAAGCCATCATGTTGAATCTCGTATCATGGACAAAGGAGAACATGCAGGGAGAGCTACTCACCAACATGTACAAGACGGATGAGCTTGATGAGCTGCTGAAGGAGAGCGAGTACACGGTGCGGAGGCGGAAGGACTGCTTGCAGATGGTGGAGAGTTTGTCCAAGGCGCAGGAGATTGTCAACCAGGTGCAGTAATTGACGAAGACACAGGTGGTGCAGCACGTAGACGTCTGATTGGGGCTTTTCGATGGGCATAAACTGTAGGGTGTTTGGGCTTGCTAGATTTCCGTCCAGCACTTTGTTCATAGCTACTGTCGGGTGTGAGAGGTGGATGCATTGCTTAATTACCCTATGAAACCATACTCTAGCGCTCTTTTTTCAAGCTGAATGTCTTCTGTTATATCTGATTCAGAATTCGAGATGCCATTCCGAATGCCGACACCTGAGAGTTGTTCGAGGCAACGCACGGACCACCTGACATGGTCGAAAAGTCTCGAGATGGTAGAACCACACTCGTTCTCGACACACCACGGCAGCCATGCTGCTCCCACGGATATTTGCACCCGTACGCGCATCACTAGCAACACCGTCCGCATTCATCGCACCCTCTACCCGCGTCCTCGATGCCCTCCGTGCAGCCAATGGCTCAGCAACCCACATTCCCACGCTCTCCTTCGTCCGACACTCCGCACATCAGGCTCAAGGACGAGCCAACGGTGCCAAAGACGGGCCGGGAAAACGTCTAGGAGCGAAGAAAAGCGGAGGTTAGATTGCCTACAGTCATTATGACGATATCAGAAGTTAATAGCCACCACAGGTGAATATGTTATTCCAGGAAACATCATCTTCCGCCAACGCGGGACAGCGTGGTTCCCCGGTGAGAACTGCAAATTCGGACGAGATCACTGCATCTTCGCCACGGAATCAGGATACGTGCGATATTACCGCGATCCCAAATTGCACCCCAAGCGACAATACATTGGTGTTGCGTTGGAGAAGGACCACGTGCTGCCATATCCGCTGCATGCAGCGCGCAGACGGAGACTGAACATGGTCGCTGTCCAATCTGAAGAGGCCGTCGTTGCTGAGGTAGCGGATCAAGTCTTGGTCGCTTCCTCTTCGTCTCTACCAGTCTCGACTTCTCCCTCTGCGGCAACCAGCCCGCGCGACACAACCCGCAAATCCCTCGGCCTGACCCGCGGCAAAGGCTATGCGTACCGCGAGGCGAATTGGCAGATTGGACGGGCAGCTGAGACGGCCAACGTACAGGTTAAGAAGTTTGTGCCGGGAGATCGATGGACGGCGTGGCGCAAGAGGGACGCGAGGAAGCAGGCGAGTGCGGAGAGGAAGAGGCTGAGGGATGCGGGTAAGAAGACGGCGAAGCCTAAGGCCAGGAAGGCGAGGGTTGTGTAAATCTGCGTGTGGGTGAATTGGAAGGGAAGAGGGGGTTTGTATAGATATGTGTAAGGCAATGCATTGCTATGGATTGAAATGTGTGAATATACGCTGAGAGGAAATGATGAAATGTAGAAGAATAGAAGGATGGTCGAGCCAAAGACAGCAAAACAATCTCTTTAACACTTTAAGACTCTAGAGTTTTCCCTGACAACAAGCTAATCTACACAACAAACAAAATAGCTATCAATATGATTTAAATCCTACAACTTAGCCACATCCTGCAATACCAAACCTCCCTTCTCCTCAGCATACTGCCTACCCTCTTTCCACCCCAGCCACACCCCCAATGTCTCTTTTCCGCCGTCCCCAGGCTTCAAGCCCTTCTCCTCCCACCCGCTCCCCACAACACCAATCCCCTGTCCCACAGCCGCACTCCTCCCATCCTCGCCCTCGGCAATCGCATAACCAGGCGTGCTCTTCAGCGTAACCGCAGGCCGCTGGTCGAAGCCGCTCTTCTCGAGCTCAGATTGCGTAAAGACGGGCGTGCAGCAGGCGTCTGTGCCGTCGAAGATTTGTTCCCACTCTGCGCGGGTTTTGCTGAGGAAGGTACTTGTGAAGAGGCGTTTTAGCGCTGGGTAGGAGGATTTATCGTCGCGCGAGGGGATAGACTTGGGATCTAGTTTGAGGCCGTGGAGAAGGGCAGCGTAGAACTGGGGTTCTATTGCGCCGCTGGAGAAAAAGGGGGAGATGTTAGTCTTGTGGTCCAAGTCGAACAGAAACGAAATGCCAGGGAGGACAAAACTTACACAGCCATAAACTTCCCGTCCTTGGTCTCATACGTATCGTAAAACGGCGCCCCGCCATCCAGCATATTCGTCCCCCGCTCCCCACTCCACACCTCCGTCTTCATGCCCAGCCGCGGCATGCTCGCCAAAATCGCACTCCCATCCACCATATTCGCCTCCACCACCTGCCCAAACCCGTTCTTCTCGCGCGCCAGCAGCGCCAGCAGTATCCCGAGGAAACACATTGCGCCGCCCCCCGCAAAGTCGCCGACCACGTTGCCCGGCGGGTACGGCCGCTCGCCCTTACGTCCAAACAGCGACAGCACGCCCGACACTGCTATGTAGTTTATATCGTGGCCCGCCATGAGGGCGTACTTGCCGTCGCGGCGAAACCCCGTCATGCGCGCGACGATGAGCCGCGGGTTGAGCTTGAGCAGCACGGCTTCGGGGCCCAGACCCGCTTTTTCGAGCACGCCAGGGCGGAACGGGTCGATGACGACGTCGACTTTGGCGATGATTTTCTTGATGAGCGCGAGCCCCGCGGGCGTCTTCATGTTGACGCATATCGAGGTTTTGCGGCGCGTGAGTTGGTCTGAGGGTGGGGGCGCGGCGGCGCGGTCAAGGCGTAGGACGGTCGCGCCGTAGTCTGCTAGGAGGAGGCCTGCGAAGGGTCCTGGGGTTGTTAGAGATGATTGAATTCCTTACGTATCCTGGATGGTGAGAACATACCTGGAGCCAGGCCGCCGAATTCCAGCACGCGCAGACCCGCGAGCGGTGGTGGTTGATGGGCCGTCATGCTGTGAATGTTTATGTGTATGAAGTAACCAACTCTAACTCCAATTGCAGTGGAATCACTTGGGACGGAAGAAAGCAGCAGCGCAAGCCAGGGGCAGCGCGGTATTGTACATGGCCGTGGTCGACGTCGACATTGGAGGTTGGCTGGGAGCGCCGGCTAAGGACTCCCGCGGGGAAACTGGCGGTTGATGCCGAGGTGTTGTGGAGAATAGCTCGGGCAAGCTGGGGTAATGAGGCGAGGGGGGAATGTGATTGAGTCGGCTATTGCGATGCCCCCTGTCGCTTCACCCTACTGCGTGGAATCTAGAGACGATGTTTTTGGGGAAGAAGGGTCGTGAACGATTGTGATTTTGGTTTTGGTAGGGAGACGAATAAGCAAAGATCGCGGATTTCTAGCTCTCTCAATAACACGGTTTGGCGGGCAGCAGAGAAAGCTTGAATCTTGATAGACGAGGGGACATAAGCTTCTTTAATACTTGATATGTCTTGTTGTGAGAACCTTTGGTTTGATTTAATATAGCATCTCTCCTTTTAGGGATAGATTCTACGAAATGGAATTTTGAGACAATTTGTTTAAGCAGATTGAAGAAAGGCTAGACAACAATTTATTACGGGAAGAAATACAAGAGACTAAAAGACCATAAGACGATAAAAAAAAAAGACTGCTTCTACAGGTTCAGAAATCAAAGTATCAAATAAGCAGTCCCAAAGGCTGGAGAAAGCTACTCACTCACTTCCGACATCTCTGGTGCGGAATTACCGTTAACCTTACTGCCCGAAACCTTGAACATCTTCCGACAACCCCATGCTCCTCAACCTCTTTGTATGAGGCAGGATCTCTCTTTTGATACCACTCTTGGAGGATCCTGCTTGCCTTCGAGGGCTTTCTTCTATGGCCCTAGGTCTCTTGCTGCTAGCCCCTGCTTGAGTGACAGCACCTGCTTGGCTGACGGTATCTGCTTCAATGGTAGGACTTGCTTCATTGGTAGGACTTGCTCGGGCGACCAGCTCCCTCGAGGTATTGCAAGATTTCTCCTCCAGCAATTTTACCTTCTGCTTTTCTGAAGCCAAAGCCTTCTTGAGCTCCTGGCACTCTTCCAGAAGTGAAGTTCTACTCTCCATTAATTTCTGGACCATCGACCAGTTCTCCTCCCTCGTCTCATCTCCGAGGTCCCGCATGAGATCCTTCAGCAAGTGCCAATTTTCATACCTCAAAGCCAGAAAGCGCTTTGAAAATGAATCACTGTGACTTTCAGCCAAGTGTTTCAAGCCTTCAATGACTCCATGCGCTTTTTCCCGAGACATTCTCGCTGCAAAAAAGTTCAGGAGCAAGGTGTTGAAGTTGCCAAGTAGGCCCGGATGAAGCCCACTGGAGTCCCAAAATTGGTCAATGTTGCTCTTCGTGAAAGAAGCGGAGCACGAGTCGAAAAACATGTTGACAAACTCTTCCGGAGAAGCCTCTGTGATGGAACTGATGGTGGGACGCGCCTTCATAAATGCCGAACGTTTCTCTGAGTAAGCAGCTGCGAAAGGTCGAAATATTTGATCATTGAATGAGTCCAAGGTCGAGCTTTCCGGAAGAGCAACAGCAATACAGATATTCTGGATGAATTTCTTGTCAATTGGCGGCACTCGGCCGTTCAAAATTAACAAACGGGGTCGACCCTGGGCTTTCTCCTTCGTGCTGGGGTCGAACACTTTCTCGAGCCAATACATTGCTTGTTCCGCTTGCATAAAGCCGACTACTGAATCGCAAATGTCGCTACGAGAAGGGAATAACTTTTTGTCCCATCCCTTCCGCCATGCATTTTCATCGCCGCTATGGAGAATTGAAAATTCAAGCATCGGTCCTGGCGCGGTTCCATCTAAACATAAGCAGGCCACCATACCCATCCACTTTGGTCTTATACTTTGGTGACATTGTGCAATGGGCTTATTCCGCCACTCGTGTATTGAAAACACCCGCTCAGAATCAGGACATTCATCGAGCATGAACCCTGTTTCATCGACAGTGTAGGTATTATGCGGGTCTATGTCGGACCTTAGCCGTATCGAACCGATATCAAAGTATGGATTCTCTCCGTTATAAGAGTCGATTGATTCCGGGTAGTCACTGCTCGCGCTAGTTTCAGAGCCTCTATCGTCGTCGTGGCGTTGGTCTGATCGTCGGCGAGCTTCGGGAACATCTTCGTAGAATCGATATGCTGGTAGATCTTCCGTTATAAGAGGTGAAAGCTGAACCCCATGCTGGACGATGAAGCGACTCACCCAGGTCTGGCCGATGGGTCGACCAGCTGAGTACTCTGCAAAGGCGCGTATTGTTTCCCTCTCGACCCACTCTCCGCGTAGACGTATGTTTCGAATGTACTCAAGGAGATTCTCTTCAAAATCGGCGCGTACGTGCGTTCTAGACATGTTGTAAGTGGAGAACAGGTCTGTTCGTTGCTCTGTGATGAATGTTGTGTAGCCAGGGGCTGGGACTTGACGCGAGTGTGGCACCGGATTCACCTCGGCAGACCATCAGCGCTATAGCTGATTCGTGTTCAATGGTAAAATCATCTCTTTGCTGGTCGAATACTCTTTCTAGTCGTTGACACAGGCATCGTGCAAATGAATAGTCTAGTGAACCATCAGTGGCAAGACCATGAACAAAGTCTCAGTGCATCTCCAGACATTATTTGTAAAAACAATTTTTTTCTGAAATTCATTCCGAATGCATTTGAAATGCGTTCTAAACACGCTCTAAACGCGCTCTAAACATGTTTGTGAATATGGGTGGGGCGGCTAGCGCTTCGGGGTAGTGACAATGTTCAAACCCCACCAAGAGCGAATGACGTTGAGAACACATGAGACACAATAAATAAAATTCCGGAAAGTATATGAACTTACTTTGGCATTCTGATAACTTGGCCTTTTCGTTACTTTACAGCCGCGGATTTGCCGACTTTGTCCTTGATCGATTTTGCCTTATTCATGGTGGTCAATATCTAGCCGACGTTATATAAGTGAGAACCAGAATCTAACTTACGTCCTATATATGTACTTCATCTTCATATGGTAGATCATGTTGAAGAATATGAGAGAAAAGATTGCTCCAAGCTGAAGTAAGCATTCATCGGATAATCGGATTCTGGAACGTTTTCTATATGTTTCCTCCTTAATGATAGCTGAAAGATACTTTTGCTGTGCTCCTTGGCTGTTATTAATAGCTCTAGACGTCTGTTGAAATCAGTGGAGTGTTGGATTACTTTCTACCAACATAGAGGCGTCAACCCTAGTTTGTCGCGTCGTCTTTTCTTCACAATCAAGATTCCCTACTAATCATGGATGAACTCATGCGTCCAGTCCGCTATTTTTATTCTATACCCATGAAGCTTCTCATTTACGGTGCTTCTCCAGCTGGGTAGCCTCGTATGCTGTTGGGGATGAAGCGTCGCTAGTGCTGAAGTTGGTAGACGAACCTCAGCCATCCACGTCTCTGTTGCCTAAAACTTTCTTCCTACCCACATCCATTCGCATCAGATAAAAAACAAATATTCTTTCATTTCCTAATACGCACATT
This sequence comes from Pyrenochaeta sp. DS3sAY3a, assembly GCA_001644535.1. NCBI lineage: Eukaryota > Fungi > Ascomycota > Dothideomycetes > Pleosporales > Cucurbitariaceae > Pyrenochaeta > Pyrenochaeta sp. DS3sAY3a. The sequence continues at coordinate 179,118 of KV441668.1, read as the reverse complement.
CTCTTTACGAACGCATCGAAGGCTTACGATTCGAATTATCTCAAAACATGGTTCACGTCAAGACAAGAACCATGGACAATCAGCAAAATGCCAACGCAGCACCACGAATATATACAATCGACCTATCACTACCACCTTCGGATCGATACACGAAAGTCATCGAAGATTTCAGGCATATTGTACCTGAATTGATGTTGCTGTTTGACGAAGTTTTGACAGCGATCAAACCTCGATTTTTCCCACTCTGGCTTTGCCACCTTATCTTCTGGGTATTCCTGCGGCAAATACACAGCAAGGAACAAAATGCCGAGCTTCAAGGGTTTAGCACACGATTGAAGTTGCCTGTCTACGTTCTTGTCGCTTACAACGTTCTTCTGGACCTTCTCATGGGCTGCACAAGCGGAGGTGTACTCATCAAAGGCGTCGGGCACGCAGAACCACGCATGCATCATTTCCGGACACTTGACTGGGGTATGCCTTCCTTGCGAAAAGCCATTGTCCAGTACAACTATGTAGAGGAACCAGGTGGTGAAATTGTGGCATCTACGATCAGCTACGTTGGCTTTGTTGGTGTGATCACTGGCGTGAAGAAAGGCTTGAGCATTTCATTGAACTTCCGCCCATATCATAACGCACATGGCTGGACAGTGGCCAACTTACAATACTACTCGCATATAGCAATGGTTCTGTTAGGTCGCAGGCCGAGTATTGCTGCTCAACTAAGGACCCTACTACTACCGCCGAGAATAAATTCTTTGAGCGGCGTCGAAGTCACCAACCGCGGAATCTTAACACAGATCAACAAAGACCTGGCAACGGATATCTTCCAAATCAAATCTGCCTTAGATCAGAAACCTACTACCGCCGCATATATCATTATGTGCAATGGCGATGAGACTGTTGTCATCGAGAAAGACTTGCAAAGCTCCAAGATGACGCAATCTTCTACCTTCATCACAACAACGAATCACGACTTGTCATACGAGTCAGAAACGTGTGCTCACTCAGAAACTAAACAATTCTTTCTTGGAATTGGCATGGACGACCTCATAGCCGAGAGTGTCGAACGGAAGAGATGTTTGGTCAAAAAGTGGGAAGCCCATTTACGACGGCAAAGGAGGAAGGATGCGCAAGGGAGCAAAGGGACAGAGGATACAGCGCAGGGTATCCGGCTTCAAGACCTTAAGAGATGGATGTTGACCTATCCAATTTGTAACGAGGAGACTCATTTTGTTTGCATCATGGACCCTGTAGAAGGGGTCATGAGATGGGCGAAGTGTTTCAAGGATGGCGAGATTAGTGGTGAAGAGGATGAAAGTTAAAAGGCGTCTATTCGGTAAGTATCAGTTAACAATACTCACAAAATTGTCTTCAGCGAGTCGGACGAATATCAGTTCCATTGATCACGAAATCGTTGTTCACCACAATAAAGGTTCGATCACGCTATTGGTAATCGGCCCGCGCCGTCGGACGGAACTAGTCCGTTTGCCACCAGGCTGTGTCTTCCTCTACACCTCACACATCTTTTTGCGATCCAACGCCGTTGACATGTCTCAGAAGACGATTGAGTGATTTTCTGTTTGAGCGAGAGATCAAGCCGGAACTGGACTCAGGACTGTGATGATGTTCAACCTGCTAAGATGGCGACTCACAAGAGGACGCGAACCGGTTGCTGGACCTGCCGAGAAGCAGGCTACAAATGCGATGAACAGAAACCTTTCTGTGGCCGCTGTATAAGGCTGAAGATCACTTGTAAAGGATATGGCATCAAGTTGAAATGGCAAGACGATGGGGCTACCACACAGGCAAAACCTGCCAGACAGCCTCGTAAACATAAAACCATTGGAGCAACGTCGACAGCAAGCCCGGAATCGATTGGAAGCTTTTCGTCCTCTCCTTATACATTCGGCACCCCGTCAGAGTTAACATCATCGCCCGAGTCGACCTTCAGCCTGCCTGTAGTTCCCCTTATTAACCTAACACGTGCTCCGGACCTATCATCCAATGATAGATGGCTACTTCACTACTGGGTGGCCGAGCTCTCCTCGGTGATATCCATGGCTCCTAGAAATGGTCATAATAGCCCGTTCCAGGTCTATCTCACCTCCATGGCATACGAATCTGCCGCTCTTCGATCAACCATACTGTCAATGGCAGCAAACCACCTTGCTCAAGCATCGAACGATTCATCATTACGCTGGCAGGGATACCGATATCAAAGAGATGCTATTCATGAGCTCCAGCGCGTTCTTCAGGATCCGCACGATTCCGACTTCGAGCCAGCACTCGCAACGGTGCTAATGATGCAAATGTCTGCCCGCCTGTTCAGCGACGAAGACGATGCAAACGTCGTGAACCACCTCATGGGTGCTAAAGCTATGATTACTCGACACGAAACTCCGACGAAGCAGTCATCCACTTCTAGCACCCAGTTCTTACTCAGCTTGTTTGCGTATCACGACATCCTCTCATCTGTTTCAAGAGGTTCTCGCCCATTGGCAGATCACGAGGCGAATTTCGTCGCCGTGGAAGGCGATCGAGATATGGAGAGCATAGCCAATGTACTCCTCGTCGTAGCTCGCATCAGCAACCTGCAAACCACAATCAAAGAGCGACGAAGCATTTCCAATGAACATGCACTTACCGAAGCGGAAGACGCCACGGGAAGGATGCTCCAACAGACGCTCCTGAATCTGAACTTCGGACCGCCCAGCCACAGTGGAGCAAACGACGTCAGAACTACAGCTGAAGCCTACCGCCACGCAGCTTTCATCTACCTCTACCGGACATGGCTTGACGTCGGCGCTCCGAATCTTATCAGCATGGATCACGTCACCCAGTGCCTACGGAACATCGAACAGGTAGACACCACCTCACCACTTACCACATCGCACGTATGGCCGCTATTCACTGCAGGCTGCGAGGCCATTGATGTCTCGCAGCGGGATTTTGTCCGCACGCGTTTTGAAGAAATGTATACGACTAGACGCTTCCCGAATCTGAGGAGAGTGATACGCGATATCGAGGATGTGTGGCATGCGAAGGATTTGGAACAGAAGATGGAAGGCCAGGATGGTATGGCAAAGGTGGATTGCATTCAGGTTATTCTCCGGCGGAGGGGAAGGGAGGTTGATCTCATATGAAGAGGATGCGAGATATAACTCATTTACTTGCCTGTCTAGACATAAACCCTCATTCTGAGACATGGAAACAAACTGCTACTCTAGAAGTCCACAGTGAACATTCCCCCGTCTTCAAACTCGCTTTATCCACCCCCTACAAGCCAAATTGCGCCGCCCCCAACTTAGCATTAATATCCATCTTCAACAGCCCCTTCTCGACAATCTCCTCCCTCCTCCCCACCAACTCCTCAACATCCCAATTCGCCGCCACAAACCGCCCGCTCAAAAACGCCCTCTCGACGCCCCCCCACCCCGCAAGCCACACGCCCACGCCGCCCACCAGCGCCGGCGTATCCAGCGCAAACCGCTTGAACGAGTCAATCGTCATCTCCGTGTCCACGACGCCGGGATGCAGCGCGACGGCCACGACGTTGGCGTTCTCAGCTGCGACGTACGTCATGAGCTCGAGCACGGCGAGCTTGGAGATGCCGTAGGCGCTCAGGCCGGGGAAGACTTCGTAGGCTGCGCCGGTGGTGAGGGTGATTATTTTGGCGGGGGTGGAGGGGGTGGGGAGCGCGGCGAGGAAGGTTTGCGTCATGAGGAATGTGCCGCGCGTGTTTAGGGTCTGTGGGTTGTGTCAGTTATAGTGTTGGGTTGTGATGGTGGTGGTCGTGGTGGATTCGATACAAAGGGGAGAGGTAAAGGGGGAAGAAGGACGCACCAGTTCGTCCCACCAGGCTGCTTGGTCGACGTCCTTGACTGGGCCGATGGCTTTGAAGATGCCGGCGTTGTTGACGAGGACGTCGGCATGCCCGTACTTCGCCTTGACCTTTTCGAAGAGAGCGGCGACAGAAGCTGGGTCCGCAATGTCCGTGGGGACAGAGAGCGTCTCGACATTGGGATGGGTTTTGGCAACAGAGTTGGCTACTTCCTCGAGCTTATCCGCGCGGCGGGCTACGAGGACGATGGCTTTGGCGCCTGCGGCAGCAAAGGAGGGAACGAAAGACTGTGTGGAGTGTTAGGGATTGCTGGCGGGCTGTCCATTAGAAAGATGGCTTACCCTGGCTCCGAGGCCCTGGCTTGCTCCAGTGATGATCACAACCTTGCCCTTCTGCGAGAGTGCAGACTGTGTTGGGTCAATGGCTGGGTATACATCGCGGTGAGTGGTCGGCACGAATTGCTGAGCCTTGACGAAGTGGTCGACAGGAAGGTTCTCCATTTTGAGTGTTGAAGCAAGATAGACAAGGAGCTAAGGTGTGAGTGAATTGAGGAGTGATGATCTGAATGAAGCAATGATGAGTGTTGATGGCTTTGATATGTTTGGGGCCCAGAGAGGCGCCATTATATACTTCTTTGTTCTGTAGATTGCGGAATCTGTCCGTCGCTATTATTGCAATGTAGTCCGAATGTGTAATGTGAAGGCATCGTCATCAATATCTTGCTTGGAAATTAATGATTAGAAGTCGACTACGCTACTAGCCCTACGAAGTAGCGTAGCAAAGTCGCATCGTACCTGACTGAAAGAGGGTAGAGCATCGATCCGAAACCCACGATGAGGCTACGAGGCTGTGAGGCTGAAAAACATCGCATGACAAAGAAGTGGCCAGTGTATGCATCTACAAGGATCTCTTATTGCCCGAATAGGCTTAGCGCTGTTATACTTCCTCGTCCGGAAACTGTTCCCAGTACGTCGGCGGAGTCTCTACCAAATTAGTGCCTATGGGAATCTGGTGGGCAATTTGCATAACCTCGTCCCGAATCAAGTCCTCGCTGCCTGCAAAGACCTTTTCGACCCATATCACGCTCTGGACAATCTGCATTATGTCTTCCCACTGCTGCAACTGCATACCGCTCATGAGCACGCCCAACATGAAAACAAACTGTCCACGATCTGCTAGGTCCCTTGTCTCAACTGCTGCAAAGTAAAGGACCCAGATGAGAAGGGGCTTGAGTTCTTTCCACTCTACCATATTCTTCATGAGGACCAGCAGCAGGTTACGAGAAATTGCTGCTGTCCAGACAGGAGACTGGCCAAGTATTCTCCAGAAAGGGGCCAGGAACAATAATGTTCCAAGTCGGCAGACTTCTTCAATCACGTGCTCGCGATCGTTGCCCAGTTGAAGTGGCCGAATCGCCAGGAGGCGATACATGGTTGGTTCCATCCAACTGCCACTGGTGATTGCTAGGACCAATTGCTCTTCGTTGAACGTGCGGTCAAGCGAGATGAGCTGGACAACGTCATCAAATATGCTGATCCAGTCCAGTCGCATAGGCATCTGCTGCTTCCATGCCAGCGACAGAGGACTGGATGGCCGGGGAGAGTTTGGTGGGGACTTGGAGTCCGTTTTCCATTGACGTGGCATTGGAAAAATTGGCGCAATATCCTGGGAGAACGAACCTACAAGATCTGCCCTGCTTGCGGGTCAGCAACCTGCCGCCGACAGGCTGAAACGGAAGGTAGGCTCGGCACATACCATGTCACGGTGATGCGTAGAGTTTCTTTGCTGATAGCATCATACCCACCTCTCATTCCGAGGATCCTTACGAGTGCATTACGGTGTTTACTCCAGTTCCCACCGGTAAAGTTGTTCAGCAGACTCTTGGACACGTCAGTCATCAGTCAACCTTAGGGGGCGGGGTACATACAATATGGCACATGAAAGAGGCAACAGTGCCAATCATCTCATCGCTGTGATGCTGAGCAGGATCTTTCATCATCTCACTGGCATGATGTAGTGCCTTGTGATGATGCATGAGGGCTAGAGCGTCGTCTTGCGAGGGATAGAAACCGTTGAGCTTCTCAAAGATGAAGTTCTGCGAATTGGCGAGAACATTGTGGAACGTAGCCGGGCAACTGAGACCAACGGGGTACCAGCAGCCTCGCAGTTCACTCGAGTGATTGGTATTTGGACTGAAGACTACACCATGTCAGGAAAGAGGGTGATCGCATTAGGGGTATGCACCGACTGTTTGCTAGCAAGGCCCGGGCAGAATCATCAAGCTCGATTGGATAAGGGCTAAAGGGGTCGATTTGACCGCCACTGAGGCGGTTGAGCTTGAGGCGGTCCTCAGACGGCTTGCGGAATTCGAGAATGATCTCGTTGCGCTCCCGCTTCGTCTTGGGCTTCCTTCGTGCTTTGCCGACCTCGGTCATTGCCAGACGGCGGATGCGCAGCTGCGTCTCCTCATCTTTGAGATCGTCGGGGTGCTTCAAGTTGACGAAATTGAAACTGGGCTTTGTTGAACGGTCCATGGCGGCTGCTGGTGAGTGAATGTCTGGTTGCGCTACCTGGGACATATCAGCGCTATATATATTCCGGGTCATCAGTGACTATCATGGCAGCCCTATGTCACAGTGTCTTGATATCAAACGCCATGATAGTGGAGGCGTTAGGGCTGGACGCTACAGCTCCTAAGGCGGCCCCGGTAGCGTGGACCTGCAGGGGGCACCGGCAGGGGAGTCGTCACCCTTGCAAGCGAGCGGCCAAGTCCCAGTAGCAATGCGAGGCAAAGATGTGGCAGAAGAGCTCAGAATCGATCTCGAGGAGATTGGTGATTGAGAAAGCCTACCGGATGGTACTTGATGCTGTTCCGGGGGGCGATGTGTAAATTAGTAATAGTGCTTCGCAGTGTTGCGACTGAATAAGCAGGGTTTCTGGGGTGACCACTGGCCCACCGACAACCCCAAGACTTCGCCTCTGCGGGGGTTTCAGAGGCAGCGGAAATTTCAAATGAATCAGCTAAGCAGACGCCGAGCGCGAAGCTGCGCTCTTTGATGGCATCTTCTGTATGGTGTTTTCTCGAGGTGCATCGCGATGTATGGCGTAGCCTAGACCATCTTGGGTCTAGCGCGCCAAGAACTATCCAGAACAAAATTTGTCACCAGGCGCTTCTTTGCTTCTCTTCTTCACGCATCCATCAGACAGTTCAACCGCCCATCTCACTAGCCTTCTCTACGTTTTGTATTGATGCCACTCGAGTAAATCCATTGGGCGGCTGCGATTCAGCGATGCGGAGAGGGATTACACGGCTCCATTAGAGCTGGCTGCGCATTCTTTCGGTTGCGCAGGCGGTGTCATAGGGGCCGTACATACATACTATCTAACTCTGCGTGATGCTGTGATGAATTGATGTCTGCTATTGCAAGGCTTACTCTCGTCGTGGTGGTTACTCTTCGTGTCCTGGCGCTTGACTCGAAATATTGCGCCGTAATGGAAGAGCCGAATGCGGATCCCCCGAGCGGTTCTTTTCACTCCCAACATTGAAAGTGGATCTGGTTGACTCTCAAGTTGAGCCCTACGAAGACCTCATGGGTGGACCGATAAGCCTCGCTCGTCAAAGACTGCCCTAAAACAGAGATTTGTCATTCCCCATTGCGACTTCACTTCGCAGGGTTAGTCTAAACGAGGAGCAACAAGAAATTAATGGTACCATCGCATCACCTGCCATTGCTGCGACGCGGAGCGACAAACCTACTATGCGGTACACTTTTCTTTTCTAAGATCTTGATAACTTTCCCAGTCGAGATTCTCACAGCGTCGGCCTATTATCCACGCCGATCTTACCATGTACTTGAATTCCTTTTAATAACACTCCTACAAAGAACGCCATTGATCCTGAAGACTAGCACTCAAACGGAATTACACAGCTTAACCTGATGTGCTGCTCAGTTGCGTAGTAAGCAAATGTTATGCATATCCCTTGTTCACCGGTCGTACCAACGTCCAATTTCAGCCTACGACATCTTTCTCGGGTCAAATGCTTGAATGCTTTTGTACACCTCGCCGAACACCTCACACGCTCTCACGATGGTCTCCAGAGCTCTTCTTCTCGTCGTCGCTATTGCGGTAAGCCTGGTTCGCAGCATGGACGTGCGCAGGCACAACACTGCTGTGCCGCCGAACCTCTGCGGCTTCATGCTCTATGAACCTGTCCGGACGCTTTTCTGCGATGGCCTCCTTGTCTCTGAAAATGAAGAGGGGTGTGTGTCCAAGGAATATCCGATCGATGTCCTCCAGCGTCCTGCCCGCTGTCTCGGGATAGAACAAGTACACTGTGCTTGTGTTAGAACCAAGTATCTACAACTCCGAAATCGAGGATTACCTGTAGGTATGAAGGCGAAGTTGAATACTGTCCAGATAATGTAGAATTTCCATCCCAGGCTCTCGATACCGGGCGGAGTGATCTCAACAACTTGCTACGAGTTAGCTCAGGACTTACTACGCTTACAAGACAACCGTACCCATGAAGTTGAAAATCCAGTTCGTCGCTGTTCCCAAAGCAGCGCCCTTGGTGCGCATAGCCATCGAGTTGATTTCAGTGGGATATAGCTACAATCCTTAGCAAAGTCATCACAACATCTTCAGAAATACTCACCCAAGGTACTCCCTGCCAACCAATGCCAAAGAAGACATAGTACAGAAAGAAAAATGCAATCGAAGCCTTGGCCCATTGCCTCCGCGTTTCTTCCGCAAGCGAGTCCAGTTCATTGTAGCGAATGCAGATTGTGATGATGGTGTAGCAGAAGAATTGGCCAGCCGCGGCGTACATCATCATTTTGCGTCGGCCCCAGCGCTCGACATTGGGGATACCGATGAGGGAAAAGAGGAGATAAGATACCGAGTTACACGCGGCAAGGAGGCGCGCTAGGTTGTTCGAGAGGCCGACGGAAACGATCAACACTGTCGGAAGATAGTACGAAGTGACATTGATTCCGGCTATTGAACAGTCAGCAAATGAAGCAAGCAAAAGGTAACATTATCTCCTTACAGAGTTGCTGCATAGCCTGAGTTCCCATTCCAAGGATCAACCTCCGAATGGTGTGCGTTCCAGCTTGATCTCCGGTGCGGCCACGAATGAGATCACGCCAACGGATAGCATGGTCTTTCTCGTACTGCACCGCCCATTGAATATCCTTGGACTGCGTAATGATGTACGGGTCATCGACATCAGATGCTTCGAGGTCCGCCAGAATCTTCTCTGCTTCATCAATACGTCCGCGTGCGATTAACCAACGAGGGCTTTCTGGCAGCCAGGGCACGGTGCCGTAGAGGATGATGATGAAGATGAATTGGAAGGCTAGTGGCACTCGCCATGCGATACTTCCGCCGACGAATCTGTGATGCGTGAGTTTGGTCTAGAAGAATGGGGATTGTGACTTACGAGAAACCATAAGTGACCCAGTTGGATAACGAGAAGCCAGCAATGTTCATAATCATTTCAATGACAATGAGTTTGCCGCGCCAACTCGCCTTTGAGGTTTCACCCTGCCAGACCGGAGCTACTTTCGTCAGCCTACATCCTCAGGTACGGAGTAGCAGAACTACTCCGACGCGGGCTTGAATTCTTACCAGTGGAAGTATTAATACCATTCCCGATACCCGCCACAATCCTACCAACAATCATCTCCGGCACCCCAAACGACGCAGTCTGGATAATAGCTCCAATGCTCATAATCGTGGTACCCAGTAAAACACATTTCTTGCGTCCCAGCGGATCTCCTATCGCACAGACGGATATGGCGCCAAAGAAACAGCCTATGTCGTAGATAGCCGTTACCGTACTGATTAGCGAAGTCTTGCCGTTGAGGTCGAGCTGGTCGAGGAAATCTGGAGTGACGATCACACCGCCTGTGTTCCGTTAGTATAGATTTTTTGCGTCGCTATGGTGTGTGAGTGGGTTGGGGGTGGAGCAACATACCGAAAACGCCTTGATCGTAGCCGAAGAGTGTCTGTGAAGGGTTACTGTTAGATGACTTGTCATTTATTCTAGTGTTTTTTTCGATTCAAACATACCATATCAGTCGCACACGCAACCGTGACCCAGAACGTCAACCATTTGCCCGTCAAGCCGAAGTACGGCTCCTTAGGCAAGAAAAACATCGTGGAGACCCGCAGTCCGCGTTTGCAATTTCAATGTTTGAAATCACTTGGGTAGGTAGGATTAATTCAAACGAGAAATCTTAAGTCCAAAGCCACCCAGCTTCTCCAAGCAACTACATATACTACGTCGTCCACCAGCCGCACAAAATCCCCCATCCCCAAACCAGCGCCTAGCTCCAACGGCCATCACCTCAATCTCCCATACCCTACATACGCATCTACCCAAGTCCCAAATAGTGATGAAATACCGCATCCACCCACCCACCTCATTGGTCCGCCCTACGAACCTAACAACCTAACGATACCCAGCTATGATATCATGCCGCCAACCGCACTACCCCGCCCTCTCCCTCATCCACCATCCCAGCCGCATCGTCGTCGATCATTAGTGAAGAGCCAATAGCACGAAGCCCCGTGATCTGGAGAGATCAGTATAGATGCGCCGTTGGGTCGCGCCGAGCTAGTCGGGGAGTTTCTCGCTGTTGCGGGCTGGGTGATCGGCGGTGCGGGCGGGAATCTGGGGAATCTTGTTATGGCTTGGGTTTGGGTTGGCGGGGAAGGCTAGGGCTGGCGATCGTCACTTGTGTTACGCGTGCTTTGTTCCATTGTCAGGTTGCGAGAGTGGATATTGGTTGGGTTGGGCTGTTTGAAGGTTGCTGGATGGATGGGAGGATAAGGAAGGGAGTATGTAGACGTGGTTGAAGGACGATGCTTCAATTCTACATGCGATTCGTTTCTATGCAGTACTAAGGCATATGTTGTGAGATTGATTTGCGCCACAAATGTGCGGTGCGAAACAAGGCGACACAAGCAATGTGGACGACCTTGGCAATCGATGACACGACAGAAACGGAAAGAGGCCGCCTGCTTCTGCAAACGACCCCTTGCTCGGTATAAATGTCGTTAGGTTCGGAGATGCAAACCTTGAACAAGTAGATAGATGTTTAAAAGAAAAGCCCGTGTTGTTCCCATCGCTCGACTTCAACCTTACCCATGACGTCACCGCCACATTGTCGAAGTTTGTCGAGGGACTTTGCTAAGATGTCGAAATGAGATATGACATTAAACACCAAAGAAAAAGAATCCATTCAGCCCTCTTAAACACATCTATCTATTCTAACGAACTGATGTTCAGAACCCAAGAGGTATATCAATACACAACACCCATAACCCAACAAAACACTACCTACCCACCGCCCCCAGTCCAACTAAATACAAACACCCACCATACTCCTCACACCCATCACAACCCCCAGACTCCGCATCTACACTGCCTCCCTGCGCTCTCTCGTTCCCGATTTGGTTCCCTTCCAGTGACGCTTCCCCTCCCCCTTCTCCAAAACATCCCACTGTCCAACTCCCACTACACTCTTGTCTCCCGACCGCTCCGCCTGGTCTTCCTCCTCATCCTCACTCGACTCCTCCTCGTGCTCGTCCGTACTAGCACGCACCGCTGCAACATCTTCAGTACGTGTACACGAGACTATGAAACGACCGGAGGAACTAGACTCACGATTCGACGACTCCCCCTGTGGAATCAGTTTGGCGGGTACATCGTGAGACGTACGACTGCGTCTCGGACGCGGGCGAGCAGCCATGTAGTTAATCGGCGCTCGTGAAGCATCTCCCGGCACGGATTCTGGGGAGGAGAAAAGCCTGGTGCTGAATTTAGGTCCGGAGTGTGATCGTGGCCGTGGACTGGAATTAGGCGGATAGGTAGGTGGATATTTAGGAACAGAAACACCCACGGATGCGATGTTGGTGCCCACAGCACCCTCGTGCGACGTTGCTGGCAGCGCAGCACCACCACGCCCAACCGCGACAGATGTTGTAGCCTCGGGAGGCGGCACTTCTCCTGTGTCCGAGCACCCATGTGCCACACTAGTTTCTGGCGGGTCGTTCTTGGTGATGGGAAGCATTCTTGAAAACTGATATACGCGAGGTCTCGACAAGATTTCAGTAGGAATCCACGATATGTAAGTGGATAACTGGCCTCTTTAAACGCTGGGGTTGAGTCATGGGGTGAGTCGACTGCATCTGTGAATCAGCCGTGCAAAGTGCTGGTGTTCATGAGGGTCCTTATGTGACATTGTACGCATAGGGTGGAGAATAGGCTGGCGAATGGGTAGGTGTTACCCAACGTGGGTAGGTGTAGGGTTAGAGGTCGCACAGACTACGTGTTGGGGAATAGAGATAGATATTTGCTCTACTAGATGAAAGCTTGTTCGTAAGGTTAGCGGTTCTGCGTAGAGCGGGTGCGGTAATGGTGCTGTGTTCACTCGCGACATTAGTTGTAGCGTTTCCCTTACTGCTGTGCTAGAGCGTGGTTCTTGTGTATAGCCAAGATTACGGCGGGGATGTGCAATGATCACGACCATATCTTGGCGAGCGTGGCAGTGCGATTGTGGCAGTGCAGAACTACAACTTCTTACCTCGACAGACACTGCGTTCGCCTCTTCACTTCGTTTACTGCGCAAGGTCAACTTCTGTACACTTACATCACGACTATTCAGATCAGAACTGCAGCGACATGAGCGAAGAATTGTTTCAACATCCGCCGCTGGACGACAAGAAAGCATCGTTACGACTCATAGAAATTCAACGCGATGTCTCCTCTGATGGCTTGATTCAATGTCGCATGATCCATACAACAACCCTTCCCAAGTCATTTACCGGAGTAGATGGAGATGACCCCAGAAACGACGATGAGTTAACGCCAAAATACGATTGCGTCTCATACACCTGGGGAACGACATATAGTAAATCCAAGATCAGAATCAATGGAAAAGTCTTCCAGGTCCGAGCGAACTTGTTCCGCTTCCTCGATACAGCACGGAACAAAGGCTACTATGATCGATACTACTGGATCGATGCCCTGTGTATCGATCAAAGCAACGTGATTGAGAGAAATCACCAAGTACAGCAAATGGGACAAATCTTCTCCAACGCTGAAACTGTTCTAATGTGGCTTGGAATAAAACCAGAGCTAGAATCAACCTTGCGACAGCTTAACAAATCTAGTAATGTTGTCAAAATCAGGTCTAGGAGCCCCGGAAGCAATCTGGCCAATGAAGATCTTAAGCCCGATTTCACGTTCGATTCCTTTCGCAACTCCTCCCCACGGATGAAATCATTCGAGCTTGCAGGGCCGTACGGAACGTTCTGTAACGACGAGTACTGGTCCAGAGCGTGTACGTAATGACAACCATACAGACTTTATATGTAAGACCATACTAACGATTACTGTGGTTCATTAGGGATTACACAAGAAATCGTTCTTGCTAAGCGTGCGATCGTGCTCGTTGGGTCCCAATCAATAGACCTCAGGACACTCACGCAACAAGTTACAATGCCGGATACCCCATTCTACTACATTGCAGATTTTGTAAATCAACGAACCAAGGCGCGCATATATGGCCAACCCAATCTGGCAGCGAACTGGGGCGTAATCAACTTGCTTCATCACTTTCGCGGCCGAGAGTGTTTCGAGCCGCGCGATCGTATATACTCGCTGCTGGCACTTTGTGGCGACGGAATTGAACTGAAAGTAGCATATGACGTTACAGACGAGCAAGTTCTACAACAGACCCTGTTCGCTTGGAAAGATTGTCTTTGTTTATGCTCTGCCGCGGTGGTTGCACAGGCTTTGTGGCCGCACAAGCTCGATTACCCATCCCAAGTGGAATCAATCCAAGATTTAATACAGATCAAGCTCGCCGCAACGAAGACCAAGTACATTAAAGGCGGCAAGATACTGTCTGGAACGTGTAGATATTGCAATAGCCAGGGCGTCTTCTCTGAATGGATTCATACCGAGGGTTTTGTGTTGTGTCTCAACACAGCCTGCTTTGATATTCGAGGCCATCTCTTTTGGCGCACCCAGAATGCAGGGGAGGACACCTTCTCTAACTCAGGAACGCTTTACATCGAGACCTGGCGAGCAGGCGAGCACAGTTGGCTTCCAGTACGCGACAAGGTGTCTGGGCTCAAGACAAGTATGATACGCGACGAAGTGTCTGAGGTCGAGATAAGTATGATAGCAGGCCTTAAAGAACCGCGAAAAGTCCCTGCCGTCATGTTGCAGCTCACAGTTGGAACACTGATCGACATCGCTAAGAATGGAATCAAGACCAATTCACGACATTCGAGGCGCTGTGCGAACTTGTGGCGAAATGTTAGGGACAGTACGAAGCGAGACCCTAGGAGAGGTCTGGTGAAACTAGTCAATAGCCGCGCTATAGAGACCTAGAAACTCGTTACGGTCTGTGGTCTTCGAAGTCGAGAAAGAGTCAACAACCTTGGGAGCTAGCACGACAGATGTCTTTGTTAGAATTGTCCTAGGCTATTCTAATCGTCAAAGATGTAGTAAAACTTACTAGCGGCTCGACCACTTCGGTTGTGGTGTTAGGATTGATACAATCTCCACCACATCCAGAAATGCTCATAATAGGAGCATTCCCATGTTTCTTCGTCCATTTTTCGAATCGAGAAATAACGAATATTATTATCAACCTCGCAAGTGGCTCGCCGTAGACGCACATCGTTTGATTAGTAAATGGAAATGACTGATGTGACATTGTACGCACATGGTAGAGAATGATCGAGGAGAGTAGCCAAAAATTGATTCATCGCCGGGTATCATATCATACGCCTGTAAATGCTGCACAGTCATTGTGGAAACCACTCATGTGTCGTGGTCACCTCGCTCCCTTTCCATCCTGGCCCGAATATCTCTGACGAGTGCCTTTGCTTCCTCCACCTCGACGCCATCTTGACACAACTCATTAGCTAGCTCCATTGCGCGCTGATACATTCCGCGCATGTGCTCCCACTTTGCAAGCCATAATCTGGCTTTGCTGGTCGTAACTGTCACTCCGACACCGCCCCCACCTTCATAGTCCAAGTCATCAGAGTCTGGCCCATCTTCTTGGGCGAGGACAAGCTCCATGTACGAGGCACTCTCGCCCATGCTGTTCATTCGCTCGTACAGCAGGGCGATCTGATAGAGAACTTCTGGATCAAGGACTCCACCGCTCAATCCAGAGACTTCGCCGCTTCCGAACGAGGAGCCAACGCCGGGATCGTAATAGGAGCCTGCTACGAGGGCACGTTTGTAAGCTCGAATGCCGTTCATGATCTTGCCGACTTTTCCGAAACACTGGCCTACCGCCATCCAGAACTTTGGATCATAGGGTCGTAATGCGGCTGCGCGTTGGTGGTAGAAGAGGGCATATGAATGCATTTCTAGCATTTCGTAAGTTTGACCAAGGCCATACCAAGCGCGGTAGTCCTTCCGGTTAACATCGACAGCGCGGCGGTACGACTCAATGGCAGCATGGGTATTTTTCATCTCGACAAATTCATGGCCCATTAGAGTCCACGCAGATAGAAATGTTCTGTCCAGAGTAAGCGCTCTGCGGAAGTACATGACGGCTTTCTCGTGCTCCGACTTCAACGAGTAGTAGTTGCCTACGACACAGCATGTTTCTGGCCGGAACTTGTCCGTTGCAGTGGCGAGCTGTGCTAGGAAGGCCAACTTGGGTCGCAGATTCATGACGTATAAGATATTCGAGTAATTGTCGAGATGATCGACTCGATGAGGATCCGAGATGAGGAGGTCGGAGAAGATCTGCTCAGCATCGTCAAAATCCTTGTTGTGATAGTGGAGGAGAGCTCGTTGCGTCTTCAAGAAGGCGGACGAGGGGAAGATGGAGAGTATCTGCGACAATGAGGCATGGACTTGTTCGCTTGCCGAGTAGAGTTCCTGTGATGCAGTAACGTGAAAGATGAAGGTCATGAGATTTTGGGGAAGTCGCGGAACGAGCTGGTTGAGCTGCGTGGATGTCAGCAAACGATTGACCATGGCAATTGGGGCATCTGACCTCTTCAATGGTGCCCAGCAGATTTTGGACCTCTTGCCATGCGCCCCAGTTGTAAGCGTACTGGTGCAGACTCTTGAGCAGCATGTCCATAGCAGCCTTGTCATTCTTGCCCTTGGAAAGCACGATGCCGTAGAGGTACTCCAGCCAGCCTTGCGGTTGGCGTCCGCTTGTGGGCAGATGCTTGAACCACTGCTCCAAGACAGCCGTCACGCCTGGCAGCTCCTTGTTCATGGTCACGGCGCCATCCTGTGGCCCAAGGATCATTTCGCTGTCCTCGTTCATGCGCTTCTCGCCGGCAATGTATTTTGCGTAAAGGGCCAGGAACAGTGACTTCTGGCTCAGCCCCGTGACGGCGTCGGCCGAGAACTTGGGCTTTGTGGGCGTGCCGACCTTTGCTTTGCCTTTGGCCGTCGGTTTCGGCTTGGTCATGGGGGAAGCTGAGGTTGGGATGGAGCCTTTGGGTAGGGCCATGGGGAGGAAGACGGCGGCGCATCGGTCGAACTCGCGGCAGTCGAAGTAGCTCTTTGCGAGGAGAAACTTGTGCGCCTCTCGAGCCTCCAGTCGCTGCTCTATGGGGTCCTTGGGCACGAAATTGGGCGTATGCGGCGGAGGTGCGTCTGACATGGGCGACGCAACGTCCGTGTCAGAGCCATCATCGTCGGCAGAAGGGAGCGAGGTGAGCAGTTCTGCGGCCCTTGTCAACATCAGCAACCAGCAACACTTTCACTGTCTCTGCGACGTACCATTTGGCAGATTGATATAGGCAGCGCTCATTGCAAGCCACGACGGCGTCCTGCAATTGGGCCTTGAGCTGGGCCTCTTCGGCCGGCGATAACGTGCCCATGTGGCAGACTCTACGGCGAGGTTGGGGTGAATTGCATAGGATTGGGTTGTCTGCTAAGTCGGCATCCGCATCGAGTCGCGTCCCACTGGTGATGCGCGTGTTGACGCTTGGCTGCCGACACGGGCAACAGTGGGGCAACAAACAAACCCTCGCCCGGCAAAACGTCGCACCGCTCCCCGCGGAAATTACCTCCTTTCACCGCCCACCCCCAGACATCCAGCCTGCCCCTCTACCGCTGCTCAGTTGCTCGATTGCATCTTATATAACATCAGAGGGACTGCAAATCAAGATGCCAACCACCCTGAAAGAATTCGAGAGCGTCTGGCCGCGCATTGTGGCTGATCTCCAGGATCATGCCAAACAATACAAACTGCCCCAGCAGTCTCTTGATTGGTTCACAAAGGTATTCCCAACAGAGCCCTCCCAGGGCCTCCATTGCTTACCAAATCGCCCAGTCCCTCGACTACAACACTGTCGGCGGAAAATGCAATCGTGGAATGTCAGTCATCGACACCACCTCTATTCTCCAGAACAAGACTCTGGACCCAGCTTCTGAAGAGTACTTCCGGCCTGCCCTGCTAGGATGGATGATCGAACTTCTCCAGGCCTTCTTCCTCGTCTCCGACGACATCATGGACTCTTCAAAGACTCGTCGAGGAAATCCCTGCTGGTATCTTGTTCCTAAGGTGGGCATGATTGCCATCAACGACGCCTTCATGCTTGAGTCTGCCATCTACCTGCTCCTCAAGAAGCACTTCCGCCAAGAGAAGAGTTACATCGACATGGTCGAGCTCTTCCACGAAGTCACCTTCCAGACCGAGTGCGGCCAGCTGTGCGATCTGTTGACCGCACCAGAGGACGATGTCAACCTCGACAACTTCAGCCTGGACAAGTTCACTTTCATCGTCATCTACAAGACTGCCTACTACTCCTTCTACCTCCCTGTTGCTCTCGCATTACACTACATCGGCGCCGCCAGCGCCAAGAATCTCCAGACCGCCCACGACATCCTCATCCCAATGGGCGAGTACTTCCAAGCTCAGGACGACTTCCTCGACGCCTTTGCCGACCCCAAGGTCCTGGGCAAGATCGGCACTGACATCCAGGACAACAAGTGCTCATGGCTAGTCAACCAAGCCCTCAAGAAGGTCACTCCGGAACAGCGCAAGCTCCTCGAGGACAACTACGGCCAGAAGGATTCACAGAAGGAGGCCAAGGTCAAGGAGCTGTACCACGAGTTGAAGCTCCAGGAATTCTATGAGCAGTGGGAAGAGGAGCGCGTGCAAGACATCAAGGCAAAGATTGCCCAGGTCGACGAGAGCGACGGCCTGAAGAAGGAAGTCTTTGAGGCTTTCTTGGCCAAGATCTACAAGAGGAGCAAGTAGTCTTTCCGTCAGTAGCATATACGATGATACCAGATATAAGCAATTGGGACAGTGGCATCCGTCTACCATGATCATCCCTCTAATTCACAAGATCAAATGCACTTTTCTGAAGTATATGTCTCCAGGTGACATTCTTGCTTCTAACAAACCTGTCGTAGCGGTCGTCTACCCATGTACACATCTCAAATACCGATTCGCCATGGACAGTAAGCGTTGTTAAAGGAAACGCTTGGTTCAATCGGTATCGAAATATCGAAACCTAGCGCGGAGGAAGAGCGAGGACGACTCCGCAGGCCATGATTGCTTTTTCGGTAGTTCGACGAAGCGGAAATTTGTATGTGTGGTTGTGTGTGGTTGTGTGATGTGATGTGATGGGATGTAAGGCTAGCTAGGAAAGAGTAGTAGAACTAGATATGTTCATGAGATATACTCGGTGAGGAGGGGCTGTTGGAGTATGATTGTTGGAATGGGGCTTGTGATTACATATATTGTGTTGAGGTGGTGCGGGGATCGAGGGATTGGATGGCTGTACTGGTTGATGGGAGCGGGGATGGAGTGGATGGAGGTGATGGAGTGAGCTTGTCGAGTCGGCATCAGGATTGTCAAGGAGAGGGCAGGGTGCTTGTGTGTTTCGAGGATGGTGCGGGGAGGAAATCGAAGAGATTCTGAGCGCTATTTTGTGATGTGTGGCCAAAGGAAAGGGACGTCACGAATGCTCTCTGGACTTGTACAAGGGCGCATGCGAAGTACCCGGAACAGGGTTGGAGCTTCAGTGATCGGATGGGCTATGTAGAAGCTCAATATTAGGTCGCTAGGCGAACATGAGCATTTGGGAGAGAACATGGTATTTGAAATGCAGGGATAGCGACGTGCTCATCGTTACTAAGATTGAAATCACACTATCAATTTCTTGTTGCCTTTTGTTACTAGATGCCGAGTCCATTACTCCGTTTTCTTATCGCAGAGAGAAACCTTTTGGAAAATGTTTGATCGCCTTTCTCCTCAGGATGATTCTTTTTCCATTTAATGACCGCTTTTTCCAGGATCTCCACAAGATCAGCATTGCCAGATCCCTTCGCTAGATTCAATGGAGTATTTTCCAGTCTCAGCAATGGACCTATTGTTGGATTGGCACCTTTAGAGAGGAGATACTTTACGAGTTTTGTGTGTCCATTGTTGGTAGCATGGTGAATCATGCGCCAGCGATCTTTCCCAGAGCCAGCGTCGATATCCAACCCATACCTTAGGAGTACTTTAATTACACTGATGTGACCACATTTAGAGGCTTCCGCTGCTGGTTCTTCGAAGTGCCACTGCGATGGGTACTTCAATGTGTGAAATTTGGCACGTGCTCCGATAAGATCTTCCACAATCATGCTGCGACCCCTCTGGCTCGCGGTTTTGATTGCCATGCAGTAAAACGATGAACTACTCATCAAACCTGTGTCAATTTTGACAACAGCCTCAACTACTGCGATATGACCAGATGCGATTGCATCCAAGAGGGCGCCTTGTGACGACCGACGTGATGTGTCAGGTAGGAGCGCTCCGGCAGCACCAATCAATAGTTTTAGAATGTCTTTCTGCACTTTCAAGCCGCGCCAGGACCCTCGCATAACCATACCTAATTCTGCAGATGCAAAATTCGTGGCGTTCTCGCGTTCTCGATTTTTTTGAAGCCAGCAATATTCGTTGCGCAAATAGAGAATGAGTAGAGGCACCAAGGGGCGGAGCGTGGGCTTCAGGATTAGTTCATAATGCGGATAGCTCTGATACTTCAACTCCATCATGAAATGTCCATTTAAGCGAAAAGCTTCGAGAAGCTTGACCGGCGATTCCCAATCATCGATCACAAGGCGAGGCATGGTGCGGATGCGGAGAAAACCCCATGGAGTATGTCGATCTTTTACTTCTCTTATCAGGTCTTGCCGAACAGTCCTCCCATCAACGTTCATTCCGATCATATCCTCCAGTTCAGGGATCTCCTGTATCACATTTTCTCGCGACGGTGCCTGGTAGGGTTCTGAAGGTTGTTCGGCCTTGGGTTGTTCTCGTGGTCTCGTGATTGACTCCGGAATCTCATTGACCTTGGAATGCTGTAACTGAACCTCTGGGGTTCCATTTTGCTCATACGAACTAGTTAAATGAACCTTCATTTTCCTAAAATTTGGCTGCGATGCATCAATATTTCTTGAATACTGTTCGGATTCGACTTGTTCTTGTGGCATCATCACTATCTCTGGAATCTCGTTGACGGTTAAATGCTCTGAATGAGCCTTTGGATACGCATTAATAATGACATTTTCCGGGCGAAACTCGTTAGTCTGAGTCGAATGCGCAGCATCAGTTGCTTTCTTTATGACGGTGTTCTGGCTTTCATACTTTGCCGGGTATCTTTTGTCCTTGGTCTGAACGAAGTTTGTGCTCATAGTTGCATCGTCTTCCCGTAGCTGAAGTCCGTCCTCGGCATGCTTTGATTCGTTTTCTAATGACATCGACAGAGAACTGGATGCAAATATGATGGTCGAATTGGCCTTACTGGCCGAGTCGAGACCCACGTCGAGCTCGTCGGTGTCAGAGTAAGCCTCAGACTCGGACTCCGAGGATGATTCCATGCCATCAGAGCAACAATCGCCGCAGAAGTTGATCATTTTAGCGTTGCTGCCGATCGCTTCTTGGTACTTGATAATCGTAAGAAATAGAAATTCTGCCGAAACTCGAGATTTGGGATCGGTAGCCAACATAGCGCGGACCCATTTCACTACCTCTTGGTATTGTTCGTTTCCATTTTCACCAAGTTTTTCTATTCGTGCAATCGCAAAATCAGCGTTTTCATAGTACCTTGGACGTCCAGATCGTACTTTCATCTCATCTTGCAGCTGTTGAACAGTGAGGCCTTGAAGGACTGCCAACATCTCCAGAAACACACAACCAAGTGACCATATATCGGATCCAGAGTTTCGCGCCCGATAATCTGCGACTTCCGGTGCGCAATACATCCACGTCTTAGCTGCATCGGCTGTCGTGGTGCTCCGGGATAAGTTCTCCCAATCCAGGGATACACCGAAATCTGCAAGGTATACTTCAGACCCCTTCACAAGGATATTCGCGGGCTTTATATCCCTGTGTCGTATCTTGATGCGATGAAGATAACTCAGCCCATGTGCTAGACAGCCAAAGAACCTTTGTAGTCTCTGCTTGTGAACTGCATCGCCCGTGAAGAGGTCGAAGAATGTTGCGAGGTTGCAATCTGCAACTGGAGACATGAGAAGACCATGGTTTTTCGGATCAGTGTAACTCATCACCAATTCCACACAGTGATGATGTTTGATTCGTCGAAGGACTTGCGACTCAGTTAAAAAGCTTTCCACGTCCCGTTTTGCTTTGGATCGACGGAACGTCTTCAAGGCATACGCACGGCCGGTGGAGAGGCTATGTGCTTCTCTTACGCGGCCGTATCCACCCTTCCCAAGGGTTTTGCCTAGAATGAAAGGTAATTCATCGCCTTTCTTGAAATGAAGATGCTCCGTGACTCTGCTGTTCTCAAATCCGAACCCTTTCGTTCTATTCGGTATTAGACCACTTATCATATTCATGAAGTTAAGTAAACTCACACGACGATATGTTGAGTCTCAATGAAATTCTTTTTATGGTGTTCCAACATCGTATCCGGCAACTGTGCGATAGTGAATGGGAACCACATGTCGGTCAAGCCGTGCTGCAGAAATGTCTCCAAGGCCATGAGCTGTTCAATGTGCCGTAGCACTGTGTAGAGGCGAGGGACAGAGCTCCATGACACGCGGTTTTCTTGCTTGAGAAGGTGAGAGATTTGCGCAAAGTCTCGGTCGGTAAAATGTGCCCTTGCCACCCGTTCCGCAGTGAAATAAGCCCCCAACGATACCGCCAGCTGCGAATCGACAGCCGCGTCCTCATGCTCCATCGAATGAAATGACGAGGAATTAAGTCAGATCCCCAACATAGTCCCGTGAGTATATCGGCAAGCGATCTATTGTGGAACGGTGTTTACTGAATCTGACAGCTTGACGAGGCTGAGGGTCTGAAGCCGAGGGCAGCAGCCCTGAGAAGGACAAGTGAACGAAGAACTGTCCGGCGGCCTTTTTGAGATGTAAATGAAAGGATCAAGACGCGTCCATATCAAGAACCTCCTAATGGAATAGTGATGATGAGCAGGTAAGAGAGAGGTGAGCAGGTCTGTCCGTGAGTCGTGGGCCAGCTGAGGGTTCCTAGTCACGGGATCAACAGAATCAGCCAATCCCATTCGCTATTCGCTGCAATTCGGTCTTCCTGCTGCAGCCACCAGACAGCAGGAAATGCAATGATGATTGGTCAGTTTGCCGCCCCTTCATTCAACAGCACGAAAACACGATTTCAACCGAACGGTGTATCTATCTAGGTGTGATACGCCCAGCACCTACTAGGGCCTGTTGTAACGGCAATGCAGGATAAGTAAACACGGTAAACTTCACTTAATGAACCATTGTTCTGACATGAAAATGCATGGTTCTTCGAGGCAATCGTATTGGTATTTAAAAGGCTTTTTTTTAACATTCAAAGTGCTTGATCCTTACTCTTCATGCTTCTGTGTGGCCAACAGGAGATTCTGCAGTACGCTGATTTTCGTCAGAATTCGATAACCATTCATTGACAACGTCGGGGTGATGCTTGATATACTCTTTAACATAATTCCGAAGGGTGGATCCCTCTGTCCTTGTATCGTCGTCCTGAATAAATCGAGAAATGGAATACACGAGCGAGCAAACAATGACTGATACTAAATAGACAATCAGGACATTTCTGCTTTCATTGGGCCAGGCGTCTGTATCAAGATTTCGCGTCCATATAAATCCAAAGTACACCCCAATTCCGAGAAGCAAAGAGACAAGCGACGTTGATAAAAGCATTTGAGGGGCCGAAACAGTGATGACGGACGAGACACATGGAGTGAAGCAAGCTTTGGTAACATCGGCAATGGTGTGATTGAGATCTGGAAGCGTTGAGCGATAATCACTTGGATCGGTTCGCTGCTGGATATGTCTGGATTTGAAGACACTTTTACCTCGAGGGGGTAATCTTCCTCGAATCCATCCTCGGACTTGAGCGGCCGGAGGAGTCTTCCCATAATTCGTTGCTGAGTCGTCGCATAGTACACGGCTATGAGGGCAGATACCACACTGAACAGGAAGAAAGCTCGCGCAATCCAGTGGGCTTGGCTAAGATGATCCAAAGATAGTCCAGTGATTGCAATCTGCGCTACAATAGCAGCCTATAACGAACGGTTACTGGAGTCGTCCAATCAGCCCTCGAGATCAGACCTACCGCTACGGATATCATTGTACACTCATCGTGCACAGACTTTTTGAAATTAAGCGCATCGTCGTCATCAACCTTTCCGAGAACATATGCCTGAGTACGCCACGTAGTCCGGCTCCCAAAAACAAAGAGGAAAAGACCGGATGCTCCATACAGCTGGAAGAGACGGAAGGGGCGGAAAACAGAGCTTTCGAGTAGCTCTGCAATCAATAAAACACTGCTAAAAACAATCCGTATATTGACTACGGCCGACTTCGCCAGGTCCATGATATTGACAAAGGGATTTGCGCACAAAGATAAGATTGAAGAGCAGAAGGTAGATTTATCAATGTGCGACGGAACAGCAGGCTTTCAAATTTTTGTTGTCAACGTGTCATGCTGATGTGTCTCCGGTGTTCTAGTAGGTAAATTGAAGGTAAGCAGACTTGCTCATAGGCTGAATCTCGCGTCGTGCGAGAGTTCTGAGTTACGAGATGATTGCGGGCCCAATGCGGGCAAGCGGCTGAAAGTCAGCCTCGTGCACCTTGCTGCTGCAGTCGTCGTACGGAGTGCCTATTGCGAGCAGTACTGCCACAATGATTGGTCTGTTTCCGGCCCCTCAATATGCAGCCGAAAAATTGAGATGCGCGACAGACACAATATGCACGATGCAAATCTAGTGAAGGAGTCGTTTGGTCGGAAAATCATTCTTATATTTACGTGCGGAATTTTGCAGACGTTTGGGCTTCATGGTGGTAATCAAAAGCATGCGATAGCAACTCAAGGGGAAATCCTAATAGTTATAATTCCAGAGACTGAGTAAGGAAGACAAATACGAA
This sequence comes from Pyrenochaeta sp. DS3sAY3a, assembly GCA_001644535.1. Taxonomy (NCBI): domain Eukaryota; kingdom Fungi; phylum Ascomycota; class Dothideomycetes; order Pleosporales; family Cucurbitariaceae; genus Pyrenochaeta; species Pyrenochaeta sp. DS3sAY3a. Next base: position 154,855 of record KV441668.1, on the reverse strand, counting down.
GTATTTTCGACATGGTTAATAGGGAACCTCTCACGGTCTTCAGATACAGAGTACGCCCCAAACTCGAATGGGTGGTATCCAGAAGGCAACCAGACGATGTTGTGGCGGAGGCGCTGCTCACTCTTCAGCCGGACGCAAATTGCTTTTTCAGCCTTTGGAGATGTACCTCGCTACCTTCCGAGGTATTCACACATAACACTGTTTCCAAACTTGCAACTACTCATCACACGTTGCGCACATTTATAATGCTTCCCGGTCATCATGGACCCTCTCTCAATCGTCGCGGGTGTTTCAGGCATATGCGCTGTAACAGCAAAACTCATCTCAGCCTTATCTGAGTTCGTGGACAATGTGCAGGAAGCACCAAAGGAAGTCCGCGCGTTAAGCAGCGACCTAGCAGCCTTTTACAATGTCTTCACTCGCATAAGGCTAGCGATTGAAGCGCCCCGTGTTAGCCCAATACCAGATGGGTGGAAAGATGAGTTTGAAACACTTACATCTGATTGCCTGGACACCGTGAAACAAACTAAGAAGATCGTGGATGAAGCCGTCGTTACCACTACGACAAGCAAAGCTCAGCAAATGTGGAGAACGGTGAAGATCACTTTTAAGACTAAGAAACTTGAATTCTTAAGACATCGCTTGGTCTCGCAAATCGCCACAGTCTCTCTATCGTTGGATTGCCTGGATGAGTAGATAATTCTACCCACTTTACTATGTAATTACACCTAACATGTTCTAGATCTCGAGGTCAACACATCGAGAGCCGCTTAGAAGAGATCCATGAAAGAGTGAAAGAGCTCATCACTTCCCGAGAAAACGTCCGGGAAATATTGGTCGTGCTTGATAAAGATGAAGACGATATAGATCAAGCAGACTACTTGCTCCAGGATCGGACTTTGAGAAACCGAAATGGTCATGGGAATAGTGGAAGTGATGACAATATAGACAGTGGCCCACCAGAGCCCGCACCGCAAGCGACTCTTTCGGTCCCGCTGACAGACGACTTACCGCAAGCGAGTCCAGATGAAAAAGAGGCAGTGGATTCATTGTGTACTCAAGTTTGGTGTGTATCACATCCTTAGTCTCTCAATGATGTCGACTGATGTGACAAGGCCGATCTCTCCCAATCTCATATATCAAACCACAAAAGGATCTAGGCAGTCTGACACAAATCTGTGGATGCTCCTAGGTGTTAAAGCGACAGCCGTGCAATTTGATTTGGATGGGTTGTTCAGTATGCATTTGTTATCTGAGACGGGCAGATGCATGAAAAGATATAATCGCAAGTCACCCCTTTATAAAAGTAAACAGTTGCTAATCAATGCCAAAGTTTTCGATAACAACATTGCCAAGATCACTGTGCAGCAAAGTCCCCAACAAAATGTGGTCAGAGGTATTGTGTTCCCCAACTGTGTCGAAATATCTCCATATTCCTCAGTGGATGAGAAGTCAGATGTTTTTTTACGCTTCGAATCGGCCTGCGGTAAGTTGCGAAAAAAATGCAAAGCTCAATCATTCGCAACTGACGAGGACCCAGATCAAGAAGAATTCGTTTTGAAGCTAAGGACCATAGTCAATCTCTCACGTCAAGCCTGGCGATCTCATACAATCGCACTAGCGAAGATTACGAAGAATCTTAGTACCTCTACCGAAGCATCAATAATTGCTTCGTCGTGGCAGAAAGCCACATTTTGGGCTCAATTCACCGAGGTCCTACGACGAAGAAACGAAAAGAAGACGATTCAATGGTACGGGCTCAAGGCCTTGTCAAAATCTTCGTTGCCCTATTGGATGATCGTTATTATGAGCTGTTATCTAACGACTCTGAAACTGCGTACACGACATCAAAAACAACAAATTCAAACCCTCCAGGAGCGACTAAGGGTGGAAGAGTTGCAGAAAATCAAGGAAGGAATATCCCAAGGAGTGTCCGTTCTTGGTACGGGACTTGGATTTGGCGCACGTATGCTGCTGGGATATTGGTTTTGATCAAAGAGTTTCCCAGCTCTTTATGTAGTCGTGAAAGAATGACGATTCCAAATGGCTGTATTGCAACATAGAAAAGTACTGTGATATAATTTTATCAATTCGTTGGTGTTTATTTACCAACCCCTGCGCTCAAACCTCTCGGGTCGGTTATACTGATTAGGATCATACTGATCCGCACCTTGGTTATCGATGTAATGCTCATCGTACATGCGCTCAGCATGTCGCTTCGCCTCGCGCTTCGTCTTCTCACGATCGAACCAGTCCTCGCCCTTGGTCTCTGCGAGCTTGTCTACCTCAGCGCCAGCAAATCCTGCGAGAAGCTCTTTGGCAAATTGGTGGGATACTGGCTTGCCTAGTGAGACTTGTTAGTATGATATTGTGGTAGTGTATTGGGGGGCGGGGTTGCGGACCCTCGGAGCGCTGGTGGTCCTCGAAGGCCTTGAAACCGGCGAAGGCGGCTCCTCCAGCAATTAATTCATGTCCAAAGCTGGACTTGTGCTCTTCGAATTGGTCGTTCTCATAGACGCGCTGGTAGTTGTCTTCGTTTTGGTCTTTGCACGTGTTGGTCAGTCTGCGTCCCTGAGAAATCGAAAGGTATTGAGAATGAACCTACCCCAGAAGCCCATTGTGACTGTGTGACGTATAGTATCGTTGAGGAAAGTAGATGTGTGTTTGTGTAAGAAATAGTTGAAGCTAGTTGAGATGAGAGTTGTCTGCAGAGCAGCACCGGCTTTTATAGCTACGGTCTCACAGCACGACAGTCGTCATTCTCGGCTTTATCCAGCCAGCTTGAGCGAATCAGTCCCCGCAATTCCATCATGCCCCTCCTTTGTCAAGCTGCTCAGCCATCCAGGGACCATTCGTGGCACAGCAGCTGAGGCATTTTCAGGGACTTGAAGCGACACTTACGCCTCATTACGCAGCGGGGGAGGGGTGTGGCGTTTCAATTGGCTACAGACATCGTATCTGCGCGTAGGATAGCATGAATGAAGCTAAATGGAGTCTAGATGCGTGCGTAATCCGCTAGGATCGGATGTCATGCCGGCGGGAGCATCGGCGAAACCAAAATAAGCTTCCTTGGTAAAGCTTAGCGCTGGTCCTTTGAGCCTCTCCAGCTGTGCATCAAAGAAGCTGGTCGACTACGCGAAGACTCGAAGACCCCAGTACCTTTCTGTATCATAATTGTTAATTATACGCGCCTTCCAGCCGTTTTGCCCACGTTTGAAGTGCAGCAGCGAGAGTTGTCACTTACTGAGAAAAAGCTTGATTGCTTAGCGAGCGGATCTCCCGCGAACAGCCAGGGCTCCGCAAACAACGTCATTCTCACCTCGACATGTGAGCAACCACACAACCCTACCCGCGACAATCATGCCGGGTCGACTTCCCACAAAAGGAGATTTCGCCTCCTCGGTGGTTCTCAGCATAACGCCACGTATGTTGGATGCCGTTTCCCAAGCTGCGCAGTGACTCCGAGCACCCCGCTGACACGCACAGCTCCCTCCTCACAAGCACCAACAAATGTGCTGGTTCTTCTGCACGGCCTCGGCGATACAAATGCGTCTTTCAAGACCCTTGGGCAGCAGATGAATCTGCCTGAGACTGCATGTATCTCCTTGCAAGCGCCAACCCCGCTGCCTTTCGGCCTCGACGGATTCCATTGGGGCGATGATATGATCTTCGACCAGAGCACCGGCGAAATGGACATGGACACCGGTTTCAAGAGGTCGACACAGGTCCTACTTGATGGCGTGATACGTGAGGGTCTAATTGGAAAGTGCGGCTACAAGGCACGCGAAATAATCATTTTCGGCTTCGCGCAGGGCGGCATGGTCGCGCTTCAAGCTGCCGCAGAACTAGACGGTGATGAGTTAGGGGGTGTTGTTAGTATCGGTGGTGCTCTTTCGACCTCACTCCCTTTGAAATCTCTCGAGAAAAAGAGCAAGACGCCGGTATTGGTTTGCAAAGCCACAAAAGGGTCCATAGTCACGGACAGCGCCATCTCGAAGCTTAAAGATGCTTTTGAGTACATTGAGATCAAAGAGTGGAAGAAGAACAAGGACGGCATGCCGAGCAACCGCGAAGAGATGATGCCCATCATGCAGTTTTTCGCACGTAGGCTGAGGAGCACGAGGGGCGTCCCGGCAGGAAGTGTCGAGTTGACATGATCATTCGAAACCTGACTACAATAATGCATTTCCGAAAGTCTCGATCGAGCCTATCAAGAAGTATCCAAAGTACTGGATAGGCGAAGCCTTGCCAGCGGTCACAGTTTCACAACACGGCCATCAATTCCGAGAAGCGAACCAAGGAGCCACATGAAGTAAAAAACATAATCCTCACTTAATGGAACGAATAAGAAACCCGATATCATCTTCATAGTCAAGATGACCAATGATATATCTGCCCACTCTGCTTTTGCAGTTCACAGTTCTTGTGCACGTGCCATGGTCCGAGCTTATGGACGTCATTTTCGTTCAGAATCACTGGTGCTCGACAACCACCAGTCAGACGCTTCACTCTTCTCACCGCTACACCTTATCATGGCGATACCCAGAAATTCCCTACGTGGCTTTCTCACCCACACAAAAAGCACTCTTCGGTCTGCGATTGATTCAAATCAGAAAATCACACTTGTGATTGGCAATGAGTCTGCTGGTCAGCTCGGAATACCAAGAGCCGCGGGTCTGGGCTAACGGTTCGTAGATCTTGACTCCATGTCATGTTCCATCCTGTATGCATACATACGGTCAATGTCACCGCCAAAAAACGCTTTTACTCCACTCTATGTACCAATCACAAACATTCCCGCCGCAGATATCCAATTAAGGCCCGAGTATCTGGCGGTGTTCAAGCACGCAAACATCGAATCGAAGCACTTGATTACACTTGATGACCTCCCCGCTCTTTCCGAAATCCAGTCAAAATTGGCCCCGGAAAACACAAAGTGGATCCTCGTGGACCATAACTCGTTACAGGGTCAATTAGGGAAGATCTATTCCAGCCGCGCGGGAGGCGTTATTGATCACCACGACGATGAAGGCAAAGTCACCAAGGAAACTGGAGATGAACCCCATACTATCGAAAAGACGGGCAGTTGCACCAGTCTAGTGACCAATTACGTTCGACACACCTGGGAAACCGTTTCCGAGTCTGCCATGTCTAGCGGCGCAGCTGATTCCCAAGGCGACGGCGCATCCAACGATGCTTCTTTTGCCAAGCGATGGGATGCAGAGGTTGCTCAGTTAGGACTGGCTAGTATCTTGATCGATACAGCTAATCTCCGCGATGAAAATAAGACTACAGAACAAGACCGAAAGGCAGTGGAATATCTCGAAGCTAAAGTCATGCTCTGTCCTCAGCTCGCCACAACCTTCGATCGAGCTACGTTCTACAAAGAGATCAGTGCAGCCAAGAAAAACATTGGCGATATGAAGCTGCAGGACATCTTGAGGAAGGATTACAAGCAATGGGACCAGAATGGTCTGGCACTTGGAATCAGCTCTGTAGTGAAACCGATCGAATTTCTTCAGAAGAAGGCAAACGACGAAGCAAGCACGCAATCCTCTTCAGAGGATGCTCTTTTCAAGGCCCTGGAGAAATTTTCCAGCGAGCGTGACTTGGATATGTATAGTATCATGACCACGTCGTCGTCTTCGAAGGGCGATTTTCAGCGAGAGCTTCTTGTTTGGGCTTTAAACGAGAAAGCCGTCCCAGCCGCCAACAAGTTCGCTCAGAATTCTAGCGAGGAGCTGGGGCTGGATGATGTGCATAGTTTGAGCGGTGTTGTCGATGGAAACCGAGGCAACGAGCAGTGGAGAAGGATATGGTGGCAACGACAAGTACAGCACAGCCGGAAACGTGTCGCACCTTTACTCAGGGAAGCCATGTCGTGACTAGCACCGAGACAGGAGGGAAGAGTCAGCAAGCTTTAGAATTGGACGCGAAACATGGACACGTCGCTGTGAGAGGCTCGCAGGAGGTTAGAATTAGCATTCGCGGACCAGCGTGACGCCCGTGGATTGAGCCGGGTTTGTGCGGCCATCCATCATGTGTATACTTGTTACGCGACATATCCGGCGCATAGAAGCGGTTGGGCAACGTGAGCGTCAGCCCAAGGATGACTAGGCAGATGAGTATCGACCTTGGGTGGATACCAAGCAAGGAGCGGTGTCTGTATTTTAGTTTGCAGCTCGTGGGAGCGGGGTGAATGTGCAGCCGGCACATGGAAAAGACGATCTCCGACGATGCGATACGGCCACATCCTGGTCGCCCGATGGACAAGACATGGGAGTGACTACAAGTGTATCGCGCACAATTCGATGTCGGCGGAGAAAGCTCGACTAAGCATATTGACATGCGTTTACGAAGAAGATGAGCAGAATGGTTCTCTGCCAGTCACGGAGATGAGACTAAGGGCAGGTTGCATTGCTGCTGCAAACACGCAAAAGAAATCAATGGTTGGCATGTAACTGCAGAGGTAGCGTCAAGCAGAGGGTGCTGGACAAGGCAAGGCTCGCGATGCAGGGGACGTGCAGGATGGAGTGATTGGGTGGAGGCAACGTCCATGTCGAGGGCCCAGACGAAGGGACAAGCGACGACGAGGACAGGGAGATTAAAAAGCATCTAGCGACGCAGGAGGAGATGAAGAGGGCAAAACGGCGGTTCGCGACGAGTGGGACGCGGTATTTTTGCGATGCAGCAAGTCTGGTTGACAGCATGGTGTGCATATGCGCGGCGAGAGAGTGCCAGCTCATCAAGCGCAAGTGCAGTGCAGGGGCGGGCAACGAGCCACTGGGCAACAGTCACGTCGAGAGGGCGAGAGGAGAGATGCATAGGCGAAGCAGGACTGGCTGAGGGGGGCCGTGGCGGATGGACGTGCAGCTGCAACGGTGGCAGAGTAGATGGCAGTGTTTGAGGATCATGGGTGGGTGGTGGTTAGGGAGGGCATGTATGTAGAGGGGACGAGAGGTCGAGGGCAGGCCGCAGAAACGGCCAGGCGGGAGCGCGATCACCACCATGTCGCCGCAAGCCTCTCTGTGGCTCTGACTCGAGGGCAGACTGCGGAGTCAGAGAGTGGCCAACGGCGGCGAGGCAGCGAGAGCAGCGAGAGCAGCAAGATTGGACGGCGAGGCAGCTGGAACTGGATGGGCAACTGGGATATGGGGTCGTCTTGTAAGCTGAGAGGGCTGCGAGAGTGGATGGTGGCCGGTGATTGGCTGGCGCGCGATGTGCTGTTCTGCACCGCTGCAAGTCATCCATGAGGGCAAGACGAGAGCGCTGCAGGCGGTCAGGCCTCGCGTTGCCACCAATCTCGAGATAGACTGTATAGGAGCCGTGCCAGAGCTGTCCAAGAGGCAGATCCATCGCCGCCGCTCACGCAGCGCTGCTCTCCCTCGTCCCGCCGTCAGTGGTGCTGCCCCGCGCCAGCCCAATCACACGCCGCCCGCCTCGTCTACTGTCGCAGCCCGCCCAAAGCGAACCAGAGTCAAGACGCGCCGCCAGCACAGCACAGCGGTTGCGCCCAAAGCAGCTCGCCCTCGCCGCCGTCCCAATACCCGTCGTCCATCTGGCAATGCGGTAGGCGTCGACTGTCTGCTGCCTCCTGCCAGCGCGCGCAAGAGGGCCTCTGCCACCTCGTCGTATGGCGCCGACATGATGCGTCCAACAACCGTCCTCCACCCGGCCCCGTCCATGGCGGCGTCGTCGACTCCTCCTCGTACGTGTTCCCGCCGTTGCGCTGCTGCCCTCGCCGTGCCCGCAGCGGTCCCTATGCTTGTGCCTGTGTCGCCGTCCCCGCCGTGCCCAATAGCTCCGGCCCGGATCAATGCGCGCTGTGCGATGAGTTGGCATGCTGGCCGTTGCTCTAGTCCTGACTACTGACCTTGCGCGTAGCCGTGTCTCCCACCGTGACCCATGCCTCGTCGCGGAGCCACACTCCCTCGCACCACAATCATACAACTGCCCTCGACGACCCCCCGACCGAGGCTCCGCCCACGTCCTCCAGTCCGCCCAGGTCGCCTTCACCTCGCGCCTCCAAGCCCCCGCCGTCAACTACCATGGGAAGTCGGCCTGCTGGCGGATCCTCACACGACAACACCACCCACCCGCACGACACCGCCGACGCCAGCAGCAGCAACAACAACAACAATAATAATGAGAAGCTCGCCGTGAACCTCCAGCGCCCCCAAATGCCCGCGTCCATGTCTGCTCCTGCCGGCCGCCTGCCTCGACTGCTCCCAGCCGATCTTTCCTCGTACACTGACACGTTCCTGCCCAGTGCAGCAATCCCCCCCTCGGCCACTTCCCTCGCAGAGCTCGCCCACCTGATCCGCCTCCAGGGCTACCAAGAACAGCGCAAGGCCCACTCCCGCGTCCGCCTGCACCGATGGCTCGTCGCCAGCGCCCTCTCCGCCCGGCTGGTTCACTGTGGAGAGCTCGCCTACCGCACGCTCGTCGACAACTTCAGGTCAGATGACAAGAAGGCGTTTGCCTCGCTCTACACGGCCCTCAATGATGTCCGCAATTCCTGCGACGCTACTCGCCAGTATGCCTTGTTGGAGCCCGATCTCGAGTTTGGCAAGTCCAAGAGCATGAAGAGCGAAAAACCTCTTCCTTCTTCCACTTTTCTTAACGAAGTCCCTTCGGACATCTTAGATGATCTCCTCGACTTTATTTCTGAAATTCGTACCAACCCCGAATTTCTCGCTGCTCGCATTTCTAGCCTTTCCCAGCAGGACCTCGCTTCTCTCTCTTCGTTTCGTCAAGCCATGGACCCAATTGACTCTGTCATGGCCATGCAGGCTCGCGGTAAGAACGTCGGTGCTCACAAGCCACATCAGCAGGGCGGAAATCCCGTGGAACGCCTCCTGTCTTTCCAGCGCCACGATCCACTCGCGGCACTGATCTACACCATATTCGCCAATTCATCTGGTCCCGATTCCGCTGAGGATCTCCGCAGGACGGACGTTTGGGCAACTGTTTGTGCCAAGCTAATCAAGGACACCAAGACGGGCTCCAATTTTATCAGAACCGTTCTGGACATCTGGGCTGGCATGCGCGAGTGGCCTGGCAAGACCAATCTGGAGCTCTATCTCATGCAGGTTCTCCAGGATGGCCAGTTTCTGCTGGAAAAGGCCGAAGAGCAATCTGGACGCCCGGCTACTCAGCCAGTGGCCCGGAGCACCAAGGACACCATTGCTGCTGATGAGTTCTTTGACAAAGCTGTCAAGCGTCTCTTTGAAGTTGTTGATGATGAGCCCAGTGCCGGAGGCATACCAGAAGGCGTCCTGGAAATTGGAAATGCCATCCTCCGGAAATTGGATGAAGAGAAAAATCTCCGCAAAGCATCGCAGAATTTCTTCGTTTCGCGCTGGCTCTTCTCTACTTTCCTACTGAATGCAATCATTCATCCTGAGGTATATTATTCGATTGTCCATGTGAGCTAGATACTGATTTATGACAGACCCATGGCATCATGATTGGCCACCATATCAGTGAGCACGCCCGGCAAAAAATCCTCAAGGAGATTGCTATCCGAGCACAAAAACTGGTTCTGGATATGACATACAATTGGTACGAATTTCCGTTTGGTTTCTCCTTCTCTCACCCTGCTAACTGTGGCGATAGGCGGCAGCAAGTGCCGGTTCTCCCTGAGATCCGTACTCATATCGAGAGCATTTTGGCTCGGTTCAAGCATACAAAAACTCCTTCCAAGCCCATTTTGCTTCCCGCAAAGGCCATCACATCTCCTCGAGAAACCGTGGAGGTTCAACCTTTTATCGTCCTTGCTCCCGCTGACATCATCACATTGGTAAATGCTCTTTTCCCCGAGCGTCGGCCATCTTCTAGTCATCTGGACAAAGGTATGCAGCGCCAGCCGGGGCTCGCTTCGTCGGCTTCTTCGGTTTCTGGTGTTTCTATTCCTTTCCGCAGTGCGGCAGCTTCCGCAACCGATGCAAGCTCCATTCTCAGCGCCAGTGCTTCATCCATGACAAGTGACCAGACCTCACGAGAGCCGCTGCTTGATAATGCGACAGAACATCCGCCGGAGCCCAAGGTTTCGCCGACCGAGTTATACGGAAGACGTCTGAGAACGGCGTGTTCTGAAATGACTCGAATTTTGGGCATAGATGCGACCTCCGGCTCATGCCATCCATGTGCAGAGCGATGGGCTGTTCTTTATGTTTCAGCTGACGGCAAGCAACTCAGACCACGCATGCGTAAGGACTTTGATGATGAGGATGAACACGATGATGATTCACCCGACAGTGACAGCAGTGATGACGAGGGTGCCCCAGACAGATTCGACCTTGGCAATGACTACCATCAATTGAAGGAGGCCATCGCCAAGTTGGTCGAAGAATACGAGATTCCCAAAGAACTGGCGCCAGAAAGCGAGTCGAAGAGTTTCAGTAACCGCATGACTACCCGAAAGAGCACGCGTGGTAGAGGGGCAATTCGACACCACAGCGACAATCTTGGATCGCGCAATCCCTACAATGGGACGCAAAACCCGAGTCAAAGCCAACTCACCAATCTTATCGCAAATCAGAGAAACGTCCCCGGACGCCATCGCTCTCCTCAACATCCGAGAAGCAACAGCAATCCGCAGCCTCTAGACAAGCAGGAAAACAACTCTGTTCTTGTCACGATGCTCGAGACAGCTATGCACCAATGTCAAGCGCGCTCAGACTTTGTCAACGCTCACATGTACTACAAGACTCTGCAAAGTCTTAGGAGGCTCAACTCTCCAACCCTTGTCAAAAATGGCTACGCTGCTTTACTGAACTACTTCTCCCGTGGCCCACGCGATTTGCTCAGCAAGGCGGCCAATGCTATTGAAGAGTTCGAGGCGTGGTTTGTCTGGCTCAAACAGTCGCAGGAGCGGTCCGATGGGATGATTGAAGACATGATGCTGACTTTCCGAGCACTGAGGGACAAGATGTGGTACATTACCGATGTCCGCTCTTCCAAGCCCTACGAAGAAGCAAGGGATGTAGCCCTAGCGCTCAAGATCATGGGCCAGCAGTCAAAGACACTGGACGGCAAGCCCCCTCAGGGTCCCCGGTCACGAAACTATTCAAAATCATCTTCCAACAACTTCCTTCTGAAGAACGAAGCCCAACTGGTAGATATCATGTCAGCCCCGCAAGACTTTGGTGGTCCTAACAAGCTGTCTGATGAGCAGTCTGAAATCACGCTCAAGTGGCTCACCCAATACGGCGTTGAGAACTTCTGCAAGGGTGAAGAGCGGATTCACCGATTCTGTCTCGAGGTCGACAAGTGCGTAACTAAGATTATTGGCGAAGGCGTTCTCGATGGACCTGTGCTATGGGCGAGTGATTTGTACAAGCGCGATCAGCAAGTCCTTGAGAGCGGTCGCCAGAAAGGTGATCTTTTCTTGACAGGAGTTGGCACTTTATCTATCGCAGGCGACGAAGAGTACGAGACCTACGGCCGACCCGGTTCACGCAACCTCGACTTTGCACAGCGTCCAAGCCACAGCAGTCTCCGGTCGGCCGCGAATCGCAATGGCTCTCAACATAGTTTTGAACAAAATCCTTGGGGAAGAAGTCCGATCGATTCACACGACTACTTTGGCCAATCATCTCCAGTGCTTTCGATCGATTCTGTGGCTACATTCTGGTCTCCGTTCCAGACGCAAGCACAGTCTCCTACCAGCGCCACTAGCATCCGCCCTCGTACGGCATCGTCATCTCGAGGCACAGTCATGCTCAAGCAGTCTGCGAGCGTCAACGAAGATAAGCGGCGTTTCATGCTTGATCTCAAGCAGACCCTCACAGGGTTGTTGCTTAGTGATTTAGGCACCATGGTGTTTTCAAATGGCAGCGAGACAGATTCATGGTTTGGCGGCGACTTGCTCGAAGATTGCATCCAGCGTCGGGACGAAGAAGAACGTAAGCGCAAAAAGCAACTAGCAAAGAAGAAGAGCATGAAGAATATGCGAAAGCAGACTCTTCCTGATCGCAACATGCCTCTTGAGGCTCTCGGCCGCACAGAACGCAGCCAAGCTGCGCCACCTGTTGCGACTTATCAACACGCAGCAGCTTCTGATGTTGTTCACTCTGCCGGTGAGCACTCATCTACATCGAGTGATGGCGCCTCTCGCGCGTCTAGTATCTCCACCGCGAAGAAATCAGGCCTACTCGAGTTCCCATACAATGTCGCATTCCGACGTCTCCTCAACAAATTTGAAACGCACCCCAATCCATTTACCAAGCTACATGCTTTGTATGAGCTTGAGCTTCTCATTATTGCCTCTCTATCCGCTCGGTCCGGGCGCTCTTACAATAATCGACGGGACACTCTCCCACCCGTACCGCAATCACCTACCCTTGGCGCTATGCCTGAACTCAGCTCACGTGAGCCTGCCACACATACCAATCGAGCTCAAAATCTCGAGGAGGCAATCGCCAACTGTGAAGAGCGTCGATCTCACAGCATGAATGTAGAAAGAGCTGCCAATGCATCTCCACTACCACGCAGTGATACACGATCTCCAGTTGGCCCACCAAGCACGGACATGATTGTTGAGGTTATCCAAGGGCTTTTCCGAGACGCCAATATCCGCCCAAGAACTCTTTTCAGAGATTTGCAGTACATCGCCTCTTTTGTTCCAGCACAAATGCTGGATAAGACTGCCCGAGGAAAAGCTTTCTGGGACGTTGGCCTTGCCGCCCTCGGCCTCAAGCAAGACGTGTGCCGTATCATGCTCGAACTCGTTGACGACGTCATCACCCACAGTTCACAGCGCGACGCAATCGTCAAGCAAAGCAACGGCACTTCTCTCGAGAAGACTGGGCTCACCCTCCCCCCACCCGCCGACTCGCCTGTCCCTCGCTACACCATGGAAGACGCAGCACGCATGCTCATCATCACCGCCAAGGAAGGTGACGCCGTCGCCGAGCGCGAACTCGCAATCTTCTATCTCACATCCCCCGAGCTCGTGAACCGCACGGTTCTCCCGCTTACCAAGCCGAGCGACGTGTTCAAAGCAGAGTTTTTGTCACGCGAACGCAAAGCCAGCCAAGACCCGTCCAAGGGTGATCCGATGACCATGTGCTGTGCGCAGCATTGGATGGAGCAGTCTATGCGAGGCGGAGATCATCTTGCGCAGAAGTACTTGAGGCAGAGGAAGGAGTTGGAGAATATTCAGCCGGCGAGGACTTAGATGGTCACGGTGGTTGGCGTTTGAGGTTTGCGAGATATACCCCACTTACCTTTACGGAGTGCAGCAGAGCGATGGACTCTGTTGTATGTTTGTTATTTTCCCTTTTTTTTTTCCGCAATGCACGCATCTTCGTGACGTTTAACGGCCTGGCCTGTGTGCCCGCATAGCGTGTGGAGTTTTTCTTTTCACCATCATCAATTTCATTCGATTCGTCCCTAGTATTTCACCTATACCGTTACGCTACGTTTTTTTGGATGTCGATATTGGACTTCCTGTTTTGTTTGTTTTCAGCAAGCATGATTCCCCCTGTCGCCTGCGCTTTTATGTTTTGCCACGTTCTTGCTTTGATGGAGCTAGGGAGACAAGGGCGGATATTGGGAAGACCAATGCGAAGGGCAAGGAAAGTACACACGATCACATCAGCAATACGAGATGAGATGACGATTGCAAATGAAGAGGTTCGGGTATACATGGATACTACAAATGCAGGAGTACATGCGTTGAGACGGATGTGGAGATGTGGAGGCGATATCCTGGTGATATGGTGTACGTACGGTTGAAGAGTAGAAAGACGATGAGATAGAAGAGTACTACTGCTTGGATTAGGATCGGGTTTATCGGGAATGGTATGATATATGGCATGGATAAAGGCATAGGTATGGGTTTGGGTAAAGGCTGGGTAAAGGATATTAGGAAAGCAAATATGAATGAATTACAATATGATGATCATCTCTCTCTCTCTATGCTTTTCTGTGAGCTTTGTGTATGCCTTTGTGGGTTTAGGTGGATGGCGTGTGGCAGTTAGTGCTGGAGAGGAGGTGCTTTTGGGATGTGGAAGTGTTTGGGAGTGGGGAGGTTGGCTTAGGAGGGGAGTTGGCTTGGGAGGAGGTTTGGGGAGTCACTTGCGCGTGTATTGGGTAGTCAGATAGGATCAGATCAGACCAGACAAACATACATACACACGCCTTCAGCAGTATCACATCAATATTAATAGTAATTTCCCTGCTCTATGTATACCAACACAAACAGCTTTTAACGGGCCTTTTGTTGGAGTATATAAATCTTGTATTCGATTGCTGAGGTTTTCTCCTGACCCGCTTAGTTTATTCAACTTGTTTGCTTATTTGCAATTTGTGGCGTTCGGTGTTGTGTGTCATGTGGAAGGTCATGGGGGTGGTGCTGTGGATATATTGTAAGTGGTACGAGGTATTTTCGACGGACGGGGGTGTGCGTGTTCGTGCTAGGGGTGGATTGTAGATTCTAGAGTGCTGAGTGCTGGGAGAGGAGAGGAGTAGAGACAACATAAGCGTGCCAACCCCTATATGTGGCTGATGGGACAGGGATGGAGGAGGGTTTTAATCTTACAGTGTCTTTTCGCTGTCTATAAAGGAGCGGGTTACGGTGGGTTGCTGGCGCGGGTGTGGGCGCGTTTGTGCTTGCAGTTGTGACTAGTTATGTATTGAGGCTTAGGGACATTATTTCAGCGTGTGTGTTAGTGTATTGATTATTTCATTTGCCAAGATACAGAGACTGAAAGCCTTGACACTAAGCGAAGAGTTGTATAGAAGGTGTCTTCGATCATATATTTGTAATCGTTCCCCTTAAAAGCTAGGGTAATAAGTGTGTCACGCAGATAGAATTGATATTCTTCCCTGGAAACAGACTAACTCTCCTCGCTGCGGTGCTATAAGTTGTCTTGAACTTCCTTTCGAGCTTTTGTTTTGCATAGTTATAACCTGATAGGAGATAGCTTTGTAGAAGCTTTTATGTTGAAATCGGTTCATTGAGTCTGGTTACAGTGTTTCTGCTTGTGGAATTATGAGCTATCAACGGATAAGATTTTGGGGATATTTTCGATTGCAACTACATCACTACAGGGTGGAGAAAGAAAGGAGTAAGATCACAGCATACATTCCATCTCCCAATCTCAATTAATTAGAGTTCGTTCATTAGACATCATCATCCTCCTTCTCCTTCTCCTTATCCCCCCGAGCTTTGGCGCGCTGTGATCGTGCATATCGATATGCAGCTTCAAGAGCGTCTCCAGGAACACCAGTAATCTCAACGGGGTCAATGTTCACCGTGACCATCGCCCAGTTATGTACAAATACACTGTCCGTGACCGTGACTACCAGAATGAACTGCCGTCCATGATCCGTTGTGAGAACGACCTCCTCTTCCTCAACATTGCTATACATCATCATTTGAAAGTACCTCCTCTCTTCTTCCAATGAAACCAACGGGTCCTCGAGAACAATAGCCTTTTTGCCAAGAACAAGGATGGTGAACCCCCTGCGTTGACTATCCTTGCACGTGGATTCGAAGGTGAAGTCCATGCAATCAAATGGCGATGGCGGGGACGTTTCCTTTATTGTAAGAACATGAGAGATATGATCCCAAGTTGAAGTATCACTGAAAGCTTCGTGAAGATGGGCCCACCTGGAATCAACGGAATGATTGAAAATTCTCCCACGGCTAGGGAAGTACGTGAAGTTGGGTTTGAGTGCTGACAGATTGACTAAGACATGCCTGTGGGTTGTTGCCCGGCCGCGCGCGACCTGACTGCTTCGGAGGAGGTTGGTGATGGTAAATCTTATCGGAACGGCGTCAACTGCCCACCTTGGATCTACCAGGAGTGTCATCCCTTGATCTTCCAGGAGTGTCATCGTTTGCTCTTCCACTGATTTTACAGCGAGACGATGTTTGTGACTGCTTTTATCGAGCCCACCTGCAAGGAGGATTCCAAAAAGAGCCACTGTATCCTTTCTAGTGCAGGTAAGAAGTCCAATGTACTTGCCGAGCTCCGAGTAGTTATCTCTATTAGGGGGGAGCTCGATCATAGGAAGCTCTAGGCTAAGGCCTTGGTTGGTCATTGCGTACGGCGAGATCGAGTCTACCGAATACATGATATCATGGCAACTCGAAAAGTCTTTAGGAGAGTCTGCGAGCAGCGTATCACGATCTGTCAGGTGAGTGGCGGACATTGCCCAGGTGATCATTTCAAAGTCCCACGCCTGCGCTTGCCTGCCCCATGCCAAGATCGAGTCGTCGTCGACAACTTTGATGATCTCGAGCTGGAGTCGATAAAAGGCTCGTTCACCCTCGCCGTAGAGTAATGGCATATTGACGCCAAATATTCCAAGTAAACAGTAGGCTATGTCTTCTTCTCGTGTTGTCTTCCGCTGAGAAGCCCAAGCCATCCGTTTCGCGACACAATAGCTGTTGAGCAATGGCGCGTCCTGGGTATCATTCATGAGGACTTCTTCATCAATTCGAGTGATCTCGTGGATTAGACGAACATGGTCCACTTTGCTCCCTAGCAGGACCCACGATCTGTCGTAAAAGATTACTTTCTTGGGCGCAATAAGCTCTTGTAGCGTCCACCCTCTTTCAAACCATCGGCTCTGAGAAAATTCTGTGGCGAATTGATCCTTTCCAACATCCAGTAGGTATACGTAGCAGACCGAAGCGTCCGCGTACCATTTGTACATGGAGTTGATTGCTTTAGAAAGCTTAGCGCTAGAACTTTTATCGATGTAAACTCACTATACACTTGCAATAATATTAACTTTGTTTAACCGCTTACATTACCTGTAATTTTTACTGCTTAGCTTACTTTTTAATATTTAAAACTACTTATTTCTATAATCTTTATTAGACGCATATTCTTATAATTAGACTGCTTAGGCTTAGGGGCCTAAAATTAAACCCTCTTCTTCTACTCCCCTCCCTCACTTATGTTAGAGAAGTAAAAAT